>OX388342.1:124141293-124741293 GCA_947579665.1 Sympetrum striolatum
AAATTTGGGATAAATTGAGGAGAAAAATGGAAATTTCGCTAAAATTTTCCGTTTTCGTTTTTCTTTTCGATCTTATTTCTATAAAATTAGCATGATTAACGCAAAATTGTGGAGAAAATTTGAAATTTTTCTAAAAATTATCCTTTTTCGATGTTTTTTTCCATCATATCTCGATAAAATGGGCAACATTCGGGCAAAATTGAGAAGAAAAATTGATATTTCGCTAAATTTGTCCGTTTTCGAGGCTTTTTAAGATCATATCTCAATAAAATTAGCAAAATATGGCAAAATTGAGGAGAAAAATTGAAGGTATGATAAAATTATCCTATTTCGAATTGTTTTAATCATATCTCAATAAAATTTGCTATATTCGGGCAAAATTGAGGAGAAAAATTGAAATTTCCCTTAAATAATCCAGTTTCGTTGCTTTTTTCGATCATATCTTGATAAAATGAGCAAAATTTGGGATAAATTGAGGAGAAAAATGGAAATTTCGCTAAAATTTTCCGTTTTCGTTTTTCTTTTCGATCTTATTTCTATAAAATTAGCATGATTAACGCAAAATTGTGGAGAAAATTTGAAATTTTTCTAAAAATTATCCTTTTTCGATGTTTTTTTCCATCATATCTCGATAAAATGGGCAACATTCGGGCAAAATTGAGAAGAAAAATTGATATTTCGCTAAATTTGTCCGTTTTCGAGGCTTTTTAAGATCATATCTCAATAAAATTAGCAAAATATGGCAAAATTGAGGAGAAAAATTGAAGGTTTGATAAAATTATCCTATTTCGAATTGTTTTAATCATATCTCAATAAAATTTGCTATATTCGGGCAAAATTGAGGAGAAAAATTGAAATTTCCCTTAAATAATCCAGTTTCGTTGCTTTTTTCGATCATATCTTGATATAATGAGCAAAATTTGGGATAAATTGAGGAGAAAAATTGAAATTTCGCTAAAATTATCCCTTTTCGATGTTTTTTTCGATTATATCTCGATAAAATGAGCTAAATTCGGGCAATATTTAATAGAAAAATAGTAATTTCTCTAAAATAATCCGTTTTTGTTGCTTTTTTCGATCATATCTCGATAAAATTAGCAAAACTCAGGCAAAATTGAGGAGAAAAATTGAAATTACGCTAAAATGTTTCGTTTTCGTTGCCTTTTTCGATCATATCACGATAAATGGAGCAAAATTCGGGAAAAATTGAGGAGAAGAATTGAAATTTCGATAAAATTATACATTTTCCTTGCTTTTTTCGATCATATCTTCATAAAATGAGCAAAATTCGAGCAAAATTGAGGAGAAAAATTGAAATTACGCTAAAATGTTTCGTTTTTTCGAGGCTTTTTAAGATCATATCTCAATAAAATTAGCAAAATATGGCAAAATTGAGGAGAAAAATTGAAGGTTTGATAAAATTATCCTATTTCGAATTGTTTTAATCATATCTCAATAAAATTTGCTATATTCGGGCAAAATTGAGGAGAAAAATTGAAATTTCCCTTAAATAATCCAGTTTCGTTGCTTTTTTCGATCATATCTTGATAAAATGAGCAAAATTTGGGATAAATTGAGGAGAAAAATGGAAATTTCGCTAAAATTTTCCGTTTTCGTTTTTCTTTTCGATCTTATTTCTATAAAATTAGCATGATTAACGCAAAATTGTGGAGAAAATTTGAAATTTTTCTAAAAATTATCCTTTTTCGATGTTTTTTTCCATCATATCTCGATAAAATGGGCAACATTCGGGCAAAATTGAGAAGAAAAATTGATATTTCGCTAAATTTGTCCGTTTTCGAGGCTTTTTAAGATCATATCTCAATAAAATTAGCAAAATATGGCAAAATTGAGGAGAAAAATTGAAGGTTTGATAAAATTATCCTATTTCGAATTGTTTTAATCATATCTCAATAAAATTTGCTATATTCGGGCAAAATTGAGGAGAAAAATTGAAATTTCCCTAAAATTTTCCTGTTTCGTTGCTTTTTTCGATTATATATCGATAAAATGAGCAAAATTCGGGCGAAATTTAGGAGAACAATTAAAATTTCCCTAAAATTATCCGTTTTCGATGTTTTTTTGATCATTTCTCGTTAAAATGATCAAAATTCGGGCAAAATTGACGAGAAAAATTGAAATTTCGCTAAAATTATCCGTTTTCGATGTTTTTTTCGATCATATCTCGATAAAATGAGCAAAATTTGGGCAAAATTGGGGCAAAAATTGAAATTTCGCTTAAGTTATCCGTTTTCATGCTTATTTCGATCATATCTGGATAAAAAAGCTAAATTCGGGCAATATTTAGGAGTAAAATTGTAATTTCTCTAGAATCATCCGTTTTTGTTGCTTTTTTCGATCATATCTTGATAAAATGAGCAAAATTCAGGCAAAATTGTGGAGAAAAATTGAAATTTTCTAAAATCATCCGTTTTCATTACTTTTTTCGATCATATTTCGATAAAATTAGCATGATTTGGGCAAAATTGAAGAGAAAAATTGAAATTTCGCTAAAATTATTCCTTTTTGATGTTTTTTTCGATCATAGCTCGATAAAATGAGCTAAATTCGGGCAATATTTAGGAGAAAAATAGTAATTTCTCTAATATAATCCGTTTTTGTTGCTTTTTTCGATCATATCTCGATAAAATGAGCAAAACTCAGGCAAAATTGAGGAGAAAAATTGAAATTTCGCTAAACGTTTTCGTTTTCGTTGATTTTTTCGATCATATCACGATAAATGGAGCAAAATGTGGGAAAAATTTAGGAGAAAAATTGAAATTTCGATAAAATTATCCAGTTTCGTTGCTTTTTTGGATCATATCTTGATAAAATGAGCAAAATTCGGGCAAAATTGGGATAAAAATATAAATTTCGCTAAAATGATCCGTTTTCGATGTTTTTTTCGATCATATCTCGATAAAATGAGCAAAATTCGGGCAAAATTGGGGCAAAAATTGAAATTTCAATAAAATTATCCGTTTTCTTGCTTACTTCGATCATATCTCGATAAAATAAGAAACATTAGGTCAAAATTGAGATGAAAAATTGATATTTCGCTAAATATATCCGTTTTTGTCGCTTTTTTCAATCATATCTCGACAAAATGAGCGAAATTCAGGCAAAATTGAGGAGAAAAATTGAAATTTCGCTAAAATTTTCCGTTTTCGTTGCTTTTTTCGATCATATTACCATAAATTTAGCATGATTCGAGCAAAATTGAGGAGAAAATTTGAAATTTTTCTAAAAAATATCCTTTTTTGTTGCTTTTTTCGATCATATCTCGATAAAATGAGCAAATCCCGGGCAAAATTAAGAGAAAAATGGAAATTTCTGTAAAATTATCCAGTTTCGTTGCTTTTTTCGATCATATATTGATAAAATGAGCAGAATTCGGGCAAAATTGGGATAAAAATATAACTTACGCTAAAATGATCCGTTTTCGATGATTTTTTCGATCATATCTCGATAAAATGAGCAAAATTCGGGAAAAATTGTGGAGAAAAATTGAAATTTCTCTAAAATAATCTGTTTTTGTTGCTTTTTTCAATCATATCACGATAAAATGAGCGAAATTCTGGCAAAATTGAGGAGAAAAATTGAAATTTCGCTAAAATTTTCCGTTTTCATTGCTTTTTTCGATCATATTACAATAAATGGAGCAGAATTCGGGCAAAATTGAAGAGAAAGATTGAAATTTCGCTAAAATTTTCCGTTTTCGATGCTTTTCTCGATCATATTTCTTTAAAATTAGCATGATTCGCGCAAAATTGAGGAGAAAATTTGAAATTTTTCTAAAAAATATCCATTTTTGTTGCTTTATTCGATCATATCTCGATAAAATGAGCAAAATTCGGGCAAAAGTGAAGAGAAAAATGCAAATTTCTCTAAAATTATCAAGTTTGTTGCTTTTTTCGATCATATCTTGATAAAATGAGCAAAGTTCGGGCAAAATTGATGAGAAAAATTAAAATTTCGCTAAAATTATCCCTTTTCGATGTTTTTTTCGATCATATCTCAATAAAATGAGCTAAATTCGGGCAATATTTAGGAGAAAAATTGAAATTTCTCTAAAATAATCCGTTTTTGTTTCTTTTTAAGATCATATCTTGATAAAATGAGCAAAATTTGGGATAAATTGAGGAGAAAAATGGAAATTTCGCTAAAATTTTCCGTTTTCGTTTTTCTTTTCGATCTTATTTCTATAAAATTAGCATGATTAACGCAAAATTGTGGAGAAAATTTGAAATTTTTCTAAAAATTATCCTTTTTCGATGTTTTTTTCCATCATATCTCGATAAAATGGGCAACATTCGGGCAAAATTGAGAAGAAAAATTGATATTTCGCTAAATTTGTCCGTTTTCGAGGCTTTTTAAGATCATATCTCAATAAAATTAGCAAAATATGGCAAAATTGAGGAGAAAAATTGAAGGTATGATAAAATTATCCTATTTCGAATTGTTTTAATCATATCTCAATAAAATTTGCTATATTCGGGCAAAATTGAGGAGAAAAATTGAAATTTCCCTTAAATAATCCAGTTTCGTTGCTTTTTTCGATCATATCTTGATAAAATGAGCAAAATTTGGGATAAATTGAGGAGAAAAATGGAAATTTCGCTAAAATTTTCCGTTTTCGTTTTTCTTTTCGATCTTATTTCTATAAAATTAGCATGATTAACGCAAAATTGTGGAGAAAATTTGAAATTTTTCTAAAAATTATCCTTTTTCGATGTTTTTTTCCATCATATCTCGATAAAATGGGCAACATTCGGGCAAAATTGAGAAGAAAAATTGATATTTCGCTAAATTTGTCCGTTTTCGAGGCTTTTTAAGATCATATCTCAATAAAATTAGCAAAATATGGCAAAATTGAGGAGAAAAATTGAAGGTTTGATAAAATTATCCTATTTCGAATTGTTTTAATCATATCTCAATAAAATTTGCTATATTCGGGCAAAATTGAGGAGAAAAATTGAAATTTCCCTTAAATAATCCAGTTTCGTTGCTTTTTTCGATCATATCTTGATATAATGAGCAAAATTTGGGATAAATTGAGGAGAAAAATTGAAATTTCGCTAAAATTATCCCTTTTCGATGTTTTTTTCGATTATATCTCGATAAAATGAGCTAAATTCGGGCAATATTTAATAGAAAAATAGTAATTTCTCTAAAATAATCCGTTTTTGTTGCTTTTTTCGATCATATCTCGATAAAATTAGCAAAACTCAGGCAAAATTGAGGAGAAAAATTGAAATTACGCTAAAATGTTTCGTTTTCGTTGCCTTTTTCGATCATATCACGATAAATGGAGCAAAATTCGGGAAAAATTGAGGAGAAGAATTGAAATTTCGATAAAATTATACATTTTCCTTGCTTTTTTCGATCATATCTTCATAAAATGAGCAAAATTCGAGCAAAATTGAGGAGAAAAATTGAAATTACGCTAAAATGTTTCGTTTTCGAGGCTTTTTAAGATCATATCTCAATAAAATTAGCAAAATATGGCAAAATTGAGGAGAAAAATTGAAGGTTTGATAAAATTATCCTATTTCGAATTGTTTTAATCATATCTCAATAAAATTTGCTATATTCGGGCAAAATTGAGGAGAAAAATTGAAATTTCCCTTAAATAATCCAGTTTCGTTGCTTTTTTCGATCATATCTTGATAAAATGAGCAAAATTTGGGATAAATTGAGGAGAAAAATGGAAATTTCGCTAAAATTTTCCGTTTTCGTTTTTCTTTTCGATCTTATTTCTATAAAATTAGCATGATTAACGCAAAATTGTGGAGAAAATTTGAAATTTTTCTAAAAATTATCCTTTTTCGATGTTTTTTTCCATCATATCTCGATAAAATGGGCAACATTCGGGCAAAATTGAGAAGAAAAATTGATATTTCGCTAAATTTGTCCGTTTTCGAGGCTTTTTAAGATCATATCTCAATAAAATTAGCAAAATATGGCAAAATTGAGGAGAAAAATTGAAGGTTTGATAAAATTATCCTATTTCGAATTGTTTTAATCATATCTCAATAAAATTTGCTATATTCGGGCAAAATTGAGGAGAAAAATTGAAATTTCCCTAAAATTTTCCTGTTTCGTTGCTTTTTTCGATTATATATCGATAAAATGAGCAAAATTCGGGCGAAATTTAGGAGAACAATTAAAATTTCCCTAAAATTATCCGTTTTCGATGTTTTTTTGATCATTTCTCGTTAAAATGATCAAAATTCGGGCAAAATTGACGAGAAAAATTGAAATTTCGCTAAAATTATCCGTTTTCGATGTTTTTTTCGATCATATCTCGATAAAATGAGCAAAATTTGGGCAAAATTGGGGCAAAAATTGAAATTTCGCTTAAGTTATCCGTTTTCATGCTTATTTCGATCATATCTGGATAAAAAAGCTAAATTCGGGCAATATTTAGGAGTAAAATTGTAATTTCTCTAGAATCATCCGTTTTTGTTGCTTTTTTCGATCATATCTTGATAAAATGAGCAAAATTCAGGCAAAATTGTGGAGAAAAATTGAAATTTTCTAAAATCATCCGTTTTCATTACTTTTTTCGATCATATTTCGATAAAATTAGCATGATTTGGGCAAAATTGAAGAGAAAAATTGAAATTTCGCTAAAATTATTCCTTTTTGATGTTTTTTTCGATCATAGCTCGATAAAATGAGCTAAATTCGGGCAATATTTAGGAGAAAAATAGTAATTTCTCTAATATAATCCGTTTTTGTTGCTTTTTTCGATCATATCTCGATAAAATGAGCAAAACTCAGGCAAAATTGAGGAGAAAAATTGAAATTTCGCTAAACGTTTTCGTTTTCGTTGATTTTTTCGATCATATCACGATAAATGGAGCAAAATGTGGGAAAAATTTAGGAGAAAAATTGAAATTTCGATAAAATTATCCAGTTTCGTTGCTTTTTTGGATCATATCTTGATAAAATGAGCAAAATTCGGGCAAAATTGGGATAAAAATATAAATTTCGCTAAAATGATCCGTTTTCGATGTTTTTTTCGATCATATCTCGATAAAATGAGCAAAATTCGGGCAAAATTGGGGCAAAAATTGAAATTTCAATAAAATTATCCGTTTTCTTGCTTACTTCGATCATATCTCGATAAAATAAGAAACATTAGGTCAAAATTGAGATGAAAAATTGATATTTCGCTAAATATATCCGTTTTTGTCGCTTTTTTCAATCATATCTCGACAAAATGAGCGAAATTCAGGCAAAATTGAGGAGAAAAATTGAAATTTCGCTAAAATTTTCCGTTTTCGTTGCTTTTTTCGATCATATTACCATAAATTTAGCATGATTCGAGCAAAATTGAGGAGAAAATTTGAAATTTTTCTAAAAAATATCCTTTTTTGTTGCTTTTTTCGATCATATCTCGATAAAATGAGCAAATCCCGGGCAAAATTAAGAGAAAAATGGAAATTTCTGTAAAATTATCCAGTTTCGTTGCTTTTTTCGATCATATATTGATAAAATGAGCAGAATTCGGGCAAAATTGGGATAAAAATATAACTTACGCTAAAATGATCCGTTTTCGATGATTTTTTCGATCATATCTCGATAAAATGAGCAAAATTCGGGAAAAATTGTGGAGAAAAATTGAAATTTCTCTAAAATAATCTGTTTTTGTTGCTTTTTTCAATCATATCACGATAAAATGAGCGAAATTCTGGCAAAATTGAGGAGAAAAATTGAAATTTCGCTAAAATTTTCCGTTTTCATTGCTTTTTTCGATCATATTACAATAAATGGAGCAGAATTCGGGCAAAATTGAAGAGAAAGATTGAAATTTCGCTAAAATTTTCCGTTTTCGATGCTTTTCTCGATCATATTTCTTTAAAATTAGCATGATTCGCGCAAAATTGAGGAGAAAATTTGAAATTTTTCTAAAAAATATCCATTTTTGTTGCTTTATTCGATCATATCTCGATAAAATGAGCAAAATTCGGGCAAAAGTGAAGAGAAAAATGCAAATTTCTCTAAAATTATCAAGTTTGTTGCTTTTTTCGATCATATCTTGATAAAATGAGCAAAGTTCGGGCAAAATTGATGAGAAAAATTAAAATTTCGCTAAAATTATCCCTTTTCGATGTTTTTTTCGATCATATCTCAATAAAATGAGCTAAATTCGGGCAATATTTAGGAGAAAAATTGAAATTTCTCTAAAATAATCCGTTTTTGTTTCTTTTTAAGATCATATCTTGATAAAATGAGCAAAATTTGGGATAAATTGAGGAGAAAAATGGAAATTTCGCTAAAATTTTCCGTTTTCGTTTTTCTTTTCGATCTTATTTCTATAAAATTAGCATGATTAACGCAAAATTGTGGAGAAAATTTGAAATTTTTCTAAAAATTATCCTTTTTCGATGTTTTTTTCCATCATATCTCGATAAAATGGGCAACATTCGGGCAAAATTGAGAAGAAAAATTGATATTTCGCTAAATTTGTCCGTTTTCGAGGCTTTTTAAGATCATATCTCAATAAAATTAGCAAAATATGGCAAAATTGAGGAGAAAAATTGAAGGTATGATAAAATTATCCTATTTCGAATTGTTTTAATCATATCTCAATAAAATTTGCTATATTCGGGCAAAATTGAGGAGAAAAATTGAAATTTCCCTTAAATAATCCAGTTTCGTTGCTTTTTTCGATCATATCTTGATAAAATGAGCAAAATTTGGGATAAATTGAGGAGAAAAATGGAAATTTCGCTAAAATTTTCCGTTTTCGTTTTTCTTTTCGATCTTATTTCTATAAAATTAGCATGATTAACGCAAAATTGTGGAGAAAATTTGAAATTTTTCTAAAAATTATCCTTTTTCGATGTTTTTTTCCATCATATCTCGATAAAATGGGCAACATTCGGGCAAAATTGAGAAGAAAAATTGATATTTCGCTAAATTTGTCCGTTTTCGAGGCTTTTTAAGATCATATCTCAATAAAATTAGCAAAATATGGCAAAATTGAGGAGAAAAATTGAAGGTTTGATAAAATTATCCTATTTCGAATTGTTTTAATCATATCTCAATAAAATTTGCTATATTCGGGCAAAATTGAGGAGAAAAATTGAAATTTCCCTTAAATAATCCAGTTTCGTTGCTTTTTTCGATCATATCTTGATATAATGAGCAAAATTTGGGATAAATTGAGGAGAAAAATTGAAATTTCGCTAAAATTATCCCTTTTCGATGTTTTTTTCGATTATATCTCGATAAAATGAGCTAAATTCGGGCAATATTTAATAGAAAAATAGTAATTTCTCTAAAATAATCCGTTTTTGTTGCTTTTTTCGATCATATCTCGATAAAATTAGCAAAACTCAGGCAAAATTGAGGAGAAAAATTGAAATTACGCTAAAATGTTTCGTTTTCGTTGCCTTTTTCGATCATATCACGATAAATGGAGCAAAATTCGGGAAAAATTGAGGAGAAGAATTGAAATTTCGATAAAATTATACATTTTCCACGCTTTTTTCGATCATATCTTCATAAAATGAGCAAAATTCGGGCAAAATTGAGGAGAAAAATTGAAATTACGCTAAAATGTTTCGTTTTCGTTGCCTTTTTCGATCATATCACGATAAATGGAGCAAAATTCGGGAAAAATTAAGGAGAAGAATTGAAATTTCGATAAAATTATACATTTTCAATGTTTTTTTCGATCATATCTCTATAAAATGAGCTAAATTCGGGCTTTATTTAGGAGAAAAATTGTAATTTCTCTAGAATAATCCGTTTTTGTTGCTTTTTTCGATTATATCTTGATAAAATGAGCAAAACTCAGGAAAAATTGAGGAGAAAAATTGAAATTTCGCTAAAATGTTTCGTTTTCGTTGCTTTTTTCGACCATATTTTGATAAACTTAGCAAGATTCAGGCAAAATTAAGGGGAAAATTTGAAATTTTTCAAAAAATTATCCGCTTTCATTGCTTTTTTCGATCATATCTCGATGAAATAAAGAAAATTCTGGCAAAATTAAGAGAAAGATTGAAATTTCGCTGAAATAATCACTTTTCGATGTTTTTTTCGATCATAGCTCGATAAAATGAGCTAAATTCGGGAAATATTTAGGAGAAAATTAGTAATTTCTCTAAAATAATCTGTTTTTGTTGCTTTTTTCGATCATATCTTGATAAAATGAGCAAAATTCGGGCAAAATTGATGAGAAAAATTGAAATTTTGCTAAAATTATCCGTTTTCGATGGTTTTTTCGATCATATCTCGATAAATTGAGCAACATTTGGGAAAAATTGGGGCAAAAAATTGAAATTTCTCTAGAATAATCCGTTTTTGTTGCTTATTTCGATCACATCTCGATACCATAAGCAAAATTCGGGCAAAATTGAGGAGAAAAATTGAAATTTCACTAAAATTATCCCTTTTGGATATTTTTTTCGATCATATCTCGATAAAATGAGCTAAATTCGGGCAATATTTAGCAGAAAAATTGTAATTTCTCTAGAATAATCCGTTTTTGTTGCTTTTTTCGATCATATCTCGATAAAATGAGCAAAACTCAGGCAAAATAGAGGAGAAAAATTGAAATTGCGCTAAAATTTTTCGTTTTCGTTGCTTTTTTGGATCATATCTTGATAAAATGAGCAAAATTCGGGCAAAATTGGGATAAAAATATAAATTTCGCTAAAATGATCCGTTTTCGATGTTTTTTTCGATCATATCTCGATAAAATGAGCAAAATTCGGGCAAAATTGGGGCAAAAATTGAAATTTCAATAAAATTATCCGTTTTCTTGCTTACTTCGATCATATCTCGATAAAATAAGAAACATTAGGTCAAAATTGAGATGAAAAATTGATATTTCGCTAAATATATCCGTTTTTGTCGCTTTTTTCAATCATATCTCGACAAAATGAGCGAAATTCAGGCAAAATTGAGGAGAAAAATTGAAATTTCGCTAAAATTTTCCGTTTTCGTTGCTTTTTTCGATCATATTACCATAAATTTAGCATGATTCGAGCAAAATTGAGGAGAAAATTTGAAATTTTTCTAAAAAATATCCTTTTTTGTTGCTTTTTTCGATCATATCTCGATAAAATGAGCAAATCCCGGGCAAAATTAAGAGAAAAATGGAAATTTCTGTAAAATTATCCAGTTTCGTTGCTTTTTTCGATCATATATTGATAAAATGAGCAGAATTCGGGCAAAATTGGGATAAAAATATAACTTACGCTAAAATGATCCGTTTTCGATGATTTTTTCGATCATATCTCGATAAAATGAGCAAAATTCGGGAAAAATTGTGGAGAAAAATTGAAATTTCTCTAAAATAATCTGTTTTTGTTGCTTTTTTCAATCATATCACGATAAAATGAGCGAAATTCTGGCAAAATTGAGGAGAAAAATTGAAATTTCGCTAAAATTTTCCGTTTTCATTGCTTTTTTCGATCATATTACAATAAATGGAGCAGAATTCGGGCAAAATTGAAGAGAAAGATTGAAATTTCGCTAAAATTTTCCGTTTTCGATGCTTTTCTCGATCATATTTCTTTAAAATTAGCATGATTCGCGCAAAATTGAGGAGAAAATTTGAAATTTTTATAAAAAATATCCATTTTTGTTGCTTTATTCGATCATATCTCGATAAAATGAGCAAAATTCGGGCAAAAGTGAAGAGAAAAATGCAAATTTCTCTAAAATTATCAAGTTTGTTGCTTTTTTCGATCATATCTTGATAAAATGAGCAAAGTTCGGGCAAAATTGATGAGAAAAATTAAAATTTCGCTAAAATTATCCCTTTTCGATGTTTTTTTCGATCATATCTCAATAAAATGAGCTAAATTCGGGCAATATTTAGGAGAAAAATTGAAATTTCTCTAAAATAATCCGTTTTTGTTTATTTTTAAGATCATATCTTGATAAAATGAGCAAAATTTGGGATAAATTGAGGAGAAAAATGGAAATTTCGCTAAAATTTTCCGTTTTCGTTTTTCTTTTCGATCTTATTTCTATAAAATTAGCATGATTAACGCAAAATTGTGGAGAAAATTTGAAATTTTTCTAAAAATTATCCTTTTTCGATGTTTTTTTCCATCATATCTCGATAAAATGGGCAACATTCGGGCAAAATTGAGAAGAAAAATTGATATTTCGCTAAATTTGTCCGTTTTCGAGGCTTTTTAAGATCATATCTCAATAAAATTAGCAAAATATGGCAAAATTGAGGAGAAAAATTGAAGGTATGATAAAATTATCCTATTTCGAATTGTTTTAATCATATCTCAATAAAATTTGCTATATTCGGGCAAAATTGAGGAGAAAAATTGAAATTTCCCTTAAATAATGCAGTTTCGTTGCTTTTTTCGATCATATCTTGATAAAATGAGCAAAATTTGGGATAAATTGAGGAGAAAAATGGAAATTTCGCTAAAATTTTCCGTTTTCGTTTTTCTTTTCGATCTTATTTCTATAAAATTAGCATGATTAACGCAAAATTGTGGAGAAAATTTGAAATTTTTCTAAAAATTATCCTTTTTCGATGTTTTTTTCCATCATATCTCGATAAAATGGGCAACATTCGGGCAAAATTGAGAAGAAAAATTGATATTTCGCTAAATTTGTCCGTTTTCGAGGCTTTTTAAGATCATATCTCAATAAAATTAGCAAAATATGGCAAAATTGAGGAGAAAAATTGAAGGTTTGATAAAATTATCCTATTTCGAATTGTTTTAATCATATCTCAATAAAATTTGCTATATTCGGGCAAAATTGAGGAGAAAAATTGAAATTTCCCTTAAATAATCCAGTTTCGTTGCTTTTTTCGATCATATCTTGATATAATGAGCAAAATTTGGGATAAATTGAGGAGAAAAATTGAAATTTCGCTAAAATTATCCCTTTTCGATGTTTTTTTCGATTATATCTCGATAAAATGAGCTAAATTCGGGCAATATTTAATAGAAAAATAGTAATTTCTCTAAAATAATCCGTTTTTGTTGCTTTTTTCGATCATATCTCGATAAAATTAGCAAAACTCAGGCAAAATTGAGGAGAAAAATTGAAATTACGCTAAAATGTTTCGTTTTCGTTGCCTTTTTCGATCATATCACGATAAATGGAGCAAAATTCGGGAAAAATTGAGGAGAAGAATTGAAATTTCGATAAAATTATACATTTTCCTTGCTTTTTTCGATCATATCTTCATAAAATGAGCAAAATTCGGGCAAAATTGAGGAGAAAAATTGAAATTACGCTAAAATGTTTCGTTTTCGTTGCCTTTTTCGATCATATCACGATAAATGGAGCAAAATTCGGGAAAAATTAAGGAGAAGAATTGAAATTTCGATAAAATTATACATTTTCAATGTTTTTTTCGATCATATCTCTATAAAATGAGCTAAATTCGGGCTTTATTTAGGAGAAAAATTGTAATTTCTCTAGAATAATCCGTTTTTGTTGCTTTTTTCGATTATATCTTGATAAAATGAGCAAAACTCAGGAAAAATTGAGGAGAAAAATTGAAATTTCGCTAAAATGTTTCGTTTTCGTTGCTTTTTTCGACCATATTTTGATAAACTTAGCAAGATTCAGGCAAAATTAAGGGGAAAATTTGAAATTTTTCAAAAAATTATCCGCTTTCATTGCTTTTTTCGATCATATCTCGATGAAATAAAGAAAATTCTGGCAAAATTAAGAGAAAGATTGAAATTTCGCTGAAATAATCACTTTTCGATGTTTTTTTCGATCATAGCTCGATAAAATGAGCTAAATTCGGGAAATATTTAGGAGAAAATTAGTAATTTCTCTAAAATAATCTGTTTTTGTTGCTTTTTTCGATCATATCTTGATAAAATGAGCAAAATTCGGGCAAAATTGATGAGAAAAATAGAAATTTTGCTAAAATTATCCGTTTTCGATGGTTTTTTCGATCATATCTCGATAAATTGAGCAACATTTGGGAAAAATTGGGGCAAAAAATTGAAATTTCTCTAGAATAATCCGTTTTTGTTGCTTATTTCGATCACATCTCGATACAATAAGCAAAATTCGGGCAAAATTGAGGAGAAAAATTGAAATTTCACTAAAATTATCCCTTTTGGATATTTTTTTCGATCATATCTCGATAAAATGAGCTAAATTCGGGCAATATTTAGCAGAAAAATTGTAATTTCTCTAGAATAATCCGTTTTTGTTGCTTTTTTCGATCATATCTCGATAAAATGAGCAAAACTCAGGCAAAATAGAGGAGAAAAATTGAAATTGCGCTAAAATTTTTCGTTTTCGTTGCTTTTTTCGATCATATCACGATAAATGGAGCAAAATTCGGGAAAAATTGAGGCGAAAAATTAAAATTTCGATAAAATTATCCATTTTCGTTGCTTTTTTCGACAATATTTCGATAAAATAAGCATTATTCGGGCAAAACTGAAGAGAAAAATGCAAATTTCTCTGCAATTATCAAGTTTCGTTGCTTTTTTCGATCATATCACGATAAATGGTGCAAAATTTGGGAAAAATTGAAGAGAAAAATTGAAATTTCGATAAAATTATCCATCTTCGTTGCTTTTTGGACCATATATTGATAAACTTAGCAAGATTCAGGCAAAATTAAGGGGAAAATTTGAAATTTTTCAAAAAATTATCCGCTTTCATTGCTTTTTTCGATCATATCTCAATAAAATGAGCAAAATTCTGGCAAAATTAAGAGAAATATTGAAATTTCTCTAAAATTATCCGTTTTCGATGTTTTTTTCGATCATATCTCGATAAAATGAATTAAATTCTGGCAATATTTAGGAGAAAAATTGTAATATCTCTAAAATAATCCGTTTTTGTTACTTTTATTGATCATATCTCGATAAAATGAGCAAAATTTAGGCAAAATTGAGGAGAAAAATTGAAATTTTGCTAAAATAATCCGTTTTCATTATATTTTCGATCATATTTCGATAAAATTAGCATGATTTGGGCAAAATTGAGGAGAAAATTTGCAATTTTTCAAAAAAATATTTTTTTTTCTTGTTTTTTCGATCATATCTCGATAAAATAAGCAAAATTCGGGCAAAATTGAAGAGAACAATTAAAATTTCCCTAAAATTATCCATTTTCGATGTTTTTTTTGATCATTTCTCGATAAAATGAGCAAAATTAGGACATAATTGAGGAGAAAAATTTTAATTTCGCTAAAATTATCTGTTATCGTTGCTTTTTTCAATCATATCTTTATAAAATGAGCTAAATACGGGCAAAATTGAGGAGAAAAATTTAAATTTCACTAAAATTGTCCCTTTTCGAGGTTTTTTTCGATCATAGCCCCAGAAAATGAGCTAAATTCGGGCAATATTTAGGAGAAAAATTGTAATTTCTCTAGAAAAATCCATTTTTGTTGCTTTTTTCGATCATATCTTGATAAAATGAGGAAGGAGAAATTTAGGAGAAAAATTGTAATTTCTCTAGAATAATCCGTTTTTGTTGCTATTTTTGATCATATCTTGATAAAATGAGCAATACTCAGGCAAAATTGAGGGGAAAATTTGAAATTTTTCCAAAAATTATCCAGTTTCATTGCTTTTTTCGATCATATCTCGATAAAATGAGCAAAACTCAGGCAAAATTTTGGAGAAAAATTGAAATTACGCTATAATGTTTCGTTTTCGTTGCCTTTTTCGATCATATCACGATAAATGGAGCAAAATTCGGGAAAAATTGAGGAGAAAAATTAAAATTTCGATAAAATTATCCATTTTCGTTGCTTTTTTCGACAATATCTTGATAAAATGAGCAATATTCGGTCAAGACTGAAGAGAAAACTGCAAATTTCTCTAAAATTATTAAGTTTCATTGCTTTTTTCGATCATATCTTCATAAAAAGAGCAAAATTCGGGCAAAATTGGGGCAAAAATTGAAATTTCGCTTAAGTTATCCGTTTTCATGCTTATATCGATCATATTTCGATACAATAAGCAAAATTCGGGCATGATTGAGGAGAAAAATTGAAATTTCACTAAAATTATCCCTTTTCGATGTTTTTTTCGATCATATCTCTATAAAATGAGCTAAATTCGGGAAATATTTAGGAGAAAAATTGTAATTTCTCTAGAATAATCCGTTTTTGTTGCTTTTATCGATCATATCACGATAAATGGTGCAAAATTTGGGAAAAATTGAAGAGAAAAATTGAAATTTCGATAAAATTATCCATCTTCGTTGCTTTTTTCGACCATATTTTGATAAACTCAGCAAGATTCAGGCAAAATTAAGGGGAAAATTTGAAATTTTTTCAAAAAATTATCCGCTTTCATTCCTTTTTTCGATCATATCTTGATAAAATGAGCAAAATTCTGGCAAAATTAAGAGAAAAATTGTAAGTTATCTAAAATAATCCGTTTTTGTTGCTTTTATTGATCATATCTCGATGAAATTAGCATGATTTGGGCAAAATTGAGGAGAAAATTTGCAATTTTTCAAAAAAAAATCCTTTTTCGTTGTTTTTTCGATCATATCTCGATAAAATGAGCAAAATTCGGGCAAAATTGAAGAGAACAATTAAAATTTCCCTAAAATTATCCGTTTTCGATGTTTTTTTTGATCATTTCTCGATAAAATGAGCAAAATTAGGGCATAATTGAGGAGAAAAATTTTAATTTCACTAAAATTGTCCCTTTTCGATGTTTTTTTCGATCATATCTCGATAAAATGAGCTAAATTCGGGCAATATTTAGGAGAAAAATTGTAATTTCTCTAGAATAATCCGTTTTTGTTGCTTTTTTCGATCATATCTTGATAAAATGAGCAAAACTCAGGCAACATTGAGGGGAAAATTTGAAATTTTTCTAAAAATTATCCAGTTTCATTGCTTTTTTCGATCATATCTCGATGAAATGAACAAAATTCGGGAAAAATTAGGAGAAAAATAGTAATTTCTCTAAAATTATCCGTTTTTGTTGCTATTTTCCATCATATCTCGATAAAATGAGTAAAACTCAGGCAAAATTGAGGAGTAAAATTGAAATTACGCTAAAATTTTTCGTTTTCGTTGCTTTTTTCGATCATGTCACGATAAATAGAGCAAAATTATGGAAAAATTGAAATTTCGATAAAATTATCCATTTTCGTTTCTTTTTTCGACAATATTTCGATAAAATAAGCAAGATTCGGGCAAAATTAAGGGGAAAATTTGAAATTTTTCTAAAAATTATCCGCTTTCATGCTTTTTTCGATCATATCTCGATAAAATGAGCAAAATTCTTACAAAATTGAGGAGAAAAATTGAAATTTCGCTAAAATTTTGGGTTTTCGTTGCTTTTTTCGGTCATATTTCTATAAAATTTGCATGTTTCGTGCAAAATTGAGGAGAAAATTTGAAATTTTTCTATAAAATATGCTTTTTTGTTGCTTTATTCGATCATATCTCGATAAAATGCGCAAAATTCGGGCAAAACTGAAGAGAAAAATGCACATTTCTCTAAAATTATCAAGTTTCGTTGCTTTTTTCGAACATATCTTGATAAAATGAGCAAAATTCGGGCAAAATTGATGAGAAAAATTGAAATTTCGCTAAAATTATCCGTTTTCGATGGTTTTTTCGATCATATCTCGATAAATTGAGCAAGATTTGGGAAAAATTGGGGCAAAAATTGAAATTTCTCTAGAATAATCCGTTTTTGTTGCTTATTTCGATCATATCTCGATACAATAAGCAAAATTCGGGCAAAATTGAGGAGAAAAATTGAAATTTCACTAAAATTATCCCTTTTGGATGTTTTTTTCGATCATATCTCAATAAAATGAGCATATTTCTGGCTAAATTGTGGAGAAAAAATTGAAATTCCGCTAACATTATCCGTTTTCTTTGCTTTTTTCGACAATATTTCGATAAAATAAGCATTATTCGGGCAAAACTGAAGAGAAAAATGCAAATTTCACTAAAATTATCCCTTTTGATGTTTTTTTCGATCATATCTCGATAAAATGAGTTAAATTCGGGCAATATTTAGGAGAAAAATTGTAATTTCTCTAGAATAATCCGTTTTTGTTGCTTTTTTCGATCATATTTTGATAAACTTAGCAAGATTCAGGCAAAATTAAGGGGAAAATTTGAAATTTTTCTAAAAATTATCCGCTTTCATTGCTTTTTTCGATCATATCTCGATGAAATGAACAAAATTCTGGCAAAATTAAGAGAAAGATTGAAATTTCGCTAAAATTATCCCTTTTCGATGTTTTTTTCGATCATAGCTCGATAAAATGAGCGAAATTTCGGCAATATTTAGGAGAAAAATAGTAATTTCTCTAAAATAATCTGTTTTTGTTGCTTTTTTCGATCATATCTCGATAAAATGAGCAAAACTCAGGCAAAATTGAGGAGGAATATTGAAATTTCGCTAAAATTATCCGTTTTCGATGGTTTTTTCGATCATATCTCGATAAATTGAGCAACATTTGTGCAAAATTGGGGCAAAAATTGAAATTTCTCTAGAATAATCCGTTTTTGTTGCTTTTTTTGATCATATCACGATAAATGGAGCAAAATTCGGGAAAAATTGAGGAGAAAAATTGAAATTTCGATAACATTATCCATTTTCGTTGCTTTTTTCGACAATATTTCGATAAAATAAGCAAGATTCGGGCAAAATTAAGGGGAAAATTTGAAATTTTTCTATAAAATATGCTTTTTTGTGGCTTTATTCGATCATATCTCTATAAAATGAGCAAAATTCTGGCAAAATCGAAGAGAATAATTGAAATTTCGCTTAAAATTTTTCGTTTTCGTTGCTTTTTTCGATCATATCACGATAAATGTAGCAAAATTTGGGAAAAATTGATGAGAAAAATTAAATTTCGCTAAAATTATCCATTTTCGTTGCTTTTTTCGGTCATATTTCTATAAAATTAGCATGTTTCGCGCAAAATTGAAGAGAAAATTTGAAATTTTTCTATAAAATATGCTTTTTTGTTGCTTTATTCGATCATATCTCGATAAAATGAGCAAAATTCGGGCAAAACTGAAGAGAAAAAAGCAAATTTCTCTAAAATTATCAAGTTTCGTTGCATTTTTCGATCATATCTTGATAAAATGAGAATATTAGGGCAAAATTGATGAGAAAAATTAAATTTCGCTAAAATTATCCGTTTTCGATGGTTTTTTCGATTATATCTCGATAAATTGAGCAAGATTTGGGAAAAATTGGGGCAAAAATTTAAATTTCTCTAGAATAATCCGTTTTTGTTGCTTATTTCGATCATATCTCGATACAATAAGCAAAATTCGGGCAAAATTGAGGAGAAAAATTGAAATTTCACTAAAATTATCCCTTTTGGATGTTTTTTTCGATCATATCTCGATAAAATGAGCTAAATTCGGGCAATATTTTGCAGAAAAATAGTAATTTCTCTAAAATTATCCGTTTTTGTTGCTATTTTCCATCATATCTCGATAAAATGAGTAATACTCAGGCAAAATTGAGGAGAAAAATTGAAATTACGCTAAAATTTTTTGTTTTCGTTGCTTTCTTCGATCGTATCACGATAAATAGAGCAAAATTATGGAAAAATTAAGGAGAAAAATTGAAATCTCGATAAAATTATCCATTTTCGTTTCTTTTTTCAACAATATTTCGAAAAAATAAGCAAGATTCGGGCAAAATTAAGTGGAAAATTTGAAATTTTTCTAAAAATTATCCGCTTTCATTGCTTTTTTCGATCATATCTCGATAAAATTAGCATAATTCTGGCAAAATTGAAGAGAAAAATTGAAATTTCGCTACAATTTTCCGTTTTCGTTGCTTTTTTCGGTCATATTTCTATAAAATTAGCATGTTTCGCGCAAAATTGAGGAGAAAATTTGAAATTTTTCTATAAAATATGCTTTTTTGTTGCTTTATTCGATCATAACTCGATAAAATGAGCAAAATTCGGGCAAAACTGAAGAAAAAAATTGAAATTTCGCTAAAATTATCCGTTTTCGATGGTTTTTTCGATCATATCTCGATAAATTGAGCAAGATTTGGGAAAAATTGGGGCAAAAATTGAAATTTCTCTAGAATAATCCGTTTTTGTTGCTTATTTCGATCATATCTCGATACAATAAGCAAAATTCGGGCAAAATTGAGGAGAAAAATTGAAAATTCACAAAAATTATCCCTTTTGGATGTTTTTTTCGATCATATCTCGATAAAATGAGCTAAATTCGGACAATATTTAGCAGAAAAATTGTAATTTCTCTAGAATAATACGTTTTTGTTGCTTTTTTCGATCATATCTCGATAAAATGAGCAAAACTCAGGCAAAATTGAGGAGAAAAATTGAAATTACGCTAAAATGTTTCGTTTTCGTTTCTTTTTTCGATCATATCACGATAAATGGAGCAAAATTCGGGAAAAATTGAGGAGAAAAATTGAAATTTCGATAAAATTATCAATTTTCGTTGCTTTTTTCGATCATATCTTGATAAAATGAGCAAAATTTGGGCACAATTTGGGCAAAAATTGAACTTTCGCTAAAGTTTTCCGTTTCTATGCTTATTTCGATCATATCTCGATACGATAAGCAAAATTCGGCCAAGATTGAGGAGAAAAATTGAAATTTCATTAAAATTATCCCTTTTGGATGTTTTTTTCGATCATATCTCAATAAAATGAGCTAAATTCGGGCAATATTTAGCAGAAAAATTGTAATTTCTCTAGAATAATCCGTTTTTGTTTCTTTTTTCGATCATATCTTGATAAAATGAGCAAAACTCAGGCAAAATTGAGGAGAAAAATTGAAATTTCGATAAAATTATCCATTTTCGTTGCTTTTTTCGACCATATTTTGATAAACTTAGCAAGATTCAGGCAAAATTAAGGGGAAAATTTGAAATTTTTCTAAAAATTATCCGCTTTCATTGCTTTTTTCGATCATAGCTCGATGAAATGAACAAAATTCTGGCAAAATTAAGAGAAATATTGAAATTTCGCTAAAATTATCCCTTTTCGATGTTTTTTCGATCATAGCTCGATAAAAAAAGCTAAATTCGGGCAATATTTAGGAGAAAAATAGTAATTTCTCTAATATAATCCGTTTTTGTTGCTTTTTTCGATCATATCTCGATAAAATGAGCAAAACTCAGGCAAAATTGAGGAGAAAATTGAAATTACGCTAAAATATTTCGTTTTCGTTGCTTTTTTCGATCATATCACGATAAATGGAGCAAAATTATGGAAAAATTGAGGAGAAAAATTGAAATTTCGATAAAATTATCCATTTTCGCTTCTTTTTTCGTCAATATTTCGATAAAATAAGCAAGATTCGGGTAAAATTAAGGGGAAAATTTGAAATTTTTCCAAAAATTATCCCCTTTCATTGCTTTTTTCGATCATATCTCGAAAAAATGAGCAAAATTCTGGCAAAATTGAAGAGAAAAATGCAAATTTCTCTAAAATTATCAAGTTTCGTTGCTTTTTTCGATCATATGTTGATAAAATGAGCAAAATTCGGGCAAAATTGATGAGAAAAATTGAAATTCCGCTAAAATTATCCGTTTTCGATGGTTTTTTCGATCATATCTCGATAAATTGAGCAAGATTTGGGAAGAATTGGGGCAAAAATTGAAATTTCGCTAGAATAATCCGTTTTTGTTGCTTATTTCGATCATATCTCGATACAATAAGCAAAATTCGGGCAAAATTGAGGAGAAAAATTGAAATTTCACTAAAATTATCCCTTTTGGATGTTTTTTTCGATCATATCTCGATAAAATGAGCTAAATTCGGGCAATATTTAGCAGAAAAATTGTAATTTCTCTAGAATAATCCGTTTTTGTTGCTTTTTTCGATCATATCTCTATAAAATGAGCAAAACTCAGGCAAAATTGAGGAGAAAAATTGAAATTACGCAAAAATTTTTCGTTTTCGTTGCTTTTTTCGATCATATTACGATAAATGGAGTAAAATTCGGGAAAAATTAAGGGGAAAATTTGAAATTTTTCTAAAAATTTTCCGCTTTCATTGCTTTTTTCGATCATATCTCGATGAAATGAAAAAATTCTGGCAAAATTAAGAGAAAGATTGAAATTTCGCTAAAATTATCCCTTTTCGATGTTTTTTCTATCATAGCTCGATAAAATGAATTGAATTCGGGAAAGATTTAGGAGAAAAATAGTAATTTCTCTAATATAATCCGTTTTTGTTATTTTTTTCGATCATATCTCGATACAATAAGCAAAATTCGGGCAAAATTGAGGAGAAAAATTGAAATTTCACTAAATTTATCCCTTTTGGATGTTTTTTCGATCATATCTCGATAAAATGTGCTAAATTCGGGCAATATTTAGCAGAAAAATTGTAATTTCTCAAGAATAATCCGTTTTTGTTGCTTTTTTCGATCATATCACGATAAGTGGAGCATAATTCGGGAAAAATTGAAGAGAAAAATTGAAATTTCGATAAAATTATCCATTTTCGTTGCTTTTTTCGACAATATTTCGATAAAATAAGCATTATTCGGGCAAAACTGAAGAGAAAAATGCAAATTTCTCTAAAATTATCAAGTTTCGTTGCTTTTTTCGATCATATCTTGATAAAATGAGCAAAATTTGGGCAAAAATTGAACTTTCGCTAAAGTTTTCCGTTTCTATGCTTATTTCTATCATATCTCGATACGATAAGCAAAATTCGGCCAAATTGAGGAGAAAAATTGAAATTTCATTAAAATTATCCCTTTTGGATGTTTTTTCGATCATATCTCGATAAGATGAGCTAAATTCGGGCAATATTTAGCAGAAAAATTGTAATTTCCCTAGAATAATCCGTTTTTGTTTCTTTTTTCGATCATATCTTGATAAAATGAGCAAAACTCAGGCAAAATTGAGGAGAAAAATTGAAATTTCGATAAAATTATCCATTTTCGTTGCTTTTTTCGACCATATTTTGATAAACTTAGCAAGATTCAGGCAAAATTAAGGGGAAAATTTGAAATTTTTCTAAAAATTATCCGCTTTCATTGCTTTTTTCGATCATAGCTCGATGAAATGAACATAATTCGGGCAAAATTGATGAGAAAAATTGAAATTTCGCTAAAATTATCCGTTTTCGATGGTTTTTTTGATCATATCTCGATAAATTGAGCAAGATTTGGGAAGAATTGGGGCAAAAATTGAAATTTCGCTGAAATTTTGCGTTTTCGTTGCTTTTTTCGGTCATATTTCTATAAAATTTGCATGTTTCGCGCAAAATTGCATATCTTAATAAATTGATCAAAATTCGGTTAATATTGATGAGAAAAATTGAAATTTCGCTAAAATTATCCGTTTTCGATGTTTTTTTCGATCATATCTCGATAAAATGAGCAAAATTTGGGCAAAATTGGGGCAAAAATTGAAATTTCGCTGAAATTTTGCGTTTTCGTTGCTTTTTTCGGTCATATTTCTATAAAATTTGCATGTTTCGCGCAAAATTGAGGAGAAAATTTGAAATTTTTCTATAAAATATGCTTTTTTGTTGCTATATTCGAACATATCTCGATAAAATGCCCAAAATTCGGGCAAAACTGAAGAGAAAAATGCAAATTTCTCTAAAATTATCAAGTTTAGTTGCTTTTTTCGATCATATCTTGATAAAATGAGCAACATTCGGGCAAAATTGATGAGAAAAATTGAAATTTCGCTAAAATTATCCGTTTTCGATGGTTTTTTCGATCATATCTCGATAAATTGAGCAAGATTTGGGAAAAATTGGGGCAAAAATTGAAATTTCTCTAGAATAATCCGTTTTTGTTGCTTATTTCGATCATATCTCGATACAATAAGCAAAATTCGGGCAAAATTGAGGAGAAAAATTGAAATTTCAATAAAATTATCCCTTTTGGATGTTTTTTTCGATCATATCTCAATAAAAATGAGCATATTTCTGGCTAAATTGTGGAGAAAAAATTGAAATTCCGCTAACATTATCCGTTTTCTTTGCTTTTTTCGACAATATTTCGATAAAATAAGCATTATTCGGGCAAAACTGAAGAGAAAAATGCAAATTTCACTAAAATTATCCCTTTTCGATGTTTTTTTCGATCATATCTCGATACAATGAGCTAAATTCGGGCAATATTTAGGAGAAAAATTGTAATTTCTCTAGAATAATCCGTTTTTGTTGCTTTTTTCGATCATATCTTGATAAAATGAGCAAAACTCAGGCAACATTGAGGGGAAAATTTGAAATTTTTCTAAAAATTATCCAGTTTCATTGCTTTTTTCGATCATATCTCGATGAAATGAACAAAATTCTGGAAAAATTAGGAGAAATATTGAAATTTCGCTAAAATTATCCCTTTTCGTTGTTTTTTTCGATCATATCTTGATAAAATGAGTTAAATTCAGGCAATATTTAGGAGAAAAATAGTAATTTCTCTAAAATTATCCGTTTTTGTTGCTATTTTCCATCATATCTCGATAAAATGAGTAAAACTCAGGCAAAATTGATTAGTAAAATTGAAATTACGCTAAAATTTTTCGTTTTCGTTGCTTTTTTCGATCATATCACGATAAATAGAGCAAAATTATGGAAAAATTGAAATTTCGATAAAATTATCCATTTTCGTTTCTTTTTTCGACAATATTTCGATAAAATAAGCAAGATTCGGGCAAAATTAAGGGGAAAATTTGAAATTTTTCTAAAAATTATCCGCTTTCATGCTTTCTTCGATCATATCTCGATAAAATGAGCAAAATTCTTACAAAATTGAAGAGAAAAATTGAAATTTCGCTAAAATTTTGCGTTTTCGTTGCTTTTTTCGGTCATATTTCTATAAAATTTGCATGTTTCGCGCAAACTTGAGGAGAAAATTTGAAATTTTTCTATAAAATATGCTTTTTTGTTGCTTTATTCGATCATATCTCGATAAAATGCGCAAAATTCGGGCAAAACTGAAGAGAAAAATGCAAATTTCTCTAAAATTATCAAGTTTCGTTGCTTTTTTCGACCATATCTTGATAAAATGAGCAAAATTCGGGCAAAATTGATGAGAAAAATTGAAATTTCGCTAAAATTATCCGTTTTCGATGGTTTTTTCGATCATATCTCGATAAATTGAGCAAGATTTGGGAAAAATTGGGGCAAAAATTGAAATTTCTCTAGAATAATCCGTTTTTGTTGCTTATTTCGATCATATCTCGATACAATAAGCAAAATTCGGGCAAAATTGAGGAGAAAAATTGAAATTTCACTAAAATTATCCCTTATGGATGTTTTTTTCGATCATATCTCAATAAAATGAATATATTTCTGGCTAAATTGTGGAGAAAAAATTGAAATTCCGCTAACATTATCCGTTTTCTCTGCTTTTTTCGACAATATTTCGATAAAATAAGCATTATTCGGGCAAAACTGAAGAGAAAAATGCAAATTTCACTAAAATTATCCCTTTTCGATGTTTTTTTCGATCATATCTCGATACAATGAGCTAAATTCGGGCAATATTTAGGAGAAAAATTGTAATTTCTCTAGAATAATCCGTTTTTGTTGCTTTTTTCGATCATATCTTGATAAAATGAGCAAAACTCAGGCAACATTGAGGGGAAAATTTGAAATTTTTTTAAAAATTATCCAGTTTCATTGCTTTTTTCGATCATATCTCGATGAAATGAACAAAATTCTGGAAAAATTAGGAGAAATATTGAAATTTCGCTAAAATTATCCCTTTTCGTTGTTTTTTTCGATCATATCTTGATAAAATGAGTTAAATTCAGGCAATATTTAGGAGAAAAATAGTAATTTCTCTAAAATTATCCGTTTTTGTTGCTATTTTCCATCATATCTCGATAAAATGAGTAAAACTCAGGCAAAATTGAGGAGTAAAATTGAAATTACGCTAAAAGTTTTCGTTTTCGTTGCTTTTTTCGATCATATCACGATAAATAGAGCAAAATTATGGAAAAAATTGAAATTTCGATAAAATTATCCATTTTCGTTTCTTTTTTCGACAATATTTCGATAAAATAAGCAAGATTCGGGCAAAATTAAGGGGAAAATTTGAAATTTTTCTAAAAATTATCCGCTTTCATGCTTTCTTCGATCATATCTCGATAAAATGAGCAAAATTCTTACAAAATTGAAGAGAAAAATTGAAATTTCGCTAAAATTTTGCGTTTTCGTTGCTTTTTTCGGTCATATTTCTATAAAATTTGCATGTTTCGCGCAAAATTGAGGAGAAAATTTGAAATTTTTCTATAAAATATGCTTTTTTGTTGCTTTATTCGATCATATCTCGATAAAATGCGCAAAATTCGGGCAAAACTGAAGAGAAGAATGCAAATTTCTCTAAAATTATCAAGTTTAGTTGCTTTTTTCGATCATATCTTGATAAAATGAGCAACATTCGGGCAAAATTGATGAGAAAAATTGAAATTTCGCTAAAATTATCCGTTTTCGATGGTTTTTTCGATCATATCTCGATAAATTGAGCAAGATTTGGGAAAAATTGGGGCAAAAATTGAAATTTCTCTAGAATAAACCGTTTTTGTTGCTTATTTCGATCATATCTCCATACAATAAGCAAAATTCGGGCAAAATTGAGGAGAAAAATTGAAATTTCACTAAAATTATCCCTTTTGGATGTTTTTTTCGATCATATCTCAATAAAATGAGCATATTTCTGGCTAAATTGTGGAGAAAAAATTGAAATTCCGCTAACATTATCCGTTTTCTTTGCTTTTTTCGACAATATTTCGATAAAATAAGCATTATTCGGGCAAAACTGAAGAGAAAAATGCAAATTTCACTAATATTATCCCTTTTGATGTTTTTTTCGATCATATCTCGATAAAATGAGTTAAATTCGGGCAATATTTAGGAGAAAAATTGTAATTTCTCTAGAATAATCCGTTTTTGTTGCTTTTTTCGATCATATTTTGATAAACTTAGCAAGATTCAGGCAAAATTAAGGGGAAAATTTGAAATTTTTCTAAAAATTATCCGCTTTCATTGCTTTTTTCGATCATATCTCGATGAAATGAACAAAATTCTGGCAAAATTAAGAGAAAGATTGAAATTTCGCTAAAATTATCCCTTTTCGATGTTTTTTTCGATCATAGCTCGATAAAATGAGCTAAATTTGGGCAATATTTAGGAGAAAAATAGTAATTTCTCTAAAATAATCTGTTTTTGTTGCTTTTTTCGATCATATCTCGATAAAATGAGCAAAACTCAGGCAAAATTGAGGAGGAATATTGAAATTTCGCTAAAATTATCCGTTTTCGATGGTTTTTTCGATCATATCTCGATAAATTGAGCAACATTTGTGCAAAATTGGGGCAAAAATTGAAATTTCTCTAGAATAATCCGTTTTTGTTGCTTTTTTTGATCATATCACGATAAATGGAGCAAAATTCGGGAAAAATTGAGGAGAAAAATTGAAATTTCGATAACATTATCCATTTTCGTTGCTTTTTTCGACAATATTTCGATAAAATAAGCAAGATTCGGGCAAAATTAAGGGGAAAATTTGAAATTTTTCTATAAAATATGCTTTTTTGTGGCTTTATTCGATCATATCTCGATAAAATGAGCAAAATTCTGGCAAAATCGAAGAGAATAATTGAAATTTCGCTAAAAATTTTTCGTTTTCGTTGCTTTTTTCGGTCATATCACGATAAATGTAGCAAAATTTGGGAAAAATTGAAGAGAAAAATTGAAATTTCGATAACATTATCCATTTTCGTTGCTTTTTTCGGTCATATTTCTATAAAATTAGCATGTTTCGCGCAAAATTGAAGAGAAAATTTGAAATTTTTATATAAAATATGCTTTTTTGTTGCTTTATTCGATCATATCTCGATAAAATGAGCAAAATTCGGGCAAAACTGAAGAGAAAAAAGCAAATTTCTCTAAAATTATCAAGTTTCGTTGCATTTTTCGATCATATCTTGATAAAATGAGCAAACTTAGGGCAAAATTGATGAGAAAAATTAAATTTCGCTAAAATTATCCGTTTTCGATGGTTTTTTCGATTATATCTTGATAAATTGAGCGAGATTTGGGAAAAATTGGGGCAAAAATTGAAATTTCTCTAGAATAATCCGTTTTTGTTGCTTATTTCGATCATATCTCGATACAATAAGCAAAATTCGGGCAAAATTGAGGAGAAAAATTGAAATTTCACTATAATTATCCCTTTTGGATGTTTTTTTCGATCATATCTCGATAAAATGAGCTAAATTCGGGCAATATTTTGCAGAAAAATAGTAATTTCTCTAAAATTATCCGTTTTTGTTGCTATTTTCCATCATATCTCGATTAAATGAGTAATACTCAGGCAAAATTGAGGAGAAAAATTGAAATTACGCTAAAATTTTTTGTTTTCGTTGCTTTTTTCGATCGTATCACGATAAATAGAGCAAAATTATGGAAAACTTGAGGAGAAAAATTGAAATCTCGATAAAATTATCCATTTCCGTTTCTTTTTTCAACAATATTTCGATAAAATAAGCAAGATTCGGGCAAAATTAAGTGGAAAATTTGAAATTTTTCTAAAAATTATCCGCTTTCATTGCTTTTTTCGATCATATCTCGATAAAATTAGCATAATTCTGGCAAAATTGAAGAGAAAAATTGAAATTTCGCTACAATTTTCCGTTTTCGTTGCTTTTTTCGGTCATATTTCTATAAAATTAGCATGTTTCGCGCAAAATTGAGGAGAAAATTTGAAAATTTTCTATAAAATATGCTTTTTTGTTGCTTTATTCGATCATAACTCGATAAAATGAGCAAAATTCGGGCAAAACTGAAGAAAAAAATTGAAATTTCGCTAAAATTATCCGTTTTCGATGGTTTTTTCGATCATATCTCGATAAATTGAGCAAGATTTGGGAAAAATTGGGGCAAAAATTGAAATTTCTCTAGAATAATCCGTTTTTGTTGCTTATTTCGATCATATCTCGATACAATAAGCAAAATTCGGGCAAAATTGAGGAGAAAAATTGAAAATTCACAAAAATTATCCCTTTTGGATGTTTTTTTCGATCATATCTCGATAAAATGAGCTAAATTCGGGCAATATTTAGCAGAAAAATTGTAATTTCTCTAGAATAATACGTTTTTGTTGCTTTTTTCGATCATATCTCGATAAAATGAGCAAAACTCAGGCAAAATTGAGGAGAAAAATTGAAATTACGCTAAAATGTTTCGTTTTTGTTTCTTTTTTCGATCATATCACGATAAATGGAGCAAAATTCGGGAAAAATTGAGGAGAAAAATTGAAATTTCGATAAAATTATCAATTTTCGTTGCTTTTTTCGACAATTCGGGAAAATTTGAGGAGAAAATTTGAAATTTTTCTATAAAATATGCTTTTTTGTTGCATTTTTCGATCATATCTTTGATAAAATGAGCAAAATTAGGGCAAAATTGATGAGAAAAATTAAATTTCGCTAATATTATCCGTTTTCGATGGTTTTTTCGATTATATCTTGATAAATTGAGCGAGATTTGGGAAAAATTGGGGCAAAAATTGAAATTTCTCTAGAATAATCCGTTTTTGTTGCTTATTTCGATCATATCTCGATACAATAAGCAAAATTCGGGCAAAATTGAGGAGAAAAATTGAAATTTCACTATAATTATCCCTTTTGGATGTTTTTTTCGATCATATCTCGATAAAATGAGCTAAATTCGGGCAATATTTTGCAGAAAAATAGTAATTTCTCTAAAATTATCCGTTTTTGTTGCTATTTTCCATCATATCTCGATTAAATGAGTAATACTCAGGCAAAATTGAGGAGAAAAATTGAAATTACGCTAAAATTTTTTGTTTTCGTTGCTTTTTTCGATCGTATCACGATAAATAGAGCAAAATTATGGAAAAATTGAGGAGAAAAATTGAAATCTCGATAAAATTATCCATTTTCGTTTCTTTTTTCAACAATATTTCGATAAAATAAGCAAGATTCGGGCAAATTTAAGTGGAAAATTTGAAATTTTTCTAAAAATTATCCGCTTTCATTGCTTTTTTCGATCATATCTCGATAAAATTAGCATAATTCTGGCAAAATTGAAGAGAAAAATTGAAATTTCGCTACAATTTTCCGTTTTCGTTGCTTTTTTCGGTCATATTTCTATAAAATTAGCATGTTTCGCGCATAATTGAGGAGAAAATTTGAAATTTTTCTATAAAATATGCTTTTTTGTTGCTTTATTCGATCATAACTCGATAAAATGAGCAAAATTCGGGCAAAACTGAAGAAAAAAATTGAAATTTCGCTAAAATTATCCCTTTTGGATGTTTTTTTCGATCATATCTCGATAAAATGAGCTAAATTCGGGCAAAATTGAGGAGAAAAATTGAAATTACGCTAAAATGTTTCGTTTTCGTTTCTTTTTTCGATCATATCACGATAAATGGAGCAAAATTCGGGAAAAATTGAGGAGAAAAATTGAAATTTCGATAAAATTATCAATTTTCGTTGCTTTTTTCGACAATATTTCGATAAAATAAGCATTATTCGGGCAAAACTGAAGAGAAAAATGCAAATTTCTCTAAATTATCAAGTTTCGTTGCTTTTTTCGATCATAACTTGATAAAATGAGCAAAATTTGGGCAAAATTTGGGCAAAAATTGAACTTTCGCTAAAGTTTTCCGTTTCTATGCTTATTTCGATCATATCTCGATACGATAAGCAAAATTCGGCCAAGATTGAGGAGAAAAATTGAAATTTCATTAAAATTATCCCTTTTGGATGTTTTTTTCGATCATATCTCGATAAAATGAGCTAAATTCGGGCAATATTTAGCAGAAAAATTGTAATTTCTCTAGAATAATCCGTTTTTGTTTCTTTTTTCGATCATATCTTGATAAAATGAGCAAAACTCAGGCAAAATTAAGGAGAAAAATTGAAATTTCGATAAAATTATCCATTTTCGTTGCTTTTTTCGACCATATTTTGATAAACATAGCAAGATTCAGGCAAAATTAAGGGGAAAATTTGAAATTTTTCTAAAAATTATCCGCTTTCATTGCTTTTTTCGATCATAGCTCGATGAAATGAACAAAATTCTGGCAAAATTAAGAGAAATATTGAAATTTCGCTAAAATTATCCCTTTTCGATGTTTTTTCTATCATAGCTCGATAAAATGAATTGAATTCGGGAATGATTTAGGAGAAAAATTGAAATTTCACTAACATTATCCCTTTTAGATGTTTTTTTCGATCATATCTCGATACAATAAGCAAAATTCGGGTAAAATTGAGGAGAAAAATCGAAATTTCACTAAAATTATCCCTTTTGGATGTTTTTTTCGATCATATCTCGATACAATAAGCAAAATTCGGGTAAAATTGAGGAGAAAAATCGAAATTTCACTAAAATTATCCCTTTTGGATGTTTTTTTCGATCATATCTCAATAAAATGAGCATATTTCTGGCTAAATTGTGGAGAAAAAATTGAAATTCCGCTAACATTATCCGTTTTCTTTGCTTTTTTCGACAATATTTCGATAAAATAAGCATTATTCGGGCAAAACTGAAGAGAAAAATGCAAATTTCACTAAAATTATCCCTTTTCGATGTTTTTTTCGATCATATCTCGATACAATGAGCTAAATTCGGGCAATATTTAGGAGAAAAATTGTAATTTCTCTAGAATAATCCGTTTTTGTTGCTTTTTTCGATCATATTTTGATAAACTTAGCAAGATTCAGGCAAAATTAAGGGAAAATTTGAAATTTTTCTAAAAATTATCCGCTTTCATTGCTTTTTTCGATCATATCTCGATGAAATGAACAAAATTCTGGCAAAATTAAGAGAAAGATTGAAATTTCGCTAAAATTATCCCTTTTCGATGTTTTTTTCGATCATAGCTCGATAAAATGAGCTAAATTTGGGCAATATTTAGGAGAAAAATAGTAATTTATCTAAAATAATCTGTTTTAATTAGATTTTCGATCATATTTCGATAAAATTAGCATGATTTGGGCAAAATTGAGGAGAAAATTTGCAATTTTTCAAAAAAATATTCTTCTTAGTTGCTTTTTTCGATCATATCTCGATAAAATGAGCAAAATTCGGGCAAAATTGAAGAGAACAATTAAAACTTCCCTAAAATTATCCGTTTTCGATGTTTTTTTTGATAATTTCTCGATAAAATGAGCAAAATTAGTGCATAATTGAGGAGAAAAATTTTAATTTCGCTAAAATTATCCGTTATCGTTGCTTTTTTCGATCATTTCTTGATAAAATGTGCTAAATACGGGCAAAATTGATGAGAAAAATTGAAATTTCGCTAAAATTATCCGTTTTCGATGTTTTTTTCGATTATATCTCGATAAAATGAGCAAAATTTGGGCAAAATTGGGGCAAAAATTGAAATTTCGCTAAAGTTATCCGTTTTCATGCTTATTTCGATTATGTCTCGATACAATAAGCATAATTCGGGCAATATTTAGGAGAAAAAATTGTAATTTATCTAGAATAATCCGTTTTTGTTGCTTTTTTCGATCATATCTTGATAAAATGAGCAAAACTCAGGCAAAATTGAGGAGAAAAATTGAAATTTCGATTAAATTATCCATTTTCGTTTCTTTTTTCGACAATATTTCGATAAAATAAGCAAGATTCGGGTAAAATTAAGGGGAAAATTTGAAATTTTTCTAAAAATTATCCGCTTTCATTGCTTTTTTCGATCATATCTCGATAAAATGAGCAAAATTCTGGCAAAATTGAAGAGAAAAATTGAAATTTCGCTAAAATTATCCGTTTTCGATGGTATTTTCGATCATATCTCGATAAATTGAGCAAGATTTGGGATAAATTGTGGCAAAAATTGAAATTTCTCTAGAATAATCCGTTTTTGTTGCTTATTTCGATCATATCTCGATACAATAAGCAAAATTTGGGCAAAATTGAGGAGAAAAATTGAAATTTCACTAAAATTATCCCTTTTGGATGTTTTTTTCGATCATATCTCGATAAAATGAGCTAAATTCGGGCAATATTTAGCAGAAAAATTGTAATTTCTCTAGAATAATCCGTTTTTGTTGCTTTTTTTAAATCATATCTCTTTAAAATGAAGAAAATAGGCATATTGAGGAGAATAATTGAAATTTCGATAACAATTTTGGTTTTCGTTGCTTTTTTCGAATATATCTCGGTAAATGGAGCAAGATTCGGGCAAAATTGAGGAGAAATATTGAAATTTCGCTAAAATTATCCGTTTTCGATGTTTTTTTCGATCATAACTCGATAAAATGAGCAAAATTCGGGCAAAATTAAGAAGAAAGATTGATATTTCGCTAAATTTATCCGTTTCCGATGCTTTTTTTGATCATATCTTGATAAAATGAGCGAAATTCAGGCAAAATTGAAAAGGAAAAATTGAAATTTCACTCAAATTTTCCGTTTTCGTTGCTTTTTTCGATCATATCACAATAAATGGAGCAATATTCGGGCAAAATTGAGGAGAAAAATTGAAATTTTGCTAAAATAATCCGTTTTCATTACTTTTTTCGATCATATTTCGATAAAATTAGCATGATTTGGGCAAAATTGAGGAGAAAATTTGCAATTTTTCTAAAAAATATCCTTTTCGTTGCTTTTTTCGATCATATCTCTTTAGAATGAGCAAAATAAGGGTAATATTGAGGAGAAAAATTGAAATTTCGCAAAAATTATCCGTTTTCGTAGACTTTTTCGATCATATCTTGATAAAATGAGCAAAATTCGCACAATATTCAGGAGAAAATTTGAAATTTCGCTAAAATTATCAGTTTCGATGTTTTTTTCGGTCATATCTCGATAAAATGAGCAATATTCGATTCTAAAAATTATTAGCTTTCATTGCTTTTTCGATCATATCCCGATAAAATGAGCAAAATTCAGGCAAAATTGAAGAGAAAATTGAAATTTCGCTAAATTTATCCGTTATCGTTGCTTTTTTTGATCATATCTCGATAAAATATGTAAAATTCGGGCAAAATTGAGGTGAAAAATATAAATTTCTTTAAAATGATCCGTTTTTGATGTTTTTTTCGGCAAATTCGGGCAAAATTAAGGAGAAATATTGAAATTTCGCCAAAATTATTCGTTTTCGTTGCATTTTTTAATCATATCTTAATGAAATGATTAAATTAAGGTCAAGATTGAGGAGAAAATTTGAAATTTCGCTAAAATTATTTGTTTTCTGTGCTTTTTTCAATCTTATCTTAATGAAATGATTAAAATAAGGTCAAAATTGAGGGGAAAAATTGAAATTTCGCAGAAATTGTCCATTTGCGTTGCTTTTTTCGATCTTATATCGATAAAATTAGCAAGATTCTGGCGAAATTAAGGGGAAAATATGAAATTTTTCTTAAAATTATCCGTTTCGTTGCTTTTTACGATCATATCTCGATAAAATGAGAAGCATTCGGGAAAAACTGAGGAAAAAAATTGAAATTTAGCTAAAATTATCCGTTTTCGTTGCTTTTTTCGATAATATTTAGATAAAATTAACAAGATTCGGACAAATTTAAGATTAAAATTTGAAATATTTTTAAAAATTATCCGTTTTTGTTGCTTTTTTCGATCATATCTCGATAAAATTAGCTAAATTCCAGCAATATTTAGGAGAAAAATTGAAATTTCGATAAAATTATCCGTTTTCGTAACTTTTTTCGATCATATCTCGATAAAATTAGCAAAATATTGGCAATATTGAGGAGAAAAATTGAAGGTTTGATAAAATTATCCGTTTTCGTTGCTTTTTCGATCATATCTCGATAAAAAGAGCAAAATTCGGGCAAAATTGAGGAGAGAAATTGAAATTTCGCTAAAATTATCCGTTTTCGTTGCTTTTTTCGATCATATCTCGATAAAATGAGCAAAATTCTGGCAAAATTGAGGAGAAAAATTGAAATTTCGATAAAATTATCCATTTTCGTTGCTTTTTTCGACCATATTTTGATAAACTTAGCATGATTCAGGCAAAATTAATGGGAAAATTTGAAATTTTTCTAAAAATTATCCGCTTTCATTGCTTTTTTCAATCATATCTCGATGAAATGAACAAAATTCTGGCAAAATTAAGAGAAAGATTGAAATTTCGCTAAATTTATCCCTTTTCGATGTCCTTTTCGATCATATCTCGATAAAATGAGCTAAATTCGGGCAATATTTAGGAGAAAAATTGTAATTTCTCTAAAATAATTCGTTTTTGTTGCTTTTTTTGATCATATCTCAATAAAATGAGCGAAATTCAGGCAAAATTGAGGAGAAAAATTAAATTTCACTAAAATTTTCCGTTTTCGTTGCTTTTTTCGATCATATCACAATAAATGGAGCAATATTCGGGCAAAATTGAGGAGAAAAATTGCAATTTTTTAAAAAATATCCTTTTCGTTGCTTTTTTCGATCATGTCTCGTTAGAATGAGCAAAATAAGGGTAAAATTGAGGAGAACAATTAAAATTTCCCTAAAATTATCCGTTTTCGTAGACTTTTTCGATCATATCTTGATAAAATGAGCAAAATTCGCGCAATATTCAGGAGAAAATTATAAATTTCGCTAAATTTATCCATTTCGTTGCTTCTTTTGATCATATCTCGATAAAATGTGCAAAATTCGCGCAAAATTAGGGAGAAAAATTGAAATTTCGCTAACATTATCCATTATTGTTGCTTTTTTTAATCATATCTCTTTAAATTGAAGAAAATAGGGATATTGAGGAGAATAATTGAAATTTCGATAACAATTTTGGTTTTCGTTGCTTTTTTCGATTTTATCTCGGTAAATCGAGCAAGATTCGGGCAAAATTGAGGAGAAATATTGAAATTTCGCTAAAATTATCCGTTTTCGATGTTTTTTTCGATCATAACTCGATAAAATGAGCCTAATTCGGGCAAAATTGAGGAGAAAAATTGAAATTTTGCTAAAATAATCCATTTTCATTACTTTTTTCGATCATATTTCGATAAAATTAGCATGATTTGGGCAAAATTGAGGAGAAAATTTGCAATTTTTCTAAAAAATATCCTTTTCGTTGCTTTTTTCGATCATATCTCTTTAGAATGAGCAAAATAAGGGTAAAATTGAGGAGAAAAATTGAAATTTCGCAAAAATTATCCGTTTTCGTAGACTTTTTCGATCATATCTTGATAAAATGAGCAAAATTCGCGCAATATTCAGGAGAAAATTTGAAATTTCGCTAAAATTATCAGTTTCGATGTTTTTTTCGGTCATATCTCGATAAAATGGGCAATATTCGATTCTAAAAATTATTAGCTTTCATTGCTTTTTCGATCATATCCCGATAAAATGAGCAATGAGGTTAAAAATATAAATTTCTTTAAAATGAACCGTTTTTTATGTTTTTTTCGGCAAATTCGGGCAAAATTAAGGAGAAATATTGAAATTTCGCCAAAATTATTCGTTTTCGTTGCATTTTTTAATCATATCTTAATGAAATGATTAAATTAAGGTCAAGATTGAGGAGAAAATTCGAAATTTCGCTAAAATTATTTGTTTTCTGTGCTTTTTTCAATCATATCTTAATGAAATGATTAAAATAAGGTCAAAATTGAGGGGAAAAATTGAAATTTCGCAGAAATTGTCCATTTGCGTTGCTTTTTTCGATCTTATATCGATAAAATTTGCAAGATTCTGGCGAAATTAAGGGGAAAATTTGAAATTTTTCTTAAAATTATCCGTTTTCGTTGCTTTTTTCGATCATATCTCGATAAAATGAGAAGCATTCGGGAAAAACTGAGGAGAAAAATTGAAATTTAGCTAAAATTATCCGTTTTCGTTGCTTTTTTCGATAATATTTAGATAAAATGAGCAAAATTCGGGCAAAATTGAGGAGAAAAATTGAAATTTCGATAAAATTATCCATTTTCGTTGCTTTTTTCGACCATATTTTGATAAACTTAGCAAAATTCGGGCAAAATTAAGGGGAAAATTTAAATTTTTCTAAAAATTATCCGCTTTCATTGCTTTTTTCGATCATATCTCGATGAAATGAACAAAATTCTGGCAAAGTTAAGAGAAAGATTGAAATTTCGCTAATATTATCCCATTTCGATGTTCTTTTCGATCATATCTCGATAAAATGAGCTAAATTTGGGCAATATTTAGGAGAAAAATTGTAATTTCTCTAAAATAATTCGTTTTTGTTGCTTTTTTTATCATATCTCGATAAAATGAGCAAAACTCAGGCAAAATTGAGGAGAAAAATTGAAATTACGCTAAAATTTTTCGTTTTCGTTGCTTTTTTCGATCATATCACGATAAATGGAGCAATATTATGGAAAAATTGAGGAGAAAAATTGAAATTTCGATAAAATTATCCATTTTCGTTTCTTTTTTCGACAATATTTCTATAAAATTAGCATGTTTCGCGCAAAATTGAGTAGAAAATTTGAAAATTTTCTATAAAATATCCTTTTTTGTTGCTTTTTTCGATCATATTTCGATGAAATGAGCAAAATTCGGGCAAAACTGAAGAGAAAAATGCAAATTTCTCCAAAATTATCAAGTTTCGTTGCTTTTTTCGATCATATCTTGATAAAATGAGCAAAATTCGGTTTAAATTGATGAGAAAAATTGAAATTTCGCTAAAATTATCGCTTTTCGATTGTTTTTTCGATCATATCTCGATAAATTGAGCAAAATTTGGGCAAAATTGGGGCAAAAATTGAAATTTCGCTAAAGTTATCCGTTTTCATGCTTATTTCGATCATATCTCGATACAATAAGCGAAATTTGGGCAATATTTAGCAGAAAAATTGCAATTTCTCTAGAATAATCCGTTTTTATTGCTTTTTTCGATCATATCTTGATAAAATGAGCAAAACTTAGGCAAAATTGAGGAGAAAAATTGAAATTTCGCTAAAATTTTTCGTTTTCGTTGCTTTTTTCGATCATATCACGATAAATGGAGCAAAATTTGGGAAAAATTGAGGAGAAAAATTAAATTTCTCTAAAATTATTCATTTTCGTTTCTTTTTTCGACCATATTTTGATAAAATTAGCAAGATTCAGGCAAAATTAAGGTGAAAATTTGAAAGTTTTCTAAAAATTATCCGCTTTCATTGCTTTTTTCGATCATATCTTGATAAAATGAGCAACATTCGGGCAAAATTGAGAAAAAAATATTAATTTCGGTAAAATGATCCGTTTTCGATGTTTTTTTCGATCTTATCTCGATAAGATGAGCAAAACTCAGGCAAAATTGTGGCAAAAAATGAAATTTCGCTAAATTTATCCGTTTCGTTGCTTCTTTTGATCATATCTCGATAAAATGTGCAAAATTCTTGCAAAATTGAGTAGGAAAATTGATATTTCGCTAAATTTATCCGTTTTTTTTCCTTCTTTCGATCATATCACAATAAATGGAGCAAAATAATGGCAAAATTGAGGAGAAAATTGATGGTTTGATAAAATTATCCTATTTCGAATTTTTTTTTGATCACATCTCTATAAAATGAGCTATATTCGGGCAAAATTAGGGAGAAAAATTGAAATTTCGCTAACATTATCCATTTTTGTTGCTTTTTATAATCATATCTCTTTAAATGAAGAAAATAGGGATATTGAGGAGAAAAATTGAAATTTCGATAACATTTTTGGTTTTCGTTGCTTTTATCGATTATATCTCGGTAAATGGAGCAAGATTCAGGCAAAATTGAGGAGAAATATTGAAATTTCGCTAAAATCTTCCGTTTTCGTTGCTTTTTTCGATCATGTCTTGATAAAATGAACAAAATTCGGCCAAAATTGAGAAAAAAATATAAATTTCGCAAAAAAGATCCGTTTTCGATGTTTTTTTTGATCATATCTCGATAAAATGAGCAAACTTCGGGCAAAATAAGAAGAAAGATTAATATTTCGCTAAATTTATCCGTTTTCCATACTTTTTTTGATCACATCTCGATAAAATGAGCGAAATTCAGGCAAAATTGAGGAGAAAAATTGAAATTTCACTTGATTTTCCGTTTTCGTTGCTTTATTCGAGAATATCACAATAAATGGAGCAATATTCGGGCAAAATTGTGGAGAAAAATTGAAATTTTGCTAAAATAATCCGGTTTCATTACTTTTTTCGATCATATTTCGATAAAATTAGCATGATTTGGGCAAAATTGAGGAGAAAATTTGCAATTTTTCAAAAAAATATCCTTTTTCGTTGCTTTTATCGATCATATCTCGTTAAAATGAGCAAAATTCGGGCAAAATTGAGGAGAACAATTAAAATTTCCCTAAAATTATCCGTTTTCGATTTTTTTTTTTTTGATCTTTTCTCGATAAAATGATCAAAATTTGGCAAAATTTAGGAGAAAAATTTAAATTTCGCTAAAATAATCTGTTATCGTTGCTGTTTTCGATCATATATCGTTAGAATGTGCAAAATAAGGGTAAAATTGAGGAGAAAAATTGAAATTTCGCAAAAATTATCCGTTTTCGTAGACTTTTTCGATCATATCTTGATAAAATGAGCAAAATTCGCGCAATATTCTGGAGAAAATTTGAAATTTCGCTAAAATTATCAGTTTCGATGTTTTTTTCGGTCATATCTCGATAAAATGAGCAAAATTCGCGCAAAATTGAGGCGAAAAATTGAAATTTCTCTAAAATTATCTGTAATAGTTGCTTTTTTCGGTCATATCTCGATAAAATGAGCAAAATTCGCGCAAAATTGTGGAGAAAATTTGAAATTTTTCTAAAAATTTTCCTTTTTCGATGTTTTTTTCGATCATATCTCGATAAAATTAGCAAAATATTGGCAATATTGAGGAGAAAAATTGAAGGTTTGAAAAAATTATCCTATTTCGAGTTATATTTTGATCATATCTCGATTGAATGTGCTATATTCGGGAAAAATGTAGGAGAAATATTGAAATTTCGCAAAAATTTTCCGTTTTCGTTGCTTTTTTCGATCATATCACAATAATAGTAGCAAAATTCGGTCAAAATTGAGGAGAAAAATTGAAATTTTGCTAAAATAATCCGTTTTCAATGCTTTTTTCGATCAATTTTCGATAAAATTAGCATGATTTGGGAAAAATTGAGGAGAAAATTTGCAATTTTTTTTTAAATATCCTTTTCGATGTTTTTTCTATCATATCTCGATAAAATGAGCAAAATTCGGCCAAAATTGAGGAGAACAATTGAAATTTCGCTAAAATAATCCAGTTTCGTTGCTTTTTTCGATCATATCTTGATAAAATGAGCAAAATTCGGGCAAAATTGAGGAGAAAAATTGATATTTTGCTAAAATAATCCTTTTTCGATGTTTTTTTCGATCATATCTCAATAAAATGAGCTAAATTCGGGCAATATTTTGGAGAAAAATTGTAATTTTGCTAAATTTTTCGTTTTCGTTGCTTTTTTCGATCATATCACGATAAATTGAGCAAGATTCGGGAAAAATTGAGGAGAAAAATTGAAATTTCGATAAAATTATCCATTTTCGTTGCTTTTTTCGACCATATTTTGATAAAATTAGCAAGATTCGGGCAAAATTAAGGGGAAAATTTGAAATTTTTCTAAAAATTATTAGCTTTCATTGCTTTTTTCGATCATATCTTGATAAAATGAACAAAATTTTGCCAAAGTTGAGAAAAAAATATAAATTTCGCTAAAATGATCCGTTTCCGATGTTTTTTTTGAACATATCTCGATAAAATGAGCAAAATTGGGGCAAAAATTGAAATTTTGCTAAAATTATCCGTTATCTTGCTTATTTCGATCATATCTCGATAAAATGTGCAAAATTCTTGCAAAATTGAGTAGGAAAATTGATATTTCGCTAAATTTATCCGTTTTTTTTCCTTCTTTCGATCATATCACAATAAATGGAGCAAAATAATGGCAAAATTGAGGAGAAAATTGATGGTTTGATAAAATTATCCTATTTCGAATTTTTTTTTGATCACATCTCTATAAAATGAGCTATATTCGGGCAAAATTAGGGAGAAAAATTGAAATTTCGCTAACATTATCCATTTTTGTTGCTTTTTATAATCATATCTCTTTAAATGAAGAAAATAGGGATATTGAGGAGAAAAATTGAAATTTCGATAACATTTTTGGTTTTCGTTGCTTTTATCGATTATATCTCGGTAAATGGAGCAAGATTCAGGCAAAATTGAGAAAAAAATATTAATTTCGGTAAAATGATCCGTTTTCGATGTTTTTTTCGATCTTATCTCGATAAGATGAGCAAAACTCAGGCAAAATTGTGGCAAAAAATGAAATTTCGCTAAATTTATCCGTTTCGTTGCTTCTTTTGATCATATCTCGATAAAATGTGCAAAATTCTTGCAAAATTGAGTAGGAAAATTGATATTTCGCTAAATTTATCCGTTTTTTTTCCTTCTTTCGATCATATCACAATAAATGGAGCAAAATAATGGCAAAATTGAGGAGAAAATTGATGGTTTGATAAAATTATCCTATTTCGAATTTTTTTTTGATCACATCTCTATAAAATGAGCTATATTCGGGCAAAATTAGGGAGAAAAATTGAAATTTCGCTAACATTATCCATTTTTGTTGCTTTTTATAATCATATCTCTTTAAATGAAGAAAATAGGGATATTGAGGAGAAAAATTGAAATTTCGATAACATTTTTGGTTTTCGTTGCTTTTATCGATTATATCTCGGTAAATGGAGCAAGATTCAGGCAAAATTGAGGAGAAATATTGAAATTTCGCTAAAATCTTCCGTTTTCGTTGCTTTTTTCGATCATGTCTTGATAAAATGAACAAAATTCGGCCAAAATTGAGAAAAAAATATAAATTTCGCAAAAAAGATCCGTTTTCGATGTTTTTTTTGATCATATCTCGATAAAATGAGCAAACTTCGGGCAAAATAAGAAGAAAGATTAATATTTCGCTAAATTTATCCGTTTTCCATACTTTTTTTGATCACATCTCGATAAAATGAGCGAAATTCAGGCAAAATTGAGGAGAAAAATTGAAATTTCACTTGATTTTCCGTTTTCGTTGCTTTATTCGAGAATATCACAATAAATGGAGCAATATTCGGGCAAAATTGTGGAGAAAAATTGAAATTTTGCTAAAATAATCCGGTTTCATTACTTTTTTCGATCATATTTCGATAAAATTAGCATGATTTGGGCAAAATTGAGGAGAAAATTTGCAATTTTTCAAAAAAATATCCTTTTTCGTTGCTTTTATCGATCATATCTCGTTAAAATGAGCAAAATTCGGGCAAAATTGAGGAGAACAATTAAAATTTCCCTAAAATTATCCGTTTTCGATTTTTTTTTTTTTGATCTTTTCTCGATAAAATGATCAAAATTTGGCAAAATTTAGGAGAAAAATTTAAATTTCGCTAAAATAATCTGTTATCGTTGCTGTTTTCGATCATATATCGTTAGAATGTGCAAAATAAGGGTAAAATTGAGGAGAAAAATTGAAATTTCGCAAAAATTATCCGTTTTCGTAGACTTTTTCGATCATATCTTGATAAAATGAGCAAAATTCGCGCAATATTCTGGAGAAAATTTGAAATTTCGCTAAAATTATCAGTTTCGATGTTTTTTTCGGTCATATCTCGATAAAATGAGCAAAATTCGCGCAAAATTGAGGCGAAAAATTGAAATTTCTCTAAAATTATCTGTAATAGTTGCTTTTTTCGGTCATATCTCGATAAAATGAGCAAAATTCGCGCAAAATTGTGGAGAAAATTTGAAATTTTTCTAAAAATTTTCCTTTTTCGATGTTTTTTTCGATCATATCTCGATAAAATTAGCAAAATATTGGCAATATTGAGGAGAAAAATTGAAGGTTTGAAAAAATTATCCTATTTCGAGTTATATTTTGATCATATCTCGATTGAATGTGCTATATTCGGGAAAAATGTAGGAGAAATATTGAAATTTCGCAAAAATTTTCCGTTTTCGTTGCTTTTTTCGATCATATCACAATAATAGTAGCAAAATTCGGTCAAAATTGAGGAGAAAAATTGAAATTTTGCTAAAATAATCCGTTTTCAATGCTTTTTTCGATCAATTTTCGATAAAATTAGCATGATTTGGGAAAAATTGAGGAGAAAATTTGCAATTTTTTTTTAAATATCCTTTTCGATGTTTTTTCTATCATATCTCGATAAAATGAGCAAAATTCGGCCAAAATTGAGGAGAACAATTGAAATTTCGCTAAAATAATCCAGTTTCGTTGCTTTTTTCGATCATATCTTGATAAAATGAGCAAAATTCGGGCAAAATTGAGGAGAAAAATTGATATTTTGCTAAAATAATCCTTTTTCGATGTTTTTTTCGATCATATCTCAATAAAATGAGCTAAATTCGGGCAATATTTTGGAGAAAAATTGTAATTTTGCTAAATTTTTCGTTTTCGTTGCTTTTTTCGATCATATCACGATAAATTGAGCAAGATTCGGGAAAAATTGAGGAGAAAAATTGAAATTTCGATAAAATTATCCATTTTCGTTGCTTTTTTCGACCATATTTTGATAAAATTAGCAAGATTCGGGCAAAATTAAGGGGAAAATTTGAAATTTTTCTAAAAATTATTAGCTTTCATTGCTTTTTTCGATCATATCTTGATAAAATGAACAAAATTTTGCCAAAGTTGAGAAAAAAATATAAATTTCGCTAAAATGATCCGTTTCCGATGTTTTTTTTGAACATATCTCGATAAAATGAGCAAAATTGGGGCAAAAATTGAAATTTTGCTAAAATTATCCGTTATCTTGCTTATTTCGATCATATCTCGATAAAATAAGCAACATTAGGTCAAAATTGAGGAGAAAGATTGATATTTCGCTAAATTTATCCGTTTTCGTTGCTTTTTTTGATCATATCTCGATAAAATGTGCAAAATTCGGGCAAAATTGAGGTGAAAATATAAATTTCTTTAAAATGATCCGTTTCTGATGTTTTTTTTGGCAAATTCGGGCTAAATTAAGGAGAAATATTGAAATTTTGCCAAAATTATTCGTTTTCGTTGCTTTTTTCGATCATATCTCGATGAAATGAACAAAATTCTGGCAAAATTAAGAGAAAAATTGTAATTTCTCTAGAATAATCCGTTTTTGTTGCTTTTTTCTTGATCATATCTCAATAAAATGAGCGAAATTCAGGCAAAATTGAGGAGAAAAATTGAAATTTCGATTAAATTATCCATTTTCGTTTCTTTTTTCGACAATATTTCGATAAAATAAGCAAGATTCGGGTGAAATAAAGGGGAAAATTTGAAATTTTTCTAATAATTATCTGCTTTCATTGCTTTTTTCGATCATATCTCGATTAAATGAGCAAAATTCTGGCAAAATTGAAGAGAAAAATGCAAATTTCTCTAAAATTATCAAGTTTCGTTGCTTTTTTCGATCATATTTCTATAAAATTAGCATGTTTCGCGCAAAATATAGTAGAAAATTTGAAATTTTTCTATAAAATATCCTTTTTTGTTGCTTTTTTCGATCATATTTCGATAAAATGAGCAAAATTCGGGCAAAACTGAAGAGAAAAATGCAAATTTCTCTAAAATTATCAAGTTTCGTTCCTTTTTTCGCTCATATCTTGATAAAATGAGCAAAATTCGGTTAAAATTGATGAGAAAAATTGAAATTTCGCTAAAATTATCGCTTTTCGATTGTTTTTTCGATCATATCTCGATAAATTGAGCAAAATTTGGGCAAAATTGGGGCAAAAATTGAAATTTCGCTAAAGTTATCCGTTTTCATGCTTATTTCGATCATATCTCGATACAATAAGCGAAATTTGGGCAAAATTGAGGAGAAAAATTGAAATTTCACTAAAATTATCCCTTTTCGATGTTTTTTCGATCATATCTCGATAAAATGAGCTAAATTTGGGCAATATTTAGCAGAAAAATTGTAATTTCTCTAGAATAATCCGTTTTTATTGCTTTTTTCGATCATATCTTGATAAAATGAGCAAAACTTAGGCAAAATTGAGGAGAAAAATTGAAATTTCGCTAAAATTTTTCGTTTTCGTTGCTTTTTTCGATCATATCACGATAAATGGAGCAAAAGTTGGGAAAAATTGAGGAGAAAAATTGAAATTTCTTTAAAATTATTTATTTTCGTTACTTTTTTCGACCATATTTTGATAAAATTAGCAAGATTCAGGCAAAATTAAGGTGAAAATTTGAAATTTTTCTAAAAATTATCGTCGGGGAATTGATGGCACTTACAATTGGTCTTAGTGGTATTCCCTCCTTCCCCCCAATGACCCAACCTACCGAGTCATCCCTCGCGATCCCACTGACGTGATAATGAAGAAAACGATATCCTTAATGAAGAAATCGGGAATTCCTGATGAAAACCTCAGAAATCTACGCCCCCAAGCCCCGGTTCCACCCAGGCTATACGGTCTCCCCAAGATTCACAAGGAGGGAATACCACTAAGACCAATTGTAAGTGCCATCAATTCCCCGACGCACCTTCTAGCGAGATTTCTCGCCAAGCAATTGACGCCACATCTGGGGAAGAGCATCCACCATGTAATCAATTCAGCAGACTTTGTGAGATCCCTCAGTGGCCTGCATTGGGATCCCTGCGACATAATGGTTAGTTTCGACGTAGTCTCCCTTTTCACAAACATCCCTGTCGACGATACCCTCCGTATCCTGAAACCGCTTTTTGATGAGGGCCTAATGAGACTGTTCGACCATGTTCTGAGATCCACGTACTTCCTCTTCCAAGGAAAAACTTATGAGCAAACCGACGGAGTCCCTATGGGCTCCCCTCTCTCCCCAGCCGTGGCCAATCTCTTTATGGAGGACTTCGAGGATAGAGCACTAAAAACGTCCATCCTAAAACCCAAGTGCTATTTTAGGTATGTCGACGATACCTTTGTTATCTGGCCGCACGGAAGGGAGTCCCTGGATAACTTCCTCCAACACCTTAACAACCAGCACCCTAAGATCAGATTCACCATGGAGCTGGAACAGAACTCTTGCCTACCGTTCCTGGACATACTTATCAGGAGGAACCCGGATGGATCACTAGGACACAGCGTATACCGGAAGCCCACCAACACCGACCGGTACCTGAATGCTGGAAGTCATCACCACCCAGCCCAATTAAAAGGAGTCCTATCAACGTTGATCCACCGAGCCCATACCATTTCTGACAATGAGAGCCTACCCAATGAATTAGAACATCTAAAAGCCGTATTTAGGAAGAATGGTCATCACCCGAAAGATATCAACCGGGCCCTTAAAAGGGCCTTTTCTGAGAAAGAGAAATCTTCGGAAGAGAAACCTGTCGCCACCGCCTGTCTGCCCTACGTGTCCACCGTTTCGGGGAAAATAAGCAGGATTCTTGGACAACACAACATCCGTACGGTCCATAAACCCCACGAAAAGGTGAGCACTCTTTTAGGAAACGTTAAAGATCACTTGGGATTGAGGACTCCTGGGGTGTACAGTGTTCCTTGTAATTGCGGACAGTCATATATCGGCGAAACATGCAGGACGGTAACAACACGCATTAAAGAACATGAGAGATGCGTCCGACTCAAACAGCCAGCGAAATCTGCCATCGCAGAGCATGTACTATCGGAAAACCACGAAGTGGACTTCGCAAAAACCAGAGTCCTATGCAAAGGCAATGGGTTTTGGGATAGAATATATAAAGAAGCGATTGAGATTCGTCTCAATCGCAATAATTTCAACAGAGACGAGGGCATGTTCCTGAGCAAAAGTTGGAATGGAGCAATACGCCGTATCCGACAGCAGAGGACCAATCGGAAGCCCGGATCAGCCAACCAATCAGGGACAAGGAGGGGTAGCCCCTCTGATGGTATATATACCGGACCATAACCGATTCTCGACATCCTTGAAAATGGCAGCAGGGACGGCTGCCGAAACGTTGGAGCCATCCAGTCATCTCACCCGGTTGGAAACCCGTGAAATCTTCCTCAGCATAATTCACCGGGAAAGTATCCGATCTTTCTACAATTGATGGTTTGATAAAATTATCCTATTTCGAATTTTTTTTTGATCATATCTCTATAAAATGAGCTATATTCGGGCAAAATTAGGGAGAAAAATTGAAATTTCGCTAACATTATCCATTTTTGTTGCTTTCTTTAATCATATCTCTTTGAAATTAAGAAAATAGGGATATTGAGGAGAAAAATTGAAATTTCGATAACATTTTTGGTTTTCGTTGCTTTTATCGATTATATCTCGGTAAATGGAGCAAGATTCAGGCAAAGTTGAGGAGAAATATTGAAATTTCGCTAAAATCTTCCGTTTTCGTTGCTTTTTTCGATCATATCTTGATAAAATGAACAAAATTCGGCCAAAATTGAGAAAAAAATATAAATTTCGCTAAAATGATCCGTTTTCGATGTTTTTTTTGATCATATCTCGATAAAATGAGCAAAATTCGGGCAAAATTAAGAAGAAAGATTGATATTTCGCTAAATTTATCCGTTTTCCATACTTTTTTTTATCATATCTCGATAAAATGAGCGAAATTCAGGCAGAATTGAGGAGAAAAATTGAAATTTCACTTGATTTTCCGTTTTCGTTGCTTTTTTCGATAATATCACAATAAATGGAGCAATTTTCGGGCAAAATTGTGGAGAAAAATTGAAATTTTGCTAAAATAATCCGTTTTCATTACTTTTTTCGATCATATTTCGATAAAATTAGCATGATTTGGGCAAAATTGAGGAGAAAATCTGCTTTTTTTTTAAAAAATATCCTTTTTCGTTGCTTTTATCGATCATATCTCGTTAAAATGAGCAAAATTCGGGCAAAATTGAGGAGAACAATTAAAATTTCCCTAAAATTATCCGTTTTCGATGTTTTTTTTGATTTTTTTAGATAAAATGAGCAAAATTTGGCAAAATTTAGGAGAAAAATTTAAATTTCGCTAAAATTATCTGTTATCGTTGCTTTTTTCGATCATATATCGTTAGAATGAGCAAAATAAGGGTAAAACTGAGGAGAAAAATTGAAATTTCGCAAAAATTATCCGTTTTCGTAGACTTTTTCGATCATATCTTGATAAAATGAGCAAAATTCGCGCAATATTCTGGAGAAAATTTGAAATTTCGCTAAAATTATCAGTTTCGATGTTTTTTTCGGTCATATCTCGATAAAATGAGCAAAATTCGCGCAAAATTGAGGCGAAAAATTGGAATTTCTCTAAAATTATCTGTAATAGTTGCTTTTTTCGGTCATATCTCGATAAAATGAGCAAAATTCGCGCAAAATTGTGGAGAAAATTTTAAAAATTTTCTAAAAATTATCCTTTTTCGATGTTTTTTTCGATCATATCTCGATAAAATTAGCAAAATATTGGCAATATTGAGGAGAAAAATTGAAGGTTTGATAAAATTATCCTATTTCGAATTATATTTTGATCATATCTCGATTGAATGTGCTTTATTCGGGAAAAATGTAGGAGAAATATTGAAATTTCGCAAAAATTTTCCGTTTTCGTTGCTTTTTTCGATCATATCTCGATAAAATGAGCAAAATTCGGGCAAAATTGAGGAGAAAAATTGAAATTTCGCTAAAATAATCCAGTTTCGTTGCTTTTTTCGATCATATCTTGATAAAATGAGCAAAATTTGGGCAAAATTGAGGAGAATAATTGAAATTTTGTTAAAATTATCCTTTTTCGATGTTTTTTTCGATCATATCTCAATAAAATGAGCTAAATTTGGGCAATATTTTGGAGAAAAATTGGAATTTTGCTAAAATTTCTCGTTTTCGTTGCTTTTTTCGATCATATCACGATAAAAAGAGCAAAATTCGGGCAAAATTGAGGAGAAGAATTGAAATTTCGATAAAATCTTCCGTTTTCGTTGCTTTTTTCGATCATATCTTGATAAAATGAACAAAATTCGGCCAAAATTGAGAAAAAAATATAAATTTCGCTAAAATGATCCGTTTTCGATGTTTTTTTTGATCATATCTCGATAAAATGAGCAAAATTGGGGCAAAAATTGAAATTTTGCTTAAATTATCCGTTATCTTGCTTATTTCGATCATATCTCGATAAAATAAGCAACATTAGGTCAAAATTGAGGAGAAAGATTGATATTTCGCTAAATTTATCCGTTTTCGTTGCTTTTTTGATCATATCTCGATAAAATGTGCAAAATTTGGGCAAAATTGAGGTGAAAAATATAAATTTCTTTAAAATGATCCGTTTTTGATGTTTTTTTCGGCAAATTCGGGCTAAATTAAGGAGAAATATTGAAATTTCGCCAAAATTATTCGTTTTCGTTGCTTTTTTCAATCATGTCTTAATGAAATGATTAAAATAAGGTCATGATTGAGGAGAGAATTTGAAATTTCGCTATTATTATTAGTTTCGTTGGTTTTTTCAATCATATCTTTATGCAATGATTAAAATACGGTTTCGGGGAAAACTGAGGAGAAAAATTGAAATTTAGCTAAAATTATCCGTTTTCGTTGCTTTTTTCGATAATATTTAGATAAAATTAACAAGATTCGGACAAAATTAAGATTAAAATTTGAAATTTTTTTTTAAAATTATCCGTTTTGTTGCTTTTTTCGATCATATCTCCATAAAATGAGCTAAATTCGTGCAATATTAAGGTGAAAAATAGAAATTTCGCTAAAATTATCCGTTTTCGTAGCTTTTTTCGAATATATCTCGATAAAATGAGCAAAATTCGGGCAACATTGAGGAGAAAAATTGAAATTTCGCTAAAAGTATCCGTTAACGTTGCTTATTTCGATCTTATCTCGATGAAATGTGCAAGATTCGGGCAATATTGTGGATAAAAATATAAATTTCGCTAAAATAAATCCGTTTTCGATATTTTTTTCGATCATATCTCGATAAATGGAACAAAATTCGGGCAAAAATAAGGAGAATTTTTGAAATTTCGCTAAAATTATTCTTTTTCGTTGCTTTTTTCAATCATAACTTAATGAAATGCTTAAAAAAGGTCAAAATTGAGGGGAAAAATTGAAATTTCGCAAAAATTATCCGTTTTCTTAGCTTTTTTCGATCATATCTCGATAAAATGAGCAAAATTCTGGCAACATTGAGGAGAGATATTGAAATTTCGCTAAAATTATCCGTTTTCTTAGCTTTTTTCGAACATACCTCAATAAAATGAGCAAAATTCGGGAAACATTGAGGATAAAAATTGAGATTTCGCTAAAATAATCCGTTTTCGATGTTTTTTTCGATCATATCTCGATAAAATGAGCTAAATTCGGGCAATGTTGGGGAGAAAAATTGTAATTTCTATAAAATTATCCGTTTTCGATGTTTTTTTCGATCATAGCTCAATAAAATGAGCTAAATTCGGGCAATGTTGGGGAGAAAAATTGAAATTTCGCTAAAATTATCCGTTTTCGTTGCTTTTTTCGATCATATATCGAAAAAATGAGCAAAATTCGGTCAATATTGAGGAGAAAAATTGAAATTTCGCTAAAATTATCCGTTTTCGATGTTTTTTTCGATCATATCTCGATAAAATGAGCAAAATTCGGGCAATGTTGGGGAGAAAAATTGTAATTTCTATAAAATTATCCACGTTTGTTGTTTGTTTCGATCATATCTAGATAAAATGGGCACAATTCGGGAAATATTGAGTAGAAAAATTGAAATTTCGCTAAAATAATCCGTTTTCGTTGCTTTTTTCGAACATATCTCGATAAAATGAGCTACGTTCGGGCAATCTTGAGGAGAACAAATGAGATTTCGCTATAATTATCCGTTTTCAATGATTTTTTCGATCATATCTCGATTAAATGAGCAAAATTTGGGAAAATTTGAGGAGAAAAATTTAAATATCGCTAAAAGTTTACGTTTTCGATCATATTTCGATAAATGGAGCAAAATTCGGGCAAAATTGAGGAGAAAAATTGAAATTTCGCTAAAATTATCCGTTTTCGATGTTTTTTTCGATCATATCTCGATAAAATGAGCTAAATTCGGGCAATGTTGGGGAGAAAAATTGTAATTTCTATAAAATTATCCGCGTTTGTTGTTTTTTTCGATCATATTTGGATAAAATTAGCATGATTCGGGCAAAATTGAGAAGAAAATTGGAAATTTTTCTAAAATTTTCCTTTTTCGTAGCTTTTTTCGATCATATCTCGATAAAATGAGCAACATTCGGGCAAAATTGAGGAGAAAAATTGAAATTTTGCCTAAATTATACAGTTTCGTTGCTATTTTCGATCATATTTCGATATAAATGATCAAAATTCGGACAAAATTGAGGAGAATAATTGTAATTTCTTTTAAAACTATCCATTTTCGATGATTTTTCGATCATATCTCGATAAAATGAGCAAAATTCGGGCAAAATTAAGGCGAAAGATTGAACTTTCATTAAAATTATACGTTTTCGTTGCTTTTTTCGATCATATATCGAAAAAATGAGCAAAATTCGGGCAATATTGAGTAAAAAAATTGAAATTTCGCTAAAATTATCCGTTTTCGATGTTTTTTACCATCATATCTCGATAAAATGAGCTAAATTCGGGCAATGTTGGGGAGAAAAATTGTGATTTCTTTAAAATTATCCGCGTTTGTTGTTTTTTTCGATCACATCTAGATAAAATGAGCAAAATTCGGCAAAACTGAGGAGAAAAATTAAAATTTCGTTAAAATTTTCCGTTTTCGTTGCTTATTTCAATCTTCTCTCGATAAAATGAGCAACATTATGGCAAAATTGAGGAGAACAATTGTATTTTTGCAAACATTATCCGATTTCGTTTTTTTTCGATCATATCTCGATAAAATGAGCTAAATTCGGGCCATATTGAGGAAAAAGATTGAATTTTCCCTAAAATCATCCGTTTTCGATGTTTTTTTCGATCTTATCTCGATTAATTGAGCAAAATTCGGGCAAAATTGAGAAAAAAATTGAAATTTCGCTAAAATTTTCCGTTTCGTTGCTTTTTTCGATCAGATATCGATAAAATGTGCAAAATTGAGGAGAAAAATTGAAATTTCTCCAAACTTATCTGTTTTCATTGCTTTTTTCGATCATATCTCAATAAAATAAGTTAAATTCGGGCAAAATTAAGGATAAATATTGAAATTTCGCCAAAATAATTCGTTTTCGTTGTTTTTTCGATCATAGCTCGATAAAATGAGCAAAATTTTGGCAACATTGAGGAGAGATATTGAAATTTCGCTAAAATTATCCGTTTTCTTAGCTTTTTTCGAAAATATCTCGATAAAATGAGCAAAATTCGGGAAACTTTGAGGAGAAAAATTGAAATTTTGCTAAAATAATCCGTTTCCGTTGCTTTATTCGAACATATCTCGATAAAATGAGCTAAGTTCGGGCAATCTTGAGGAGAACAAATGAGATTTCGCTATTATAATCCGTTTTCGATGTTTTTTTTCGATCATATCTCGATTAATTGAGCATAATTCGGGAAAAATTGAGGAGAAAAATTAAAATATCGCTAAAATTTTCCGTTTCCGATCATATTTCGATAATTGGAGCAAAATTCGGGCAAAATTGAGGAGAAAAATTGAAATTTCATTAAAATTATCCGTTTTCGTTGCTTTTTTCGATCTTATCACGATAAAATGAGCAAGATTCGGGCAACAATGAAGAGAAAAAATAAAAATATCTCTTAAATTATCCAGATTCGTTTCTTTCTTCGATCATATCTTGATAAAATGAGCAAAATTCGGGCAAAATTGAGGAGAAAAACATAAATTTCGCTAAAATGATCCGTTTTCGATAATATCTTGAGAAAATGAGCAACATTCGGGCTAATTGAGGAGAAAAATAGAAATTTCATTAAAATTATCCGTTTCCGTAGCTTTTTTCGATCATATCTTGATAAAATGAGCAAAATTCGGGCAAAATTGAGGAGAAAAATATAAATTTCGCTAAAATGATCCGTTTTCGATGTTTTTTACGATCATATCTTGAGAAAATGAGCCACATTCGGGCTAAATTGAGGAGAAAATTTGAAATTTCGTTACAATTTTCCGTTTTCGTTGCTTTTTTCGATCATATCGCGATTAATGGAGCAAAATTCGGGTAAAAATAAGGAGAAATATTGAAATTTCGCTAAAATTATTCGTTTTCGTAGCTTTTTTCAATCATGTCTTTATGACATGATTAAAATAAGGTCATGTTTGAAAAGAGAATTTAAATTTCGCTAAAATTGTTCGTTTTCGTTACTTTTTTCCAACATATCTTAATGAAATGATTAAAATAAGGTAAAAATTGAGGGGAAAAATTGAAATTTCGCAAAAATGATCCGTTTGCGTTGCTTTTTTCGATCATATATCGATAAAATTAACAAGATTCGGGCGAAAATAAGGGGAAAATTTGAAATTTTTCTAAAAATTATCCGTTTTCGTTGCTTTTTTCGATCATATCTCGATGAAATGAGAAGCATTCCGGGAAAATTGAGGAGAAAAATTGAAATTTAGCTAAAATTATCCGTTTTCGTTGCTTTTTTCGATCATATTTAGAAAAAATTAACAAGATTCAGACAAAATTAGGTGTAAAGTTTGAAATTTTTTAAAAAATTATCCGTATTTGTTGCTTTTTTCGATCATATCTCGATTAAATGAGCTAAATTCGTGCAATATTGAGGAGAAAAATTGTAATTTCTCTAAAATTATTCTTTTTCCATGTTTTTTTCTATCATATCTCAATAAAATGAGCAAAATTCGGGCAGAATTGAGGCGAAAAATTGAAATTTCGCTAAGATTATCCTTTTTTGGTGGTTTTTTCGATCATATCTCGATTAAATGAGCATAATTCGGGCAAAATTGAGAAGAAAAATGGAAATATCGCTAACATTTTCTGTATTCGTTCCTTTTTTCGATCATATTTCAATTAAATTAGTACGATTCGGGCAAGTTTAAAGGGAAAATTTGAAATTTTTCTAAAAATTATCCGTTTTCCTTGCTATTTTCGATCATATTTCGATAAAATGAGCTAAATTCGGGCAATATTGAGTAGAAAAATTGTAATTTCTATAACATTATCCGCTTTTGTTGTTTTTTTCGATCAAATCTCGATGAAATGAGCAAATTCGGGCAAAACTGAGGGGAAAAATTGAAATTTCGCTAAAATTATCATTTTTCGTTGCTTTTTTTGATCATATCTCGATGAATGGAGCAAAATGTGGGCGAAAATGAGGAGAATAATTGAAATTTCACTAATATTTTCCGGTTTCGTTGCTTTTTTCGATCATATTTCAATTAAATTAGCACGATTTGGGCAAAGTTAAGGGGAAAATTTGAAATTTTTCTAAAAGTTATCCGTTTTCGTTGCTTTTTTTTGATCATATCTCGATGAATGGAGCAAAATTCGGGCAAAATTAAGATGAAAAATTGAAATTTTGCTAAAATTATCCGTTTTCGTTGCTTTTTTCGATCATATTTCGATAAAATTAGCATTATTTGGTCAAAATTGAGGAGAACAATTGTAATTTCTAAAAAACTATCCATTTTCGATGTTTTTTCGATCATATCTCGATAAAATGACTAAATTCGGGCAAAATTGAGTCAAAAAATTGAAATTTCGCTAAAGTGTCCGCTTTCGTTGCTTTTATCCATCATATCTCGATAAAATGAGAAAAATTATGGCAAAATTGAATAGAAAAATTGAAATTTCGCTAGAAATTTTCCGTTTTCGTTAATTGTTCGATCATATTTCAATGAATGAGCTATGTTCGGGCAATCCTGAGGAGAACAATTGAGATTTCGCTATAATTATCTGTTTCCGATGTTTTTTTCTATCATATCTCGATAAAATAAGCAAAATTCGGGCAATATTGAGGAAAAAAATTGAAATTTCCCTAAGATTATCCTTTTTCGGTGTTTTTTTCGATCATATCTCGATTTAATGAGCATAATTCGGGCAAAATTGAGAAGAAAAATGGAAATATCGCTAAAATTTTCTGTTTTAGTTCCTTTTTTCGATCAAATTTCAATTAATTTAGTACGATTCGGGCAAGTTTAAAGGGAAAATTTGAAATTTTTCTAAAAATTATCCGTTTTCGTTGCTATTTTCGATCATATTTCGATAAAATGAGCTAAATTCGGGCAATATTGAGGAAATAAATTGTAATTTCACTGAAATTATCCGTTTTCGTTTCATTTTTCAATCAAATCTCGATATAATGAGCAAAATTCGGGCAAAATTGTGGAAATATATTGAAATATCGCTCAAATTATCCGTTTTCGTTTCTTTTTTCGATCATATGTCGATAATATGAGCAAAATTCTGGCAAAATTGAGGAGAAAAATTGAAATTTCGCTAAAATTTTCCGTTTTCGATGCTTCTTTCGATCATATTTCTATAAAATTAGCATGAACACGCAAAATTGAGGAGAAAAGTTGAAAATTTGCTAAAAATTATCCTTTTTCGATGTTTTTTTAGATCATATCTCGATAAAATGAGCAACATTCGGGCAAAATTGAGGAGAAAAATTGAATTTTCGCTAAAATTATCCGTTTTCGAAGTTTTTTTCGATCATATCTCAATAAACTGAGCAAAATTCGGGCAAAATTTAGGAGAAAAATATAAATCTTGCTAAAATGATCCGTTTTCAATGTTTTTTTCGATAATATCTTGAGAAAATGAGCAACATTCGGGCAAAATTGAGGCGAAAAATTGAAATTTCGCAAAAATTATCCGTTTTTGTTGCTTTTTTTCGATCATATCTCGATAAATGAGCTATGTTTTGGCAATCATGAGGAGAACAATTGAGAATTCGCTATAATTATCCTTTTCGATGATTTTTTCGAGCAGATCTCAATAAAATGAGCTAAATTTGGGCAATATTTTGGAGAAAAATTGAAAGTTTGCTAAACTTTTCCGTTTTCGTTTATTTTTTTGATTATATCTTTATGAAATGAGCAAAATTCGGGCAAAATTGAGGCGAAAAATTGAAATTTCGCAAAAATTATCCGTTTTTGTTGCTTTTTTTCGATCATATCTCGATAAATGAGCTATGTTTGGGCAATCATGAGGAGAATAATTGAAATTTCACTAATATTTTCCGTTTTCGTTTCTTTTTTTGATCATATTTCAATTAAATTAGGACGATTTGGGCAAAGTTAAGGGGAAAATTTGGAATTTCACTAAAATTATCCGTTTTCGTTACTTTTCTCGTTCATATCTATATAAAATGAGCAAAATTATGGCAAAATTGAGGCGAAAAATTGAAATTTTGCAAAAACTTTCCGTTTTCGTTGCTATTTTCGATCATATTTCGATAAAATGAGCTAAATTCGGGCAATATTGAGGAGAAAAATTGTAATTTCTATAAAATTATCCGCTTTTGTTGTTTTTTTTGATCAAATCTCGATGAAATGAGCAAATTCGGGCAAAATTGAGGGGAAAAATTGAAATTTCGCTAAAATTATCATTTTTCGTTGCTTTTATCGATCATATCTCGATGAATGGAGCAAAATTCGGGCGAAAATGAGGAGAATAATTGAAATTTCACTTATATTTTCCGTTTTCGTTGCTTTTTTCGATCATATTTCAATTAAATTAGCACGATTATGGCAAAGTTAAGGGGAAAATTTGAAATTTTTCTAAAAGTTATCCGTTTTCGTTGCTTTTTTCGATCATATCTCGATGAATGGAGCAAAATTCGGGCGAAAATGAGGTGAAAAATTGAAATTTCACTAAAATTATCCGTTTTCGTTACTTTTCTCGTTCATATCTATATAAAATGAGCAAAATTATGGCAAAATTGAGGCGAAAAATAGAAATTTTGCAAAAATTATCCGTTTTCGATGCTTTTTTCGATCATATCTCGATAAAATGAGCAAAATTAGGGCGAAAAATTGAACTTTCACTAATATTATCCAGTTTCGTTGCTTTTTTCGATCATATCTCGATAAAATGATCAAAATTCGGACAAAATTGAGGATAAGAATTGTAATTTCTTAAAAACTATCCATTTTTGATGTTTTTTTCGATCATATCTCGATGAAATCAGCAAAATTCGGGAAAATTGAGGAGAAAAATTGAAAATTTGCTAAACTTTTCCGTTTTCGTTTTTTTTTTCGATCATATCTCGAAAAAATGAGCAAAATTCGGGCAAAATTGAGGAGAAAAATTGTAATTTCTTTAAAACTATCCATTTTCGATGTTTTTTCGATCATATCTCGATTAAATGATTAAAATTTGGGCAAAATTGAGGCAAAAAATTGAAATTTCGCTAAAGTGTCCGCTTTCGTTGCTTTAATCGATCATATCTCGATAAAATGAGAAAAATTATGGCAAAATTGAATAGAAAAATTGAAATTTCGCTAGAAATTTTCCGTTTTCGTTAATTTTTTCGATCATATTTCAATGAATGAGCTATGTTCGGGCAATCCTGAGGAGAACAATTGAGATTTCGCTATAATTATCTGTTTCCGATGTTTTTTCTATCATATCTCGATAAAATAAGCAAAATTCGGGCAATATTGAGTAGAAAAATGGAAATATTGCTAAAATTTTCTGTTTTCGTTCCTTTTTTCGATCAAATTTCAATTAAATTAGTACGATTCGGGCAAGTTTAAAGGGAAAATTAGAAATGTTTCTAAAAATTATCCGTTTTCGTTGCTATTTTCGATCTTATTTCGATAAAATGAGCTAAATTCGGGCAATATTGAGGAAAAAAATTGTAAACTCACTGAAATTATCCGTTTTCGTTTCATTTTTCGATCATAACTCGATATAATGAGCAAAATTCGGGCAAAATTGTGGAAATATATTGAAATATCGCTCAAATTATCCGTTTTCGTTTCTTTTTTCGATCATATCTCGATAAATGAGCTATGTTTGGGCAATCATGAGGAGAATAATTGAAATTTCACTAATATTTTCCGTTTTCGTTTCTTTTTTTGATCATATTTCAATTAAATTAGGACGATTTGGGCAAAGTTAAGGGGAAAATTTGGAATTTCACTAAAATTATCCGTTTTCGTTACTTTTCTCGTTCATATCTATATAAAATGAGCAAAATTATGGCAAAATTGAGGCGAAAAATTGAAATTTTGCAAAAACTTTCCGTTTTCGTTGCTATTTTCGATCATATTTCGATAAAATGAGCTAAATTCGGGCAATATTGAGGAGAAAAATTGTAATTTCTATAAAATTATCCGCTTTTGTTGTTTTTTTTGATCAAATCTCGATGAAATGAGCAAATTCGGGCAAAATTGAGGGGAAAAATTGAAATTTCGCTAAAATTATCATTTTTCGTTGCTTTTATCGATCATATCTCGATGAATGGAGCAAAATTCGGGCGAAAATGAGGAGAATAATTGAAATTTCACTTATATTTTCCGTTTTCGTTGCTTTTTTCGATCATATTTCAATTAAATTAGCACGATTATGGCAAAGTTAAGGGGAAAATTTGAAATTTTTCTAAAAGTTATCCGTTTTCGTTGCTTTTTTCGATCATATCTCGATGAATGGAGCAAAATTCGGGCGAAAATGAGGTGAAAAATTGAAATTTCACTAAAATTATCCGTTTTCGTTACTTTTCTCGTTCATATCTATATAAAATGAGCAAAATTATGGCAAAATTGAGGCGAAAAATAGAAATTTTGCAAAAATTATCCGTTTTCGATGCTTTTTTCGATCATATCTCGATAAAATGAGCAAAATTAGGGCGAAAAATTGAACTTTCACTAATATTATCCAGTTTCGTTGCTTTTTTCGATCATATCTCGATAAAATGATCAAAATTCGGACAAAATTGAGGATAAGAATTGTAATTTCTTAAAAACTATCCATTTTTGATGTTTTTTTCGATCATATCTCGATGAAATCAGCAAAATTCGGGAAAATTGAGGAGAAAAATTGAAAATTTGCTAAACTTTTCCGTTTTCGTTTTTTTTTTCGATCATATCTCGAAAAAATGAGCAAAATTCGGGCAAAATTGAGGAGAAAAATTGTAATTTCTTTAAAACTATCCATTTTCGATGTTTTTTCGATCATATCTCGATTAAATGATTAAAATTTGGGCAAAATTGAGGCAAAAAATTGAAATTTCGCTAAAGTGTCCGCTTTCGTTGCTTTAATCGATCATATCTCGATAAAATGAGAAAAATTATGGCAAAATTGAATAGAAAAATTGAAATTTCGCTAGAAATTTTCCGTTTTCGTTAATTTTTTCGATCATATTTCAATGAATGAGCTATGTTCGGGCAATCCTGAGGAGAACAATTGAGATTTCGCTATAATTATCTGTTTCCGATGTTTTTTCTATCATATCTCGATAAAATAAGCAAAATTCGGGCAATATTGAGTAGAAAAATGGAAATATTGCTAAAATTTTCTGTTTTCGTTCCTTTTTTCGATCAAATTTCAATTAAATTAGTACGATTCGGGCAAGTTTAAAGGGAAAATTAGAAATGTTTCTAAAAATTATCCGTTTTCGTTGCTATTTTCGATCTTATTTCGATAAAATGAGCTAAATTCGGGCAATATTGAGGAAAAAAATTGTAAACTCACTGAAATTATCCGTTTTCGTTTCATTTTTCGATCATAACTCGATATAATGAGCAAAATTCGGGCAAAATTGTGGAAATATATTGAAATATCGCTCAAATTATCCGTTTTCGTTTCTTTTTTCGATCATATGTCGATAATATGAGCAAAATTCTGGCAAAATTGAGGAGAAAAATTGAAATTTCGCTAAAATTTTCCGTTTTCGATGCTTCTTTCGATCATATTTCTATAAAATTAGCATGAACACGCAAAATTGAGGAGAAAAGTTGAAAATTTTCTAAAAATTATCCTTTTTCGATGTTTTTTTAGATCATATCTCGATAAAATGAGCAACATTCGGGCAAAATTGAGGAGAAAAATTGAATTTTCGCTAAAATGATCCGTTTTATATGTTTTTTCGATAATATCTTGAGAAAATGAATAACATTCGGGCAATATTGAGGCGAAAAATTGAAATTTCGCAAAAATTATCCGTTTTTGTTGCTTTTTTTCGATCATATCTCGATAAAGAAGCTATGTTTTGGGCAATCATGAGGAGTACAATTGAGATTTCGCTAAAATTATCCGTTTTCGTTTCTTTTTTCGATAATATTTCTTTAAAATTAGCATAATTCTGGCAAAATTGAGGAGAAATCCTGAAATTTTTCTAAAAATTATCCTTTTTCGTAGCTTTTTTCGATCATATCTCGATAAAATGAGCAAAATTCGGGCAAAATTGTGGAGAACAATTGTAATTTCTTAAAAACAATCCATTTTAGATGTTTTTTTATGATCATATCTCGATGAATTGAGCAAAATTTTGGAAAATTGAGGAGAAAAATTGAAAGTTTGCTAAAATTTTCCGTTTTCGTTTTTTTTTTCAAATATATCTCGATAAAATGAGCAATATTCGGGCAAAATTGAGGAGAAAAATTGAAATTTCCCTAAAATGATCAGTTTTCTATGCTTTTTTCGATCATATCTTGATAAATGGAGCAAAATTCGGGCAAAATTAAGGGTAAAAATTGAAATTTTGCTAAAATTATCCGTTTTCGTTGCTTTTTTCGATCATATTTCGATAAAATTAGCATTATTTGGTCAAATTTGAGGAGAACAATTGTAATTTCTTCAAAACTATCCATTTTCGATGTTTTATTCGATCATATCTCGATAAAATCATTAAAATTCGGGCAAAATTGAGGAGAAAAATTGAAATTTCTCTAAAATTATCTGTTTTCGATGTTTTTTTCGATCATATCTCGATAAATGGAGCAAAATTCGGGCAAAATTAAGGGGAAAAATTGAAATTTTGCTAAAATTATCCGTTTTCGTTGCTTTTTTCGATCATATTTCGATAAAATTAGCATTATTTGGTCAAAATTGAGGAGATTATTGTAATTTCTTTAAAACTATCCATTTTCGATGTTTTTTTCGATCATATCTCGATAAAATGATTAAAATTCGGGCAAAATTGAGTCGAAAAATTGAAATTTCGCTAAAGTGTCCGCTTTCGTTGCTTTAATCGATCATATCTCGATAAAATGAGAAAAATTATGGAAAAAATTGAATAGAAAAATTGAAATTTCGCTAGAAATTTTCTGTTTTCGTTAATTTTTTCGATCATATTTCAATAAATGAGCTATGTTCGGTTAATCCTGAGGAGAACAATTGAGATTTCGCTATAATTATCCGTTTCCGATGTTTTTTCGATCATACCTCGTGAAAATGAGAAAAATTATGGCAATATTGAGGAAAAAAATTGAAATTTCCCTAAGATTATCCTTTTTTGGTGTTTTTTTCGATCATATCTCGATTAAATGAGCATAATTCGGGCAAAATTGAGAAGAAAAATGGAAATATCGCTAAAATTTTCTGTTTTAGTTCCTTTTTTCGATCATATTTCAATTAAATTAGTACGATTCGGGCAAGTTTAAAGGGAAAAATCGAAATTTTGCTAAAATTATCCGTTTTCGTTGCTTTTTTCGATCATATTTCGATAAAATTAGCATTATTTGGTCAAAATTGAGAAGAACAATTGTAATTTCTCAAAAACTATCCATTTTCGATGTTTTTTCGATCATATCTCGATAAAATGATTAAAATTCGGGCAAAATTGAGGCAAAAAATTGAAATTTTGCTAAAATGATCCGTTTTCAATGTTTTTTTCGATAATATCTTGAGAAAATGAGCAACATATCGGTAAAATTGAGGCGAAAAATTGAAATTTCCCAAAAATTATCCGTTTTTGTTGCTTTTTTTCGATCATATCTCGATAAATGAGCTATGTTTGGGCAATCATGAGGAGAACAATTGAGATTTCGCTATAATTATCCTTTTCGATGTTTTTTTCGAGCAGATCTCGATAAAATGAGCAAAATTCAAGAAATATTGAGGAAAAAAATTGAATTTTGCTAAAATTATCCGTTTTCGTTTCTTTTTTCGATAATATTTCTTTAAAATTAGCATAATTCTGGCAAAATTGAGGAGAAAACCTGAAATTTTTCTAAAAATTATCCTTTTTCGTAGCTTTTTTCGATCATATCTCGATAAAATGAGCAAAATTCGGGCAAAATTGAGGAGAACAATTGTAATTTCTTAAAAACAATCCATTTTAGATGTTTTTTTCTGATCATATCTCGATGAATTGAGCAAAATTTTGGAAAATTGAGGAGAAAAATTGAAAGTTTGCTAAAATTTTCCGTTTTCGTTTTTTTTTTCAAATGTATCTCGATAAAATGAGCAATATTCGGGCAAAATTGAGGAGAAAAATTGAAATTTCCCTAAAATTTTCAGTTTTCGATTTTTTTTTCGATCATATCTCGATAAAATGATCAAAATTCGAACAAAATTGAGGAGAAAAATTGAAATTTCTCTAAAATTATCAGTTTTCGATGTTTTTTTCGATCATATCTTGATAAATGGAGCAAAATTCGGGCAAAATTAAGGGTAAAAATTGAAATTTTGCTAAAATTATCCGTTTTCGTTGCTTTTTTCGATCATATTTCGATAAAATTAGCATTATTTGGTCAAAATTGAGGAGATTATTGTAATTTCTTAAAAAATAATCAATTTTCGATGTTTTTTTCGATCATATCTCGATAAAATGATTAAAATTCGGGCAAAATTGAGGCGAAAAATTGAAATTTCGCTAAAGTGTCCGCTTTCGTTGCTTTAATCGATCATATCTCGATAAAATGAGAAAAATTATGCCAAAATTGAATAGAAAAATTGAAATTTCGCTAGAAATTTTCTGTTTTCGTTAATTTTTTCGATCATATTTCAATAAATGAGCTATGTTCGGGCAATCCTGAGGAGAATAATTGAGATTTCGCTATAATTATCCGTTTCCGATGTTTTTTTCGATCATACCTCGTTAAAATGAGCAAAATTATGGCAATATTGAGGAAAAAAATTGAAATTTCCCTAAGATTATCCTTTTTCGGTGTTTTTTTCGATCATATCTCGATTAAATGAGCATAATTCGGGCAAAATTGAGAAGAAAAATGGAAATATCGCTAAAATTTTCTGTTTTAGTTCCTTTTTTCGATCATATTTCAATTAAATTAGTACGATTCGGGCAAGTTTAAAGGGAAAAATCGAAATTTTTCTAAAAATTATCCGTTTTCGTTGCTATTTTCGATCATATTTCAATAAAATGAGCTAAATTCGGGCAATATTGAGGAGAAAAATTGTAATTTCTATAAAATTATCCGCTTTTGTTGTTTTTTTCGATCAAATCTCGATGAAATGAGCAAATTCGGGCAAAATTGAGGGGAAAAATTAAAATTTCGCTAAAATTATCATTTTTCGTTGCTTTTTTCGATCATATCTCGATGAATGGAGCAAAATTCGGGCGAAAATGAGGAGAATAATTGAAATTTCACTAATATTTTCCGTTTTCGTTGCTTTTTTCGATCATATTTCAATTAAATTAGCACGAATTGGGCAAAGTTAAGGGGAAAATTTGAAATTTTTCTAAAAGTTATCCGTTTTCGTTGCTTTTTTCGAACATATCTCGATGAATGGAGCAAAGTTCGGGCGAAAATGAGGAGAAAAATTGAAATTTCACTAAAATTATCCGTTTTCGTTACATTTCTCGTTCATATCTATATAAAATGAGCAAAATTATGGCAAAATTGAGGCGAAAAATTGAAATTTTGCAAAAATTATCCGTTTTCGTTGCTTTTTTCGATCATATCTCGATAAAATGAGCAAAATTATGGCAAAATTGAGACGAAAAATTGAACTTTCACTAAAAATATCCAGTATCGTTGCTTTTTTCGATCATATCTCGATAAAATGAGCAAAATTCGGGCAAAATTGAGGAGAACAATTGTAATTTCTTAAAAACTATCCATTTTTGATGTTTTTTTCGATCATATCTCGATGAAATCAGCAAAATTCGGGAAAATTGAGGAGAAAAATTGAAAATTTGCTAAACTTTTCTGTTTTCGTTTTTTTTTCGATCATATCTCGATAAAATGAGCAAAATTCGGGCAAGATTGAGGAGAAAAATTGAAATTTCTCTAAAATTATCAGTTTTCGATGTTTTTTTCGATCATATCTCGATAAATGGAGCAAAATTCGGGCAAAATTAAGGGGAAAAATTGAAATTTTGTTAAAATTATCCGTTTTCGTTGCTTTTTTCGATCATATTTCGATAAAATTAGCATTATTTGATCAAAATTGAGGAGAACAATTGTAATTTCTTTAAAACTATCCATTTTCGATGTTTTTTCGATCATATCTCGATAAAATGATTAAAATTCGGGCAAAATTGAGGCAAAAAATTGAAATTTTGCTAAAATGATCCGTTTTCAATGTTTTTTTCGATAATATCTTGAGAAAATGAGCAACATATGGGCAAAATTGAGGCGAAAAATTGAAATTTCGCAAAAATTATCCGTTTTTGTTGCTTTTTTTCGATCATATCTCGATAAATGAACTATGTTTGGGCAGTCATGAGGAGAACAATTGAGATTTCGCTATAATTTTCCTTTTCGATGTTTTTTTCGAGCAGATCTCGATAAAATGAGCAAAATTCAAGAAATATTGAGGAAAAAAATTGAATTTTGCTAAGATTATCCGTTTTCGTTTCTTTTTTCGATAATATTTCTTTAAAATTAGCATAATTCTGGCAAAATTGAGGAGAAAACCTGAAATTATTCTAAAAATTATCCTTTTTCGTAGCTTTTTTCGATCATATCTCGATAAAATGAGCAAAATTCGGGCAAAATTGAGGAGAAAAATTGAAATTTCCCTAAAATTATCAGTTTTCGATGCTTTTTTCGATCATATCTCGATAAAATGATCAATATTCGAACAAAATTGAGGAGAAAAATTGAAATTTCTCTAAAATTATCAGTTTTCGATGTTTTTTTCGATCATATCTTGATAAATGGAGCAAAATTCGGGCAAAATTAAGGGTAAAAATTGAAATTTTGCTAAAATTATCCGTTTTCGTTGCTTTTTTCGATCATATTTCGATAAAATTAGAATTATTTGGTCAAAATTGAGGAGAACAATTGTAATTTCTTCAAACCTATCAATTTTCGATGTTTTTTTCGATCATATCTCGATAAAATCATTAAAATTCGGGAAAAATTGAGGAGAAAAATTGAAATTTCTCTAAAATTATCTGTTTTCGATGTTTTTTTCGATCATATCTCGATAAATGGAGCAAAATTCGGGCAAAATTAAGGGGAAAAATTGAAATATTGCTAAAATTATCCGTTTTCGTTGCTTTTTTCGATCATATTTCGATAAAATTAGCATTATTTGGTCAAAATTGAGGAGAACAATTGTAATTTCTTAAAAACTATCTATTTTTGATGTTTTTTTCGATCATATCTCGATGAAATCAGCAAAATTCGGGAAAATTGAGGAGAAAAATTGAAAATTTGCTAAACTTTTCCGTTTTCGTTTTTTTTTTCGATCATATCTCGATAAAATGAGCAAAATTCGGGCAAGATTGAGGAGAAAAATTGAAATTTCTCTAAAATTATCAGTTTTCGATGTTCTTTTCGATCATATCTCGATAAATGGAGCAAAATTCGTGCAAAATTAAGGGGAAAAATTGATATTTCGCTATAATTATCTGTTTCCGATGTTTTTTTCTATCATATCTCGATAAAATAAGCAAAATTCGGGCAATATTGAGGAAAAAAATTGAAATTTCCCTAAGATTATCCATTTTCGGTGTATTTTTCGATCATATCTCGATTAAATGAGCATAATTCGGGCAAAATTGAGAAGAAAAATGGAAATATCGCTAAAATTTTCTGTTTTCGTTCCTTTTTTCGATCAAATTTCAATTAAATTAGTACGATTCGGGCAAGTTTAAAGGGAAAATTTGAAATTTTTCTAAAAATTATCCGTTTTCATTGCTATTTTCGAACATATTTCGATAAAATGAGCTAAATTCGGGCAATATTGAGGAAAAAAATTGCAATTTCACTGAAATTATCCGTTTTCGTTTAATTTTTCAATCATAACTCGATATAATGAGCAAAATTCGGGCAAAATTGTGGAAATATATTGAAATATCGCTCAAATTATCCGTTTTCGTTTCTTTTTTCGATCATATCTCGATAAATGAGCTATGTTTGGGCAATCATGAGGAGAACAATTGAGATTTCGCTATAATTATCCTTTTCGATGTTTTTTTCGAGCAGATCTCGATAAAATGAGCAAAATTCAAGAAATATTGAGGAAAAAAATTGAATTTTGCTAAAATTATCCGTTTTCGTTTCTTTTTTCGATAATATTTCTTTAAAATTAGCATAATTCTGGCAAAATTGAGGAGAAAACCTGAAATTTTTCTAAAAATTATCCTTTTTCGTAGCTTTTTTCGATCATATCTCGATAAAATGAGCAAAATTCGGGCAAAATTGAGGAGAACAATTGTAATTTCTTAAAAACAATCCATTTTAGATGTTTTTTTCTGATCATATCTCGATGAATTGAGCAAAATTTTGGAAAATTGAGGAGAAAAATTGAAAGTTTGCTAAAATTTTCCGTTTTCGTTTTTTTTTTCAAATGTATCTCGATAAAATGAGCAATATTCGGGCAAAATTGAGGAGAAAAATTGAAATTTCCCTAAAATTTTCAGTTTTCGATGCTTTTTTCGATCATATCTCGATAAAATGATCAAAATTCGAACAAAATTGAGGAGAAAAATTGAAATTTCTCTAAAATTATCAGTTTTCGATGTTTTTTTCGATCATATCTTGATAAATGGAGCAAAATTCGGGCAAAATTAAGGGTAAAAATTGAAATTTTGCTAAAATTATCCGTTTTCGTTGCTTTTTTCGATCATATTTCGATAAAATTAGCATTATTTGGTCAAAATTGAGGAGATTATTGTAATTTCTTAAAAAATAATCAATTTTCGATGTTTTTTTCGATCATATCTCGATAAAATGATTAAAATTCGGGCAAAATTGAGGCGAAAAATTGAAATTTCGCTAAAGTGTCCGCTTTCGTTGCTTTAATCGATCATATCTCGATAAAATGAGAAAAATTATGCCAAAATTGAATAGAAAAATTGAAATTTCGCTAGAAATTTTCTGTTTTCGTTAATTTTTTCGATCATATTTCAATAAATGAGCTATGTTCGGGCAATCCTGAGGAGAATAATTGAGATTTCGCTATAATTATCCGTTTCCGATGTTTTTTTCGATCATACCTCGTTAAAATGAGCAAAATTATGGCAATATTGAGGAAAAAAATTGAAATTTCCCTAAGATTATCCTTTTTCGGTGTTTTTTTCGATCATATCTCGATTAAATGAGCATAATTCGGGCAAAATTGAGAAGAAAAATGGAAATATCGCTAAAATTTTCTGTTTTAGTTCCTTTTTTCGATCATATTTCAATTAAATTAGTACGATTCGGGCAAGTTTAAAGGGAAAAATCGAAATTTTTCTAAAAATTATCCGTTTTCGTTGCTATTTTCGATCATATTTCAATAAAATGAGCTAAATTCGGGCAATATTGAGGAGAAAAATTGTAATTTCTATAAAATTATCCGCTTTTGTTGTTTTTTTCGATCAAATCTCGATGAAATGAGCAAATTCGGGCAAAATTGAGGGGAAAAATTAAAATTTCGCTAAAATTATCATTTTTCGTTGCTTTTTTCGATCATATCTCGATGAATGGAGCAAAATTCGGGCGAAAATGAGGAGAATAATTGAAATTTCACTAATATTTTCCGTTTTCGTTGCTTTTTTCGATCATATTTCAATTAAATTAGCACGAATTGGGCAAAGTTAAGGGGAAAATTTGAAATTTTTCTAAAAGTTATCCGTTTTCGTTGCTTTTTTCGAACATATCTCGATGAATGGAGCAAAGTTCGGGCGAAAATGAGGAGAAAAATTGAAATTTCACTAAAATTATCCGTTTTCGTTACATTTCTCGTTCATATCTATATAAAATGAGCAAAATTATGGCAAAATTGAGGCGAAAAATTGAAATTTTGCAAAAATTATCCGTTTTCGTTGCTTTTTTCGATCATATCTCGATAAAATGAGCAAAATTATGGCAAAATTGAGACGAAAAATTGAACTTTCACTAAAAATATCCAGTATCGTTGCTTTTTTCGATCATATCTCGATAAAATGAGCAAAATTCGGGCAAAATTGAGGAGAACAATTGTAATTTCTTAAAAACTATCCATTTTTGATGTTTTTTTCGATCATATCTCGATGAAATCAGCAAAATTCGGGAAAATTGAGGAGAAAAATTGAAAATTTGCTAAACTTTTCTGTTTTCGTTTTTTTTTCGATCATATCTCGATAAAATGAGCAAAATTCGGGCAAGATTGAGGAGAAAAATTGAAATTTCTCTAAAATTATCAGTTTTCGATGTTTTTTTTCGATCATATCTCGATAAATGGAGCAAAATTCGGGCAAAATTAAGGGGAAAAATTGAAATTTTGTTAAAATTATCCGTTTTCGTTGCTTTTTTCGATCATATTTCGATAAAATTAGCATTATTTGATCAAAATTGAGGAGAACAATTGTAATTTCTTTAAAACTATCCATTTTCGATGTTTTTTCGATCATATCTCGATAAAATGATTAAAATTCGGGCAAAATTGAGGCAAAAAATTGAAATTTTGCTAAAATGATCCGTTTTCAATGTTTTTTTCGATAATATCTTGAGAAAATGAGCAACATATGGGCAAAATTGAGGCGAAAAATTGAAATTTCGCAAAAATTATCCGTTTTTGTTGCTTTTTTTCGATCATATCTCGATAAATGAACTATGTTTGGGCAGTCATGAGGAGAACAATTGAGATTTCGCTATAATTTTCCTTTTCGATGTTTTTTTCGAGCAGATCTCGATAAAATGAGCAAAATTCAAGAAATATTGAGGAAAAAAATTGAATTTTGCTAAGATTATCCGTTTTCGTTTCTTTTTTCGATAATATTTCTTTAAAATTAGCATAATTCTGGCAAAATTGAGGAGAAAACCTGAAATTATTCTAAAAATTATCCTTTTTCGTAGCTTTTTTCGATCATATCTCGATAAAATGAGCAAAATTCGGGCAAAATTGAGGAGAAAAATTGAAATTTCCCTAAAATTATCAGTTTTCGATGCTTTTTTCGATCATATCTCGATAAAATGATCAATATTCGAACAAAATTGAGGAGAAAAATTGAAATTTCTCTAAAATTATCAGTTTTCGATGTTTTTTTCGATCATATCTTGATAAATGGAGCAAAATTCGGGCAAAATTAAGGGTAAAAATTGAAATTTTGCTAAAATTATCCGTTTTCGTTGCTTTTTTCGATCATATTTCGATAAAATTAGAATTATTTGGTCAAAATTGAGGAGAACAATTGTAATTTCTTCAAACCTATCAATTTTCGATGTTTTTTTCGATCATATCTCGATAAAATCATTAAAATTCGGGAAAAATTGAGGAGAAAAATTGAAATTTCTCTAAAATTATCTGTTTTCGATGTTTTTTTCGATCATATCTCGATAAATGGAGCAAAATTCGGGCAAAATTAAGGGGAAAAATTGAAATATTGCTAAAATTATCCGTTTTCGTTGCTTTTTTCGATCATATTTCGATAAAATTAGCATTATTTGGTCAAAATTGAGGAGAACAATTGTAATTTCTTAAAAACTATCTATTTTTGATGTTTTTTTCGATCATATCTCGATGAAATCAGCAAAATTCGGGAAAATTGAGGAGAAAAATTGAAAATTTGCTAAACTTTTCCGTTTTCGTTTTTTTTTTCGATCATATCTCGATAAAATGAGCAAAATTCGGGCAAGATTGAGGAGAAAAATTGAAATTTCTCTAAAATTATCAGTTTTCGATGTTCTTTTCGATCATATCTCGATAAATGGAGCAAAATTCGTGCAAAATTAAGGGGAAAAATTGATATTTCGCTATAATTATCTGTTTCCGATGTTTTTTTCTATCATATCTCGATAAAATAAGCAAAATTCGGGCAATATTGAGGAAAAAAATTGAAATTTCCCTAAGATTATCCATTTTCGGTGTATTTTTCGATCATATCTCGATTAAATGAGCATAATTCGGGCAAAATTGAGAAGAAAAATGGAAATATCGCTAAAATTTTCTGTTTTCGTTCCTTTTTTCGATCAAATTTCAATTAAATTAGTACGATTCGGGCAAGTTTAAAGGGAAAATTTGAAATTTTTCTAAAAATTATCCGTTTTCATTGCTATTTTCGAACATATTTCGATAAAATGAGCTAAATTCGGGCAATATTGAGGAAAAAAATTGCAATTTCACTGAAATTATCCGTTTTCGTTTAATTTTTCAATCATAACTCGATATAATGAGCAAAATTCGGGCAAAATTGTGGAAATATATTGAAATATCGCTCAAATTATCCGTTTTCGTTTCTTTTTTCGATCATATGTCGATAATATGAGCAAAATTCTGGCAAAATTGAGGAGAAAAATTGAAATTTCGCTAAAATTTTCCGTTTTCGATGCTTCTTTCGATCATATTTCTATAAAATTAGTATGAACACGCAAAATTGAGGAGAAAAGTTGAAAATTTTCTAAAAATTATCCTTTTTCGATGTTTTTTAGATCATATCTCGATAAAATGAGCAACATTCGGGCAACATTGAGGAGAAAAATTGAATTTTCGCTAAAATTATCCGTTTTCAAAGTTTTTTTCGATCATATCTCAATAAACTGAGCAAAATTCGCGCAAAATTGAGGAGAAAAATATAAATTTTGCTAAAATGATCCGTTTTCAATGTTTTTTTCGATAATATCTTGAGAAAATGAGCAACATTCGGGCAAAATTGAGGAGAAAAATTGAATTTTCGCTAAAATGATTTTTTTTCAATGTTTTTTTTCGATAATATCTTGAGAAAATGAGCAACATTCGGGCAAAATTGAGGCGAAAAATTGAAATTTCGCAAAAATTATCCGTTTTTGTTGCTTTTTTTCGATCATATCTCGATAAATGAGCTATGTTTGGGCAATCATGAGGAGAACAATTGAGATTTCGCTATAATTATCCTTTTCGATGTTTTTTTCGAGCAGATCTCGATAAAATGAGCAAAATTCAAGAAATATTGAGGAAAAAAATTGAAATTTTTTCGATAATATTTCTTTAAAATTACCATAATTCTGGCAAAATTGAGGAGAAAACCTGAAATTTTTCTAAAAATTATCCGTTTTCGTTGCTATTTTCGATCATATTTTGATAAAATGAGCTAAATTCGGGCAATATTGAGGAGAAAAATTGTAATTTCTATAAAAATATCCGCTTTTGTTGTTTTTTCGATCAAATCTCGATGAAATGAGCAAATTCGGTCAAAATTGAGGGGAAAAATTGAAATTTCGCTAAAATTATCATTTTTCGATGCTTTTTTCGATCATATCTCGATGAATGGAGCAAAATTCGGGCGAAAATGAGGAGAATAATTGAAATTTCACTAATATTTTCCGTTTTCGTGGCTTGTTTCGATCATATTTCAATTAAATTAGCACGATTTGGGCAAAGTAAAGGGGAAAATTTTAAATTTTTCTAAGAGTTATCTTTTTTCGTTGCTTTTTTCGATCATATTTCAATTAAATTAGCACGATTTGGGCAAAGTTAAGGGGAAAATTTGAAATTTTTCTAAAAGTTATCCGTTTTCGTTGCTTTTTTCGATCATATCTCGATGAATGGAGCAAAATTTGGGCGAAAATGAGGAGAAAAATTGAAATTTTACTAAAATTATCCGTTTTCGTTACTTTTCTCGTTTATATTATATCTATTTATTTATATATATCTGTTTATTATTTATTTCTATATAAAATGAGCAAAATTGAGGCGAAAAATTGAACTTTCACTAAAATTATCCGTTTTCGTTTCATTTTTCGATCATATCTCGATATAATGAGCAAAATTCGGGCAAAATTGTGGAAATATATTGAAATATCGCTCAAATTATCCGTTTTCGTTTCTTTTCTCGATCATATGTCGATAATATGAGCAAAATTCTGGCAATATTGAGGAGAAAAATTGAAATTTCGCTAAAATTTTCCGTTTTCGATGCTTCTTTCGATCATATACCTATAAAATTAGCATGAACACGCAAAATTGAGGAGAAAAGTTGAAATTTTTCAAAAAATTATGCTTTTTCGATGTATTTTTCGATACTATCTTGAGAAAATGAGCATTATTTGGGCTAAATTGAGGAGAAAAATAGAAATTTCGATAAAATTATCCGTTTTCGATGTTTTGTTCGATCATATCTCAATAAAATGAGCAAAATTAGGAAAATTGAGTAGAGAAATTGAAATTTCACTAAAATTATCCGTTTGCGTTGCTTTTTGCGATCTTATATCGATAAAATTAGCAAGATTAGGGCAAAATTAAGGGAAAAATTCGAACTTTTTCTAAAAATTATCCGTTTTCGTTGATTTTTTCGATCATATCTCGATAAAATGAGAAGCATTCGGGGAAAATTGAGGAGAAAAGTTTAAATTTTTCTAAAAAATATCCTTTTTCGATGATTTTTAGATCATATCTCGATAAAATGAGCAACATTCGGGCAAAATTGAGGAGAAAAGTTGAAATTTTTCTAAAAATTATCCTTTTTCGATGTTTGTTTGGATTATATCTCGATAAAATGTTCAAAATTCGGGCAATATTAGGAAAAAAATTGAAATTTCGCTAAAATTATCCGTTTTCGTTGCTTTTTTCGATCATATCTCGATAAAATGAGCAAAATTAGGGCAAAATTGAGTAGAAAAATTGAAATTTCACTAAAATCATCCGTTTTCGTTTCTTTTTTCGATCATATCTCGATAAAATGAGCAAGATTCGGGAAAAGTTGAGGAGAAAAATTGAAATTTCATTAAAATTATCCGTTTTCGTTGCTTTTTTCGATCTTTTCTCGATAAATGTTTACAGATTCGGGCAAAATTGAAGAAAAAAAATAAAAATTTCCCTGAAATTATCCGTTTTCGTTGCTGTTTTCGATATTATATCTTGATAAGATGATCAAAATTCGGGCAAAACTGAGGAGAAAAATATAAATTTTGCTAAAATGATCCGTTTTCGATGTTTTTTTCGATCATATCTTGAGAAAATGAGCAACATTTGGGCTAAATTGCGGAGAAAAATTGAAATTTCGTTAAAAATTTCCGTTTTCGTTGCTTTTTTCTATCATATCTTTATGAAATGATTAAAATAAGGTCAAGATTGAGGAGAGAATTTAAATTTCGCTAAAATTATTCGTTTTCGTTGCTTTTTTCAATCATTATTTTAATGAAATGATTGAAATAAGTCAAAATTGAGGGAAAAAATTGAAATTTGACTAAAATAATCCGTTTTCGTTGCTTTTCTCGATCATATTTAGATAAAATTAACAAGATTCAGACAAAATTAAGGGTAAAATTTGAAATTTTTTAAAAATTATCCGTTTTTGTTGCTTTTTTCGAACATATCTCAATAAAATGAGCTAAATTCGTGCAATATTGAGAAGAAAAATTGAAATTTCGCTAAAATTATCCGTTTTCATAGCTTATTTCGATCATATTTTCTTAAGATTAGCAAGATTCGGGCAAAATTAAGGGGAAAATTTGAATTTTTTATAAAACTTGACAGTTTTCGTTGCTTTTTTCGATCTTATCTCGATAAAATGATCAAAATTCGTGCAAATCTAAGGATAAAAATTGAAATTTTGCTAAAATTATCCGTTTTCGTTGCTTTTTTCGATAATATCACGATAATATGAGCTAAATTCGGGCAATATTGAGGAGAAAAATTGTAATTTCTCTAAAATTATCCGCGTTTGTTGTTTTTTTCGATCATATCTAGATAAAATGAGCAAAATTCGGGCAAAAGTGAGGAGAAAAATTGAAATTTCGCTAAAATGTTCCGTTTCGTTGCTTTTTTCAATCAGATATCGATAAAATTATCAAAATTGAGAAGAAAAATTGAAATTTCTCTAAACTTATCTGTTTTCATTGCTTTTTTCGATCATATCTCAATAAAATGAGCGAAATTCGGGCTAAATTAAGGCTAATATTGAAATTTCGCCAAAATTATTCGTTTTCGTTACTTTTTTCAATCATATCTTGATAAAATGAGAAAAATTAGGGCAAAATTGAGTAGAAAAATTGAAATTTCACTGAAATTATCCGTTTTCGTTTCATTTTTCGATCATATCTCGATATAATGAGCAAAATTCGGGCAAAATTGTGGAAATATATTGAAATATCGCTCAAATTATCCGTTTTCGTCTCTTATTTCGATCATATCTCGATAATATGAGGAATATTCTGGCAAAATTGAGGAGAAAAATTGAAATTTCGCTAAAATTTTCCGTTGTCCATGCTTCTTTCGATCATATTTCTATAAAATTAGCATGAACACGCATAATTGAGTAGAAAAGTTGAAATTTTTCTAAAAATTATCCTTTTTCGATGGATTTTTAGATCATATCTTGATAAAATGAGCAACATTCGGGCAAAATTGAGGAGAAAAATTGAATTTTCGCTAAAATGATCCGTTTTCAATGTTTTTTCGATAATATCTTGAGAAAATGAGCAACATTCGGGCAAAATTGAGGCGAAAAATTGAAATTTCACTAAAATTATCTGTTTTCGATGTTTTTTTCGATCATATCTTAATAAACTGAGCAAAATTCGGGCAAATTTGAGGAGAAAAATATAAATTTCGTTAAAATGATTCCTTTTCGATGTTTTTTTCGATAATATCTTGAGAAAATGAGCAACATTCGGGCTAAATTGAGGAGAAAAATTGAAATTTCGCTAAAATTATCCGTTTTCGATGTTTTGTTCGATCATATATCAATAAAATGAGCAAAATTAGGGAAAATTTAGTAGAAAAATTGAAATTTCACTAAGATTATCCGTTTTCGTTTCTTTTCTCGATCATATCACGATAAAATGAGCAAGATTTGGGCAAAATTGAGGAGAAAAATTGAAATTTCATTAAAATTATCCGTATTCGTTGCTTTTTTCGATCTTATCTCGATAAAATGAGCAAGATTCGGGCAAAATTGAAGTGAAAAGATAAAAATTTCTCATAAATTATCAATTTTCGTTGCTTTATTCGATCATATCTTGATTAAATGAGCAAAATTCGGGCAAAATTGAGGAGAAAAATATAAATTTCGCAAAAATGATCCGTTTTCGATGTTTTTTTCGATCATATCTTGACAAATAGAGAGGCATTCTGGGAAAATTGAGGAGAGAATTTAAATTTCGCTAAAATTATTCGTTTTCGTTGCTTTTTTCGATCATATTTAGATAAAATTAACAAGATTCAGACAAAATTAAGGGTAAAATTTGAAATTTTTTTAAAAATTATCCGTTTTTGTTGCTTTTTTCGAACATATCTTTATAAAATGAGCTAAATTCGTGCAATATTGAGAAGAAAAATTGAAATTTCGCTAAAATTATCCGTTTTCATTGCTTTTTCCTATCATACCTCGATAAAATGAGCAAAATTCTGGCAAAATAGAGCACAAAAATTGAAATTTTGCTAAAATTTTCTGTTTTCGTTGCTTATTTTGATCATATTTTCTTAAGATTAGCAAGATTCGGGCAAAATTAAGGGGAAAATATGAATTTTTTATAAAACTTGACAGTTTTCGTTGCTTTTTTCGATCATATCACGATAATATGAGCTAAATTCGGGCAATATTGAGGAGAAAAATTGTAATTTCTCTAAAATTATCCGTTTTCGTTGCTTTTTTCGATCATATCTTGAGAAAATGAGCAACATTCGGGCTAAATTGAGCAGAAAAATTGAAATTTCGCTAAAATTATCCTTTTTCGTTGCTTTTTTCGATCATATCTCGAAAAAATGAGAAACATTCGGGCAATATTGATGAGAAAAAATGAAATTTCGCTAAAATTATCCGTTTTCGATGTTTTTTTCGATCATATATCGATAATATGAGCTAAATTCGGGCAATATTGAGGAGAAAAATTGTAATTTCTATAAAATTATCCGCGTTTGTTGTTTTTTTCGATCATATCTAAATAAAATGAGCAAAATTCGGGCAAAATTGAGGAGAAAAATTGAAATTTCGCTAAAATGTTCCGTTTCGTTGCTTTTTTCAATCAGATATCGATAAAATTATCAAAATTGAGAAGAAAAATTGAAATTTCTCTAAACTTATCTGTTTTCATTGCTTTTTTCGATCATATCTCAATAAAATGAGCGAAATTCGGGCTAAATTAAGGCTAATATTGAAATTTCGCCAAAATTATTCTATTTCGTTACTTTTTTCAATCATATCTTGATAAAATGAGCAAAATTAGGGCAAAATTGAGTAGAAAAATTGAAATTTCACTGAAATTATCCGTTTTCGTTTCATTTTTCGATCATATCTCGATATAATGAGCAAAATTCGGGCAAAATTGTGGAAATATATTGAAATATCGCTCAAATTATCCGTTTTCGTTTCTTTTTTCGATCATATCTCGATAAATGAGCTATGTTTGGGCAATCATGAGGAGAACAATTGAGATTTCGCTATAATTATCCTTTTCGATGTTTTTTTCGAGCAGATCTCGATAAAATGAGCAAAATTCAAGAAATGTTGAGGAAAAAAATTGAAATTTTGCTAAAATTATCCGTTTTCGTTTCTTTTTTCGATAATATTTCTTTAAAATTAGCATAATTCTGGCAAAATTGAGGAGAAAACCTGAAATTTTCTAAAAATTATTCTTTTTCGTAGCTTTTTCGATCATATCTCGATAAAATGAGCAAAATTCGGACAAAATTGAGGAGAAAAATTGAAATTTCTCTAAAATTATCAGTTTTCGATGCTTTTTTCGATCATATCTTGATAAATGGGGCAAAATTCGAACAAAATTGAGGAGAAAAATTGAAATTTCTCTAAAATTATCAGTTTTCGATGTTTTTTTCGATTATATCTTGATAAATGGGGCAAAATTCGGGCAAAATTAAGGGGAAAAATTGAAATTTCGCTAAAGTGTCCGCTTTCGTTGCTTTAATCGATCATATCTCGATAAAATGAGAAAAATTATGGCAAAATTGAATAGAAATATTGAAATTTCGCTAGAAATTTTCTGTTTTCGTTAATTTTTTCGATCATATTTGAATAAATGAGCTATGTTCGGGCAATCCTGAGGAGAACAATTGAGATTTCGCTATAATTATCCGTTTCCGATGTTTTTTTCGATCATACCTCGTTAAAATGAGCAAAATTCGGGCAATATTGAGGAAAAAAATTGAAATTTCCCTAAGATTATCCTTTTTCGGTGTTTTTTTCGATCATATCTCTATTAAATGTGCATAATTCGGGCAAAATTGAGAAGAAAAATGGAAATATCGCTAAAATTTTCTGTTTTAGTTCCTTTTTTCGATCATATATCGATAATATGAGCTAAATTCGGGCAATATTGAGGAGAAAAATTGTAATTTCTATAAAATTATCCGCGTTTGTTGTTTTTTTCGATCATATCTAAATAAAATGAGCAAAATTCGGGCAAAATTGAGGAGAAAAATTGAAATTTCGCTAAAATGTTCCGTTTCGTTGCTTTTTTCAATCAGATATCGATAAAATTATCAAAATTGAGAAGAAAAATTGAAATTTCTCTAAACTTATCTGTTTTCATTGCTTTTTTCGATCATATCTCAATAAAATGAGCGAAATTCGGGCTAAATTAAGGCTAATATTGCAATTTCGCCAAAATTATTCTATTTCGTTACTTTTTTCAATCATATCTTGATAAAATGAGCAAAATTAGGGCAAAATTGAGTAGAAAAATTGAAATTTCACTGAAATTATCCGTTTTCGTTTCATTTTTCGATCATATCTCGATATAATGAGCAAAATTCGGGCAAAATTGTGAAAATATATTGAAATATCGCTCAAATTATCCGTTTTCGTTTCTTTTTTCGATCATATCTCGATAAATGAGCTATGTTTGGGCAATCATGAGGAGAACAATTGAGATTTCGCTATAATTATCCAGTTTCGATGTTTTTTTCGAGCAGATCTCGATAAAATGAGCAAAATTCAAGAAATATTGAGGAAAAAAATTGAAATTTTGCTAAAATTATCCGTTTTCGTTTCTTTTTTCAATAATATTTCTTTAAAATTAGCATAATTCTGGCAAAATTGAGGAGAAAACCTGAAATTTTCTAAAAATTATTCTTTTTCGTAGCTTTTTCGATCATATCTCGATAAAATGAGCAAAATTTGGGCAAAATTGAGGAGAACAATTGTAATTTCTTAAAAACAATCCATTTTAAATGTTTTTTCGATCATATCTCGATGAAATGAGCAAAATTCGGGAAAATTGAGGAGAAAAATTGAAAGTTTGCTAAAATTATCAGTTTTCGATGCTTTTTTCGATCATATCTCGATAAAATGATCAAAATTCGGACAAAATTGAGGAGAAAAATTGAAATTTCTCTAAGATTATCAGTTTTCGATGCTTTTTTCGATCATATCTTGATAAATGGGGCAAAATTCGAACAAAATTGAGGAGAAAAATTGAAATTTCTCTAAAATTATCTGTTTTCGATGTTTTTTTCGATCATATCTTGATAAATGGGGCAAAATTCGGGCAAAATTAAGGGGAAAAATTGAAATTTCGCTAAAGTGTCCGCTTTCGTTGCTTTAATCGATCATATCTCGATAAAATGAGAAAAATTATGGCAAAATTGAATAGAAATATTGAAATTTCGCTAGAAATGTTCGGGCAATCCTTAGGAGAACAATTGAGATTTCGCTATAATTATCCGTTTCCGATGTTTTTTTCGATCATACCTCGTTAAAATGAGCAAAATTCGGGCAATATTGAGGAAAAAAATTGAAATTTCCCTAAGATTATCCTTTTTCGGTGTTTTTTTCGATCATATCTCTATTAAATGTGCATAATTCGGGCAAAATTGAGAAGAAAAATGGAAATATCGCTAAAATTTTCTGTTTTAGTTCCTTTTTTCGATCATATTTCAATTAAATTAGTACGATTCGGGCAAAATTGTGGAAAAATATTGAAATTTCGCTCAAATTATCCGTTTTCGTTTCTTTTTTCGATCATATCTCGATAATATGAGCAAAATTCTGGCAAAATTGAGGAGAAAAATATAAATTTCACAAAAATTTTCCGTTTTCGATGCTTCTTTCGATCATATACCTATAAAATTAGCATGAACACGCAAAATTGAGAAGAAAAGTTGAAATTTTTCAAAATATTATTTTTTTTCGATGTTTTTTTAGATCATATCTCGATAAAATGAGCAACATTCGGGCAAAATTGAGGAGAAAAATTGAATTTTCGCTAAAATTATCCGTTTTCGAAGTTTTTTTCGATCATATCTCAATAAACTGAGCAAAATTCGGGCAAATTTGAGGAGAAAAATATAAATTTCGTTAAAATGATCCCTTTTCGATGTTTTTTTCGATAATATCTTGAGAAAATGAGCAACATTCGGGCTAAATTGAGGAGAAAAATTGAAATTTCGCTAAAATTATCCGTTTTCGATGTTTTGTTCGATCATATATCAATAAAATGAGCAAAATTAGGGAAAATTTAGTAGAAAAATTGAAATTTCACTAAGATTATCCGTTTTCGTTTCTTTTCTCGATCATATCACGATAAAATGAGCAAGATTTGGGCAAAATTGAGGAGAAAAATTGAAATTTCATTAAAATTATCCGTTTTCGTTGCTTTTTTCGATCTTATCTCGATAAAATGAGCAAGATTCGGGCAAAATTGAAGTGAAAAAATAAAAATTTCTCATAAATTATCAATTTTCGTTGCTTTATTCGATCATATCTTGATTAAATGAGCAAAATTCGGGCAAAATTGAGGAGAAAAATATAAATATCGCAAAAATGATCCGTTTTCAATGTTTTTTTCGATCATATCTTGACAAAATGAGAAGCATTCTGGGAAAATTGAGGAGAGAATTTAAATTTCGCTAAAATTATTCGTTTTCGTTGCTTTTTTCGATCATATTTAGATAAAATTAACAAGATTCAGACAAAATTAAGGGTAAAATTTGAAATTTTTTTAAAAATTATCCGTTTTTGTTGCTTTTTTCGAACATATCTTTATAAAATGAGCTAAATTCGTGCAATATTGAGAAGAAAAATTGAAATTTCGCTAAAATTATCCGTTTTCATTGCTTTTTCCTATCATACCTCGATAAAATGAGCAAAATTCTGGCAAAATTGAGCACAAAAATTGAAATTTTGCTAAAATTTTCTGTTTTCGTTGCTTATTTCGATCATATTTTCTTAAGATTAGCAAGATTCGGGCAAAATTAAGGGGAAAATATGAATTTTTTATAAAACTTGACAGTTTTCGTTCCTTTTTTCGATCTTATCTCGATAAAATGATCAAAATTCGGGCAAATCTAAGGATAAAAATTGAAATTTTGCTAAAATTATCCGTTTTCGTTGCTTTTTTCGATCATATAACGATAATATGAGCTAAATTCGGGCAATATTGAGGAGAAAAATTGTAATTTCTCTAAAATTATCCGTTTTCGTTGCTTTTTTCGATCATATCTTGAGAAAATGAGCAACATTCGGGCTAAATTGAGCAGAAAAATTGAAATTTCGCTAAAATTATCCTTTTTCGTTGCTTTTTTCGATCATATCTCGAAAAAATGAGAAACATTCGGGCAATATTGATGAGAAAAAATGAAATTTCGCTAAAATTATCCGTTTTCGATGTTTTTTTCGATCATATATCGATAATATGAGCTAAATTCGGGCAATATTGAGGAGAAAAATTGTAATTTCTATAAAATTATCCGCGTTTGTTGTTTTTTTCGATCATATCTAAATAAAATGAGCAAAATTCGGGCAAAATTGAGGAGAAAAATTGAAATTTCGCTAAAATGTTCCGTTTCGTTGCTTTTTTCAATCAGATATCGATAAAATTATCAAAATTGAGAAGAAAAATTGAAATTTCTCTAAACTTATCTGTTTTCATTGCTTTTTTCGATCATATCTCAATAAAATGAGCGAAATTCGGGCTAAATTAAGGCTAATATTGAAATTTCGCCAAAATTATTCGTTTTCGTTACTTTTTTCAATCATATCTTGATAAAATGAGCAAAATTAGGGCAAAATTGAGTAGAAAAATTGAAATTTCACTGAAATTATCCGTTTTCGTTTCATTTTTCGATCATATCTCGATATAATGAGCAAAATTCGGGCAAAATTGTGGAAATATATTGAAATATCGCTCAAATTATCCGTTTTCGTTTCTTTTTTCGATCATATCTCGATAAATGAGCTATGTTTGGGCAATCATGAGGAGAACAATTGAGATTTCGCTATAATTATCCAGTTTCGATGTTTTTTTCGAGCAGATCTCGATAAAATGAGCAAAGTTCAAGAAATATTGAGGAAAAAAATTGAAATTTTGCTAAAATTATCCGTTTTCGTTTCTTTTTTCGATAATATTTCTTTAAAATTAGCATAATTCTGGCAAAATTGAGGAGAAAACCTGAAATTTTTCTAAAAATTATTCTTTTTCGTAGCTTTTTCGATCATATCTCGATAAAATGAGCAAAATTTGGGCAAAATTGAGGAGAACAATTGTAATTTCTTAAAAACAATCCATTTTAAATGTTTTTTCGATCATATCTCGATGAAATGAGCAAAATTCGGGAAAATTGAGGAGAAAAATGGAAAGTTTGCTAAACTTTTCCGTTTTCGTTTTTTTTTTTTTAAATATATCTCGATAAAATGAGCAAAATTCGTGCACAATTGAGGAGAAAAATTGAAATTTCCCTAAAATTATCAGTTTTCGATGCTTTTTTCGATCATATCTCGATAAAATAATCAAAATTCGGACAAAATTGAGGAGAAAAATTGAAATTTCTCTAAAATTATCAGTTTTCGATGCTTTTTTCGATCATATCTTGATAAATGGGGCAAAATTCGAACAAAATTGAGGAGAAAAATTGAAATTTCTCTAAAATTATCAGTTTTCGATGTTTTTTTCGATCATATCTTGATAAATGGGGCAAAATTCGGGCAAAATTAAGGGGAAAAATTGAAATTTCGCTAAAGTGTCCGCTTTCGTTGCTTTAATCGATCATATCTCGATAAAATGAGAAAAATTATGGCAAAATTGAATAGAAATATTGAAATTTCGCTAGAAATTTTCTGTTTTCGTTAATTTTTTCGATCATATTTGAATAAATGAGCTATGTTCGGGCAATCCTGAGGAGAACAATTGAGATTTCGCTATAATTATCCGTTTCCGATGTTTTTTTCGATCATACCTCGTTAAAATGAGCAAAATTCGGGCAATATTGAGGAAAAAAATTGAAATTTCCCTAAGATTATCCTTTTTCGGTGTTTTTTTCGATCATATCTCTATTAAATGTGCATAATTCGGGCAAAATTGAGAAGAAAAATGGAAATATCGCTAAAATTTTCTGTTTTAGTTCCTTTTTTCGATCATATATCGATAATATGAGCTAAATTCGGGCAATATTGAGGAGAAAAATTGTAATTTCTATAAAATTATCCGCGTTTGTTGTTTTTTTCGATCATATCTAAATAAAATGAGCAAAATTCGGGCAAAATTGAGGAGAAAAATTGAAATTTCGCTAAAATGTTCCGTTTCGTTGCTTTTTTCAATCAGATATCGATAAAATTATCAAAATTGAGAAGAAAAATTGAAATTTCTCTAAACTTATCTGTTTTCATTGCTTTTTTCGATCATATCTCAATAAAATGAGCGAAATTCGGGCTAAATTAAGGCTAATATTGCAATTTCGCCAAAATTATTCTATTTCGTTACTTTTTTCAATCATATCTTGATAAAATGAGCAAAATTAGGGCAAAATTGAGTAGAAAAATTGAAATTTCACTGAAATTATCCGTTTTCGTTTCATTTTTCGATCATATCTCGATATAATGAGCAAAATTCGGGCAAAATTGTGAAAATATATTGAAATATCGCTCAAATTATCCGTTTTCGTTTCTTTTTTCGATCATATCTCGATAAATGAGCTATGTTTGGGCAATCATGAGGAGAACAATTGAGATTTCGCTATAATTATCCAGTTTCGATGTTTTTTTCGAGCAGATCTCGATAAAATGAGCAAAATTCAAGAAATATTGAGGAAAAAAATTGAAATTTTGCTAAAATTATCCGTTTTCGTTTCTTTTTTCAATAATATTTCTTTAAAATTAGCATAATTCTGGCAAAATTGAGGAGAAAACCTGAAATTTTCTAAAAATTATTCTTTTTCGTAGCTTTTTCGATCATATCTCGATAAAATGAGCAAAATTTGGGCAAAATTGAGGAGAACAATTGTAATTTCTTAAAAACAATCCATTTTAAATGTTTTTTCGATCATATCTCGATGAAATGAGCAAAATTCGGGAAAATTGAGGAGAAAAATTGAAAGTTTGCTAAAATTATCAGTTTTCGATGCTTTTTTCGATCATATCTCGATAAAATGATCAAAATTCGGACAAAATTGAGGAGAAAAATTGAAATTTCTCTAAAATTATCAGTTTTCGATGCTTTTTTCGATCATATCTTGATAAATGGGGCAAAATTCGAACAAAATTGAGGAGAAAAATTGAAATTTCTCTAAAATTATCTGTTTTCGATGTTTTTTTCGATCATATCTTGATAAATGGGGCAAAATTCGGGCAAAATTAAGGGGAAAAATTGAAATTTCGCTAAAGTGTCCGCTTTCGTTGCTTTAATCGATCATATCTCGATAAAATGAGAAAAATTATGGCAAAATTGAATAGAAATATTGAAATTTCGCTAGAAATGTTCGGGCAATCCTTAGGAGAACAATTGAGATTTCGCTATAATTATCCGTTTCCGATGTTTTTTTCGATCATACCTCGTTAAAATGAGCAAAATTCGGGCAATATTGAGGAAAAGAATTGAAATTTCCCTAAGATTATCCTTTTTCGGTGTTTTTTTCGATCATATCTCTATTAAATGTGCATAATTCGGGCAAAATTGAGAAGAAAAATGGAAATATCGCTAAAATTTTCTGTTTTAGTTCCTTTTTTCGATCATATTTCAATTAAATTAGTACGATTCGGGCAAAATTGTGGAAAAATATTGAAATTTCGCTCAAATTATCCGTTTTCGTTTCTTTTTTCGATCATATCTCGATAATATGAGCAAAATTCTGGCAAAATTGAGGAGAAAAATATAAATTTCACAAAAATTTTCCGTTTTCGATGCTTCTTTCGATCATATACCTATAAAATTAGCATGAACACGCAAAATTGAGAAGAAAAGTTGAAATTTTTCAAAATATTATTTTTTTTCGATGTTTTTTTAGATCATATCTCGATAAAATGAGCAACATTCGGGCAAAATTGAGGAGAAAAATTGAATTTTCGCTAAAATTATCCGTTTTCGAAGTTTTTTTCGATCATATCTCAATAAACTGAGCAAAATTCGGGCAAATTTGAGGAGAAAAATATAAATTTCGTTAAAATGATCCCTTTTCGATGTTTTTTTCGATAATATCTTGAGAAAATGAGCAACATTCGGGCTAAATTGAGGAGAAAAATTGAAATTTCGCTAAAATTATCCGTTTTCGATGTTTTGTTCGATCATATATCAATAAAATGAGCAAAATTAGGGAAAATTTAGTAGAAAAATTGAAATTTCACTAAGATTATCCGTTTTCGTTTCTTTTCTCGATCATATCACGATAAAATGAGCAAGATTTGGGCAAAATTGAGGAGAAAAATTGAAATTTCATTAAAATTATCCGTTTTCGTTGCTTTTTTCGATCTTATCTCGATAAAATGAGCAAGATTCGGGCAAAATTGAAGTGAAAAAATAAAAATTTCTCATAAATTATCAATTTTCGTTGCTTTATTCGATCATATCTTGATTAAATGAGCAAAATTCGGGCAAAATTGAGGAGAAAAATATAAATATCGCAAAAATGATCCGTTTTCAATGTTTTTTTCGATCATATCTTGACAAAATGAGAAGCATTCTGGGAAAATTGAGGAGAGAATTTAAATTTCGCTAAAATTATTCGTTTTCGTTGCTTTTTTCGATCATATTTAGATAAAATTAACAAGATTCAGACAAAATTAAGGGTAAAATTTGAAATTTTTTTAAAAATTATCCGTTTTTGTTGCTTTTTTCGAACATATCTTTATAAAATGAGCTAAATTCGTGCAATATTGAGAAGAAAAATTGAAATTTCGCTAAAATTATCCGTTTTCATTGCTTTTTCCTATCATACCTCGATAAAATGAGCAAAATTCTGGCAAAATTGAGCACAAAAATTGAAATTTTGCTAAAATTTTCTGTTTTCGTTGCTTATTTCGATCATATTTTCTTAAGATTAGCAAGATTCGGGCAAAATTAAGGGGAAAATATGAATTTTTTATAAAACTTGACAGTTTTCGTTCCTTTTTTCGATCTTATCTCGATAAAATGATCAAAATTCGGGCAAATCTAAGGATAAAAATTGAAATTTTGCTAAAATTATCCGTTTTCGTTGCTTTTTTCGATCATATAACGATAATATGAGCTAAATTCGGGCAATATTGAGGAGAAAAATTGTAATTTCTCTAAAATTATCCGTTTTCGTTGCTTTTTTCGATCATATCTTGAGAAAATGAGCAACATTCGGGCTAAATTGAGCAGAAAAATTGAAATTTCGCTAAAATTATCCTTTTTCGTTGCTTTTTTCGATCATATCTCGAAAAAATGAGAAACATTCGGGCAATATTGATGAGAAAAAATGAAATTTCGCTAAAATTATCCGTTTTCGATGTTTTTTTCGATCATATATCGATAATATGAGCTAAATTCGGGCAATATTGAGGAGAAAAATTGTAATTTCTATAAAATTATCCGCGTTTGTTGTTTTTTCGATCATATCTAAATAAAATGAGCAAAATTCGGGCAAAATTGAGGAGAAAAATTGAAATTTCGCTAAAATGTTCCGTTTCGTTGCTTTTTTCAATCAGATATCGATAAAATTATCAAAATTGAGAAGAAAAATTGAAATTTCTCTAAACTTATCTGTTTTCATTGCTTTTTTCGATCATATCTCAATAAAATGAGCGAAATTCGGGCTAAATTAAGGCTAATATTGAAATTTCGCCAAAATTATTCGTTTTCGTTACTTTTTTCAATCATATCTTGATAAAATGAGCAAAATTAGGGCAAAATTGAGTAGAAAAATTGAAATTTCACTGAAATTATCCGTTTTCGTTTCATTTTTCGATCATATCTCGATATAATGAGCAAAATTCGGGCAAAATTGTGGAAATATATTGAAATATCGCTCAAATTATCCGTTTTCGTTTCTTTTTTCGATCATATCTCGATAAATGAGCTATGTTTGGGCAATCATGAGGAGAACAATTGAGATTTCGCTATAATTATCCAGTTTCGATGTTTTTTTCGAGCAGATCTCGATAAAATGAGCAAAGTTCAAGAAATATTGAGGAAAAAAATTGAAATTTTGCTAAAATTATCCGTTTTCGTTTCTTTTTTCGATAATATTTCTTTAAAATTAGCATAATTCTGGCAAAATTGAGGAGAAAACCTGAAATTTTTCTAAAAATTATTCTTTTTCGTAGCTTTTTCGATCATATCTCGATAAAATGAGCAAAATTTGGGCAAAATTGAGGAGAACAATTGTAATTTCTTAAAAACAATCCATTTTAAATGTTTTTTCGATCATATCTCGATGAAATGAGCAAAATTCGGGAAAATTGAGGAGAAAAATGGAAAGTTTGCTAAACTTTTCCGTTTTCGTTTTTTTTTTTCAAATATATCTCGATAAAATGAGCAAAATTCGTGCACAATTGAGGAGAAAAATTGAAATTTCCCTAAAATTATCAGTTTTCGATGCTTTTTTCGATCATATCTCGATAAAATAATCAAAATTCGGACAAAATTGAGGAGAAAAATTGAAATTTCTCTAAGATTATCAGTTTTCGATGCTTTTTTCGATCATATCTTGATAAATGGGGCAAAATTCGAACAAAATTGAGGAGAAAAATTGAAATTTCTCTAAAATTATCAGTTTTCGATGTTTTTTTCGATCATATCTTGATAAATGGGGCAAAATTCGGGCAAAATTAAGGGGAAAAATTGAAATTTCGCTAAAGTGTCCGCTTTCGTTGCTTTAATCGATCATATCTCGATAAAATGAGAAAAATTATGGCAAAATTGAATAGAAATATTGAAATTTCGCTAGAAATTTTCTGTTTTCGTTAATTTTTTCGATCATATTTGAATAAATGAGCTATGTTCGGGCAATCCTGAGGAGAATAATTGAGATTTCGCTATAATTATCCGTTTCCGATGTTTTTTTCGATCATACCTCGTTAAAATGAGCAAAATTCGGGCAATATTGAGGAAAAAAATTGAAATTTCCCTAAGATTATCCTTTTTCGGTGTTTTTTTCGATCATATCTCTATTAAATGTGCATAATTCGGGCAAAATTGAGAAGAAAAATGGAAATATCGCTAAAATTTTCTGTTTTAGTTCCTTTTTTCGATCATATTTCAATTAAATTAGTACGATTCGGGCAAAATTGTGGAAAAATATTGAAATTTCGCTCAAATTATCCGTTTTCGTTTCTTTTTTCGATCATATCTCGATAATATGAGCAAAATTCTGGCAAAATTGAGGAGAAAAATTGAATTTTCGCTAAAATTATCCGTCTTTGTTGCTTTTTTTCGATCTTATATCGATAAAATTAGCAAGATTAGGTCGAAATTAAGGGAAAAATTTGAACTTTTTCTAAAAATTATCCGTTTTCGTTGATTTTTTCGATCATATCACAATGAAATGACTAACATTCGGGCAAAATTGAGGAGAAAAGTTGAAATTTTTCGAAAAATTATCCTTTTTCGATGTTTGTTTGGATTATATCTCGATAAACTGTGCAAAACTCGGGCAATATTAAGAAAAAAATTGAAATTTCGCTAAAATTATCCGTTTTCGTTGCTTTTTTCGATCATATCTCGATAAAATGAGCAAAATTAGGGCAAAATTGAATAGAAAAATTGAAATTTCACTAAAATCATCCGTTTTCCTTGCTTTTTTCGATCTTATCTCGATAAATGTTTCCAGATTCGGGCCAAGATTGAAGAGAAAAAATAAAAATTTCCCTAAAATTATCCGTTTTCGTTGCTGTTTTCGATATTATATCTTGATAAGATGAGCAAAATTCGGACAAAATTGAGAAGAAAAATATAAATTTTGCTAAAATGATCCGTTTTCGATGTTTTTTTCGATCATATCTCGATAATATGAGCAAAATTCTGGCAAAATTGAGGAGAAAAATTGAAATTTCGCAAACATTTTCCGTTTTCGATGCTTCTTTCGATCATATTTCTATAAAATTTGCATGAACACGCAAAATTGAGGAGAAAAGTTGAAATTTTTCTATAAAATTATCCTTTTTCGATGTTTTCTTAGATCATATCTCGATAAAATGAGCAACATTCGGGCAAAATTGAGGAGAAAAATTGAATTTTTGCTAAACTTTTCCGTTTTCGTTTTTTTTTTCGCTCATATCTCGAATAAATGAGCAAAATTCGGGCAAAATTGAGGAAAAAAATTGAAATTTTGCTAAAATTATCCTTTTTCGCAGCTTTTTTCGATCATATCTCGATTAAATGAGCGAAATTCGGGCAAAATTGAGGAGAAACATTGAAATATCGCTAAAATTTTCCATTTTCGTTGCTTTTTTCAATAATATCCCGATAAATGGAGCAAAATTCGGGCAAAATTAAGGTGAAAAAATTAAAATTTTGCAAAAATTATCCGTTTTCGTTGCTTTTTTCGATCATAACTCTATAAAATATGCAAAATTATGGCAAAATTGAGGAGAAAAATTGAAACTTTGCTAAAATATTCCGTTTTCGTTTTTTTTTCAAATATATCTCGATAAATGAGCTATGTTTGGGCAATCATGAGGAGAACAATTGAGATTTTGCTATAATTATCCGTTTTCGATGTTTTTTTCGAGCAGATCTCGATATATGAGCAAAATTCGGGAAATATTGAGGAAAAAAATTGAAATTTTGCTAAAATTATCCGTTTTCGTTGCTTTTTACGATCATATTTCAATAAAATTAGCATTATTTGGTCAAAATTAAGGAGAACAATTGTAATTTCTATAAAACTATCCATTTTCGTTGTTTTTTTCTATCATATCTCGATTAAATGAGAAAAATTATGGCAAAATTGAATAGAAAAATTGAAATTTCGCTAGAAATTTTCCGTTTTCGTTAATTTTTTCGATCATATTTCAATAAATGATCTATGTTCGGGCAATCCTGAGGAAGACAATTGAGATTTCGCTATAATTATCCGTTTCCGATGTCTTTTTCGATCATATCTCGATAAAATGAGCAACATTCGGGCTGAATTGCGGAGAAAAATTGAAATTTCGTTAAAAATTTCCGTTTTCGTACTTTTTTCGATCATATCGCGATAAATACAGCAAAATTCGGGTAGAAATAAGGAAAAATATTGAAATTTCGCTAAAATTATTCGTTTTCGTTGCTTTTTTCAATCATATCTTTATGAATGGTTTTAATAAGGTCAAGATTGAGGAGAGAATTTAAATTTTGCTAAAATTATTCGTTTTCGTTGCTTTTTTCAATCATATCTTAATGAAATGATTAAAATAAGTCAAAATTGAGGGGAAAAATTGAAATTTCACAAAAATAATCCGTTTTCGTTGCTTTTTTCGATCATATTTAGATAAAATTAACAAGATTCAGACAAAATTAAGGGTAAAATTTGAAATTTTTTTAAAAATTATCCGTTTTTGTTGCTTTTTTCGAACATATCTTTATAAAATGAGCTAAATTCGTGCAATATTGAGAAGAAAAATTGAAATTTCGCTAAAATTATCCGTTTTCATTGCTTTTTCCTATCATACCTCGATAAAATGTGCAAAATTCTGGCAAAATTGAGGAGAAATATTGAAATTTCGCTAAAAATATCCAGTTTCGTTCCTTTTTGCGATCATATCTCGATAAATGATCAAAATTCGGACAAAATTGAGGAGAACAATTGTAATTTCTCAAAAACTATCCATTTTTGATGTTTTTTTCGATCATATCTCGATGAAATTAGCAAAATTCGGGAAAATTGAGGAGAAAAATTGAAAGTTTGCTAAACTTTTCCGTTTTCGTTTTTTTTTTCGATCATATCTCGATAAAATGATTAAAATTTGGGCAAAATTGAGGAAAAAAATTGAAATTTCGCTAGAAATTTTCTGTTTTCGTTAATTTTTTCGATCATATTTCAATAAATGAGCTATGTTCGGGCAATCCTGAGGAGAACCATTGAGATTTCGCTATATTTATCCGTTTGCGATGTTTTTTTCGATCATATCTCGATAAAATGAGCAAAATTCGGGCAATATTGAGGAAAAAACCTGAAATTTTTCTAAAAATTATTCTTTTTCGCAGCTTTTTTCGATCATATCTCGATTAAATGAGCGAAATTCGGGCAAAATTGAGGAGAAACATTAAAATATCGCTAAAATTTTCCATTTTCGTTGCTTTTTTCAATAATATCCCGATAAATGGAGCAAAATTCGGGCAAAATTAAGGTGAAAAATTGAAATTTTGCACAAATTATCCGTTTTCGTTGCTTTTTTCGATCATATCTCGATAAAATGTGCAAAATTATGGCAAAATTGAGGAGAAAAATTGAAAGTTTGCTAAAATTTTCCGTTTTCGTTTTTTTTTTCAAATATATCTCGATAAAATGAGCAAAATTCGGGCAAAATTGAGGAGAAAAATTAAAATTTCCCTAAAATTATGAGTTTTCGTTGTTTTTTTCGATCATATCTCGATTAAATGAGAAAAATAATGGCAAAATTGAATAGAAAAATTGAAATTTCGCTACAAATTTTCCGTTTTCGTTAATTTTTTCGATCATATTTCAATAAATGATCTATGTTCGGGCAATCCTGAGGAGAACAATTGAGATTTCGCTATAATTATCCGTTTCCGATGTTTTTTTCGATCATAACTCGATAAAATGAGCAAAATTCGGGCAATATTGAGGAAAAAAATTGAAATTTCCCTATGATTATCCTTTTTCGGTGTTTTTTTCGATCATATCTCGATTAAATGAGCAGAATTCGGGCAAAATTGAGAAGAAAAATGGAAATATCGTTAAAAATTTTCTGTTTTTGTTCCTTTTTTCGATCATATTTCAATTAAATTAGTACGATTCGGGCATGTTTAAAGAGAAAATTTGAAATTTTTCTAAAAATTATCCGTTTTCGTTGCTATTTTCGATCATATCTCGATAAAATGAGCTAAATTCGGGCAATATTGAGGAGAAAAATTGTAATTTCTATAAAATTATCTGCTTTTGTTGTTTTTTTCGATCATATCTCGATAAATGAGCTATGTTTGGGCAATCATGAGGAGAACAATTGAGATTTCGCTATAATTATCCGTTTCCGATGTTTTTTTCGATCATATTTCGTTAAAATGAGCTAAATTCGGGCAATATTGAGGAGAAAAATTGTAATTTCTATAAAATTATCCGCTTTTGTTGTTTTTTTCGATCAAATCTCGATGAAATGAGTAAATTCGGGCAAAATTGAGGGGAAAAATTGAAATTTCGCTAAAATTATCATTTTTCGTTGCTTTTTTCGATCATATCTCGATGAATGGAGCAAAATTCGGGCGAAAATGAGGAGAATAATTGAAATTTCACTAATATTTTCCGTTTTCGTTGCTTTTTTCGATCATATTTCAATTAAATTAGCACGATTTGGGCAAAGTTAAGGGGAAAATTTGAAATTTTTCTAAAAGATATCCGTTTTCGTTGCTTTTTTCGATCATATCTCGATGAATGGAGCAAAATTCGGGCGTAAATGAGGAGAAAAATTGAAATTTCACTAAAATTATCCGTTTTCGTTACTTTTCTCGTTCAAATCTATATAAAATGAGCAAAATTATGGCAAAATTGAGGCGAAAAATTGAAATTTTGCAAAAATTATCCGTTTTCGTTGCTTTTTTCGATCATATCTCGTTAAAATGAGAAAAATTCGGGCAATATTGATGAGAAAAATTGAAATTTCGCTAAAATTATCCGTTTTCGATGTTTTTTTCGATCATATATTGATAAAATGAGCTAAATTCGGGCAAAATTGAGGAGAATAATTAAAATTTCGCTAAAATTTTCCGTTTCGTTGCTTTTTTAGATCACAAATCGATAAAATAAGCATAATTGAGGAGAAAAATTGAAATTTCTCTATACTTATCTGTTTTCATTGCTTTTTTCGATCATATCTCAATAAAATGAGCGAAATTCGGGCAAAATTAAGGATAAATATTGAAATTTCGCTAAAATTATCCGTTTTCGATGTTATGTTCGATCATATCTCAATAAAAAGAGCAAAATTAGGGAAAATTGAGTAGAAAAATTGAAATTTCACTAAAATTATCCGTTTTCGTTTCTTTTTTCGATCTTATCTCGATAAAAAAAGCAAGATTCGGGCAAAATTGAAGAGAAAAAATAAAAATTTCCCTAAAATTATCCGTTTTCGTTGCTGTTTTCAATATTATATCTTGATAAGATGAGCAAAATTCGGGCAAAATTGAGGGGAAAAATATAAATTTTGCTAAAATGATCCGTTTTCGATGTTTTTTTCGATCAAATCTTGACAAAATGACCAACATTTGGGCTAAATTGCGGGGAAAAATTGAAATTTCGTTAAGAATTTCCGTTTTCGTACTTTTTTCGATCATATCGCGATAAATACAGCAAAATTCGGGTAAAAATAAGGAAAAATATTGAAATTTCGCTAAAATTATTCGTTTTCGTGGTTTTTTTCGAACATATCTCGATTAAATGATCTAAATTCGTGCAATACTGAGGATAAAAATTATAATTTCTCTAAAATTATCAGTTTATGATGTTTTTTTCGATCATATCTCAATAAATGGAGCAAAATTCGGGCAAAATTGAGAAGAAAAATTGAAATTTCGCTAAAATTATCCGTTTTCATTGCTTTTTCCTATCATACCTCGATAAAATGAGCAAAATTCTGGCAAAATTGAGCACAAAAATTGAAATTACGCTAAAATTTTCTGTTTTCGTTGCTTATTTCGATCATATTTTCCTAAGATTAGCAAGATTCGGGCAAGATTAAGGGGAAAATTTGAATTTTTTCTAAAACTTGACCGTTTTCGTTGCTTTTTTCGATCTTATCTCGATAAAATGAGCAAAATTCGGGCAAATCTAAGGATAAAAATTGAAATTTTGCTAAAATTATCCGTTTTCGTTGCTTTTTTCGATCATATCTCGATAATATGATCTAAATTTGGGCAATATTGAGGAAAAAAATTGAAATTTCGCTAGAAATTTTCTGTTTTCGTTAATTTTTTCGATCATATTTCAATAAATGAGCTATGTTCGGGCAATCCTGAGGAGAACCATTGAGATTTCGCTATATTTATCCGTTTGCGATGTTTTTTTCGATCATATCTCGATAAAATGAGCAAAATTCGGGCAATATTGAGGAAAAAACCTGAAATTTTTCTAAAAATTATTCTTTTTCGCAGCTTTTTTCGATCATATCTCGATTAAATGAGCGAAATTCGGGCAAAATTGAGGAGAAACATTGAAATATCGCTAAAATTTTCCATTTTCGTTGCTTTTTTCAATAATATCCCGATAAATGGAGCAAAATTCGGGCAAAATTAAGGTGAAAAATTGAAATTTTGCACAAATTATCCGTTTTCGTTGCTTTTTTCGATCATATCTCGATAAAATGTGCAAAATTATGGCAAAATTGAGGAGAAAAATTGAAAGTTTGCTAAAATTTTCCGTTTTCGTTTTTTTTTTCAAATATATCTCGATAAAATGAGCAAAATTCGGGCAAAATTGAGGAGAAAAATTAAAATTTCCCTAAAATTATGAGTTTTCGTTGTTTTTTTCGATCATATCTCGATTAAATGAGAAAAATAATGGCAAAATTGAATAGAAAAATTGAAATTTCGCTACAAATTTTCCGTTTTCGTTAATTTTTTCGATCATATTTCAATAAATGATCTATGTTCGGGCAATCCTGAGGAGAACAATTGAGATTTCGCTATAATTATCCGTTTCCGATGTTTTTTTCGATCATAACTCGATAAAATGAGCAAAATTCGGGCAATATTGAGGAAAAAAATTGAAATTTCCCTATGATTATCCTTTTTCGGTGTTTTTTTCGATCATATCTCGATTAAATGAGCAGAATTCGGGCAAAATTGAGAAGAAAAATGGAAATATCGTTAAAAATTTTCTGTTTTTGTTCCTTTTTTCGATCATATTTCAATTAAATTAGTACGATTCGGGCATGTTTAAAGAGAAAATTTGAAATTTTTCTAAAAATTATCCGTTTTCGTTGCTATTTTCGATCATATCTCGATAAAATGAGCTAAATTCGGGCAATATTGAGGAGAAAAATTGTAATTTCTATAAAATTATCTGCTTTTGTTGTTTTTTTCGATCATATCTCGATAAATGAGCTATGTTTGGGCAATCATGAGGAGAACAATTGAGATTTCGCTATAATTATCCGTTTCCGATGTTTTTTTCGATCATATTTCGTTAAAATGAGCTAAATTCGGGCAATATTGAGGAGAAAAATTGTAATTTCTATAAAATTATCCGCTTTTGTTGTTTTTTTCGATCAAATCTCGATGAAATGAGTAAATTCGGGCAAAATTGAGGGGAAAAATTGAAATTTCGCTAAAATTATCATTTTTCGTTGCTTTTTTCGATCATATCTCGATGAATGGAGCAAAATTCGGGCGAAAATGAGGAGAATAATTGAAATTTCACTAATATTTTCCGTTTTCGTTGCTTTTTTCGATCATATTTCAATTAAATTAGCACGATTTGGGCAAAGTTAAGGGGAAAATTTGAAATTTTTCTAAAAGATATCCGTTTTCGTTGCTTTTTTCGATCATATCTCGATGAATGGAGCAAAATTCGGGCGTAAATGAGGAGAAAAATTGAAATTTCACTAAAATTATCCGTTTTCGTTACTTTTCTCGTTCAAATCTATATAAAATGAGCAAAATTATGGCAAAATTGAGGCGAAAAATTGAAATTTTGCAAAAATTATCCGTTTTCGTTGCTTTTTTCGATCATATCTCGTTAAAATGAGAAAAATTCGGGCAATATTGATGAGAAAAATTGAAATTTCGCTAAAATTATCCGTTTTCGATGTTTTTTTCGATCATATATTGATAAAATGAGCTAAATTCGGGCAAAATTGAGGAGAATAATTAAAATTTCGCTAAAATTTTCCGTTTCGTTGCTTTTTTAGATCACAAATCGATAAAATAAGCATAATTGAGGAGAAAAATTGAAATTTCTCTATACTTATCTGTTTTCATTGCTTTTTTCGATCATATCTCAATAAAATGAGCGAAATTCGGGCAAAATTAAGGATAAATATTGAAATTTCGCTAAAATTATCCGTTTTCGATGTTATGTTCGATCATATCTCAATAAAAAGAGCAAAATTAGGGAAAATTGAGTAGAAAAATTGAAATTTCACTAAAATTATCCGTTTTCGTTTCTTTTTTCGATCTTATCTCGATAAAAAAAGCAAGATTCGGGCAAAATTGAAGAGAAAAAATAAAAATTTCCCTAAAATTATCCGTTTTCGTTGCTGTTTTCAATATTATATCTTGATAAGATGAGCAAAATTCGGGCAAAATTGAGGGGAAAAATATAAATTTTGCTAAAATGATCCGTTTTCGATGTTTTTTTCGATCAAATCTTGACAAAATGACCAACATTTGGGCTAAATTGCGGGGAAAAATTGAAATTTCGTTAAGAATTTCCGTTTTCGTACTTTTTTCGATCATATCGCGATAAATACAGCAAAATTCGGGTAAAAATAAGGAAAAATATTGAAATTTCGCTAAAATTATTCGTTTTCGTGGTTTTTTTCGAACATATCTCGATTAAATGATCTAAATTCGTGCAATACTGAGGATAAAAATTATAATTTCTCTAAAATTATCAGTTTATGATGTTTTTTTCGATCATATCTCAATAAATGGAGCAAAATTCGGGCAAAATTGAGAAGAAAAATTGAAATTTCGCTAAAATTATCCGTTTTCATTGCTTTTTCCTATCATACCTCGATAAAATGAGCAAAATTCTGGCAAAATTGAGCACAAAAATTGAAATTACGCTAAAATTTTCTGTTTTCGTTGCTTATTTCGATCATATTTTCCTAAGATTAGCAAGATTCGGGCAAGATTAAGGGGAAAATTTGAATTTTTTCTAAAACTTGACCGTTTTCGTTGCTTTTTTCGATCTTATCTCGATAAAATGAGCAAAATTCGGGCAAATCTAAGGATAAAAATTGAAATTTTGCTAAAATTATCCGTTTTCGTTGCTTTTTTCGATCATATCTCGATAATATGATCTAAATTTGGGCAATATTGAGGAGAAAAATTGTAATTTCTCTAAAATTATCCGTTTTCGTTGCTTTTTTCGATCATATCTCGAAAAAATGAGCAAGATTAGGGCAATATTGAGTAGAAAAATTGAAATTTTACTAAAATTATCCGTTTTCGTTGCTTTTTCCGATCATATCGCGATAAATGGAGCAAAATTCGGGTAAAAATAAGGAGAAATATTGAAATTTCGCTAAAATTATTCGTTTTCGTTGCTTTTTTCAATCATGTCTTAATGAAATGATTAAAATAAGGTAAAAATTGGGGGGAAAATTGAAATTTCGCAAAAATTATCCGTTTGCGTTGCTTTTTTCGATCATATATCGATAAAATTAGCAAGATTCGGGCGAAATTAAGGGGAAAATTTGAAATTTTTCTAAAAATTATCCGTTTTCGATGCTTTTTTCGATCATATCTCGATGAAATGAGAAGCATTCCGGGAAAATAGAGGAGAAAAATTGAAATTTAGCTAAAAATATCCGTTTTCGTTGCTTTTTTCGATCATATTAAGATAAAATTAACAAGATTCAGACAAAATTAGGGGTAAAATTTAAAATTTTTTTAAAAATTATCCGTATTTGTTGCTTTTCTCGATCATATCTCGATTAAATGAGCTAAATTCGTGCAATATTGAGGAGAAAAATTGTAATTTCTCTAAAATTATTCTTTTACGATGTTTTTTCGATCATATCTCAATAAAATGAGCAAAATTCGGGCAGAATTGAGGCGAAAAATTAAAATTTCGCTAAAATTATCCGTTTTCATTGCTTTTTTCTATCGTACCTCGATAAAATGAGATAAATTCTGGAAAAATTGACGACAAAAATTGAAATTTCGGTAAAATTTTCCGTTTTCGTTGCTTTTTTCGATCATATTTCCATAAAATTAGCAAAATTCGGGCAAAATTGAGGAGAAAAATTGAAATTTCCCTAAAATTATCAGTTTTCGATGCTTTTTTCGATCATATCTCGATAAAATGATCAAAATTCGGACAAAATTAAGGAGAACAATTGTAATTTTGCTAAAATTATCCGTTTTCGTTGCTTTTTCGATCATATCTCGATAAATGGAGCAAACCTCGGATAAAATTGAGGGAAAAATTTGAAATTTTTCTAAAAATTATCCGTTTTCGTTCCTTTTTACGATCATATCTCGATAAAATGAGAAAAAATCGGGAAAAATTGGGGAGAAAATTTCAAATTTAGCCAAAATTATCCGTTTTCGTTGCTTTTTCGATCATATTTAGATAAAATTAACAATATTCGGACAAAATTAAGGAGAAAAATTCAAATTTAGCCAAAATTTTCCGTTTTCGTTGCTTCTTTCGATCATATTTAGATAAAATTAACAAGATTCGGACAAAATTAAGGAGAAAAATTGAAATTTCGATAAAATTATCCGTTTTTGTTGCTTTTTTCGATCATATCTCGATAAATGAGCTATGTTTGGGCAATCATGAGGAGAACAATTGAGATTTCGCTATAATTATCCGTTTTCGATGTTTTTTTCAAGCAGATCTCTATAAAATGAGCAAAATTCGGGAAATATTGAGGAAAAAAATTGAAATTTTGCTAAAATTATCCGTTTTCGTTGCTTTTTTCGATAATATTTCTTTAAAATTAGCAAAATTTGGGCAAAATTGAGGGGAAAAATTGAAATTTTGCTAAAATTATCCGTTTTCGTTGCTTTTTTCGATAATATTTCTTTAAAATTAGCAAAATTTGGGCAAAATTGAGGGGAAAAATTAAAATTTTGATATAATTATCCGTTTTCGTTGCTTTTTTCGATCATATCTCGATTAAATGAGAAAAATTATGGCAAAATTGAATAGAAAAATTGAAATTTCGCTAGAAATTTTCCGTTTTCGTTAATTTTTTCGATCATATTTCAATAAATGAGCTATGTTCGGGCAATCCTGAGGAGAACAATTGAGATTTCGCTATAATTATCCGTTTCCGATGTTTTTTTCGATCATATTTCGATAAAATGAGCTAAATTCGGGCAATATTGAGGAGGAAAATTGTAATTTCTATAAAATTATCCGCTTTTGTTGTTTTTTTCGATCAAATCTCGATGAAATGAGCAAATTCAGGAAAAATTGAGGGGAAAAATTGAAATTTCGCTAAAATTATCATTTTTCGTTGCTTTTTTCGATCATATCTCGATGAATGGAGCAAAATTCGGGCGAAAATGAGGAGAATAATTGAAATTTCACTAATATTTTCCGTTTTGTTGCTTTTTTCGTTCATATTTCAATTAAATAAGCACGATTTGGGCAAAGTTAAGGGGAAAATTTGAAATTTTTCTAAAAGTTATCCGTTTTCGTTGCTTTTTTCGATCATATCTCAATAAAATGAGCAAAATTCGGGCAGAATTGAGGCGAAAAATTAAATTTTCGCTAAAATTATCCGTTTTCATTGCTTTTTTCTATCGTACCTCGATAAAATGAGATAAATTCTGGCAAAATTGACGACAAAAATTGAAATTTCGGTAAAATTTTCCGTTTTCGTTGCTTTTTTCGATCATATTTCCATAAAATTAGCAAAATTCTGGCAAAATTTAGGACAAAAATTGAAATTTCGCTAAATTTATCCGTTTTCGTTGCTTCTTTCGATCATATTTAGATAAAATTAACAAGATTCGGACAAAATTAAGGAGAAAAATTGAAATTTCGCTAAAATTTTCCGTTTTCGTTGCTTTTTTCGATAATATCTCGATAAATGGAGCAAAATTCGGGCAAAATTATGGTGAAAAATTGAAATTTTGCTAAAATAATCCGTTTTCGTTGCTTTTTTCGATCATATCTCGATAAAATGTGCAAAATTATGGCAAAATTGAGGAGAAAAATTGAAAGTTTGCTAAAATTTTCCGTTTTCGTTTTTTTTCAAATATATCTCGATAAAATGAGCAAAATTCGGGCAAAATTGAGGAGAAAAATTGAAATTTCCCTAAAATTATCAGTTTTCGATGCTTTTTTCGATCATATCTCGATAAAATGATCAAAATTCGGACAAAATTAAGGAGAACAATTGTAATTTTGCTAAAATTATCCGTTTTCGTTGCTTTTTCGATCATATCTCGATAAATGGAGCAAACCTCGGATAAAATTGAAGGAAAAATTTGAAATTTTTCTAAAAATTATCCGTTTTCGTTCCTTTTTACGATCATATCTCGATAAAATAAGAAAAAATCGGGAAAAATTGGGGAGAAAATTTCAAATTTAGCCAAAATTATCCGTTTTCGTTGCTTTTTCGATCATATTTAGATAAAATTAACAATATTCGGACAAAATTAAGGAGAAAAATTGAAATTTCGATAAAATTATCCGTTTTTGTTGCTTTTTTCGATCATATCTCGATAAATGAGCTATGTTTGGGCAATCATGAGGAGAACAATTGAGATTTCGCTATAATTATCCGTTTTCGATGTTTTTTTCAAGCAGATCTCTATAAAATGAGCAAAATTCGGGAAATATTGAGGAAAAAAATTGAAATTTTGCTAAAATTATCCGTTTTCGTTGCTTTTTTCGATAATATTTCTTTAAAATTAGCAAAATTTGGGCAAAATTGAGGGGAAAAATTGAAATTTTGCTAAAATTATCCGTTTTCGTTGCTTTTTTCGATAATATTTCTTTAAAATTAGCAAAATTTGGGCAAAATTGAGGGGAAAAATTAAAATTTTGATATAATTATCCGTTTTCGTTGCTTTTTTCGATCATATCTCGATTAAATGAGAAAAATTATGGCAAAATTGAATAGAAAAATTGAAATTTCGCTAGAAATTTTCCGTTTTCGTTAATTTTTTCGATCATATTTCAATAAATGAGCTATGTTCGGGCAATCCTGAGGAGAACAATTGAGATTTTGCTATAATTATCCGTTTCCGATGTTTTTTTCGATCATATTTCGATAAAATGAGCTAAATTCGGGCAATATTGAGGAGAAAAATTGTAATTTCTATAAAATTATCCGCTTTTGTTGTTTTTTTCGATCAAATCTCGATGAAATGAGCAAATTCGGGAAAAATTGAGGGGAAAAATTGAAATTTCGCTAAAATTATCATTTTTCGTTACTTTTTTCGATCATATCTCAATGAATGGAGCAAAATTCGGGCGAAAATGAGGAGAATAATTGAAATTTCACTAATATTTTCCGTTTTCGTTGCTTTTTTCGATCATATTTCCATAAAATTAGCAAAATTCGGGCAAAATTGAGGAGAAAAATTGAAATTTCCCTAAAATTGTCAGTTTTCGATGCTTTTTTCGATCATATCTCGATAAAATGATCAAAATTCGGACAAAATTAAGGAGAACAATTGTAATTTTGCTAAAATTATCCGTTTTCGTTGCTTTTTCGATCATATCTCGATAAATGGAGCAAACCTCGGATAAAATTGAGGGAAAAATTTGAAATTTTTCTTAAAATTATCCGTTTTCGTTCCTTGTTACGATCATATCTCGATAAAATGAGAAAAAATCGGGAAAAATTGGGGAGAAAATTTCAAATTTAGCCAAAATTATCCGTTTTCGTTGCTTTTTCGATCATATTTAGATAAAATTAACAATATTCGGACAAAATTAAGGAGAAAAATTCAAATTTAGCCAAAATTTTCCGTTTTCGTTGCTTCTTTCGATCATATTTAGATAAAATTAACAAGATTCGGACAAAATTAAGGAGAAAAATTGAAATTTCGATAAAATTATCCGTTTTTGTTGCTTTTTTCGATCATATCTCGATAAATGAGCTATGTTTGGGCAATCATGAGGAGAACAATTGAGATTTCGCTATAATTATCCGTTTTCGATGTTTTTTTCAAGCAGATCTCTATAAAATGAGCAAAATTCGGGAAATATTGAGGAAAAAAATTGAAATTTTGCTAAAATTATCCGTTTTCGTTGCTTTTTTCGATAATATTTCTTTAAAATTAGCAAAATTTGGGCAAAATTGAGGGGAAAAATTGAAATTTTGCTAAAATTATCCGTTTTCGTTGCTTTTTTCGATAATATTTCTTTAAAATTAGCAAAATTTGGGCAAAATTGAGGGGAAAAATTAAAATTTTGATATAATTATCCGTTTTCGTTGCTTTTTTCGATCATATCTCGATTAAATGAGAAAAATTATGGCAAAATTGAATAGAAAAATTGAAATTTCGCTAGAAATTTTCCGTTTTCGTTAATTTTTTCGATCATATTTCAATAAATGAGCTATGTTCGGGCAATCCTGAGGAGAACAATTGAGATTTCGCTATTATTATCCGTTTCCGATGTTTTTTTCGATCATATTTCGATAAAATGAGCTAAATTCGGGCAATATTGAGGAGAAAAATTGTAATTTCTATAAAAAAATCCGCTTTTGTTGTTTTTTTCGATCAAATCTAGATGAAATGAGCAAATTCAGGAAAAATTGAGGGGAAAAATTGAAATTTCGCTAAAATTATCATTTTTCGTTGCTTTTTTCGATCATATCTCGATGAATGGAGCAAAATTCGGGCGAAAATGAGGAGAATAATTGAAATTTCACTAATATTTTCCGTTTTCGTTGCTTTTTTCGATCATATTTCAATTAAATTAGCACGATTTGGGCAAAGTTAAGGGGAAAATTTGAAATTTTTCTAAAAGTTATCCGTTTTCGTTGCTTTTTTCGATCATATCTCAATAAAATGAGCAAAATTCGGGCAGAATTGAGGCGAAAAATTAAAATTTCGCTAAAATTATCCGTTTTCATTGCTTTTTTCTATCGTACCTCGATAAAATGTGCAAAATTATGGCAAAATTGAGGAGAAAAATTGAAAGTTTGCTAAAATTTTCCGTTTTCGTTTTTTTTCAAATATATCTCGATAAAATGAGCAAAATTCGGGCAAAATTGAGGAGAAAAATTGAAATTTCCCTAAAATTATCAGTTTTCGATGCTTTTTTCGATCATATCTCGATAAAATGATCAAAATTCGGACAAAATTAAGGAGAACAATTGTAATTTTGCTAAAATTATCCGTTTTCGTTGCTTTTTCGATCATATCTCGATAAATGGAGCAAACCTCGGATAAAATTGAGGGAAAAATTTGAAATTTTTCTAAAAATTATCCGTTTTCGTTCCTTTTTACGATCATATCTCGATAAAATGAGAAAAAATCGGGAAAAATTGGGGAGAAAATTTCAAATTTAGCCAAAATTATCCGTTTTCGTTGCTTTTTCGATCATATTTAGATAAAATTAACAATATTCGGACAAAATTAAGGAGAAAAATTCAAATTTAGCCAAAATTTTCCGTTTTCGTTGCTTCTTTCGATCATATTTAGATAAAATTAACAAGATTCGGACAAAATTAAGGAGAAAAATTGAAATTTCGATAAAATTATCCGTTTTTGTTGCTTTTTTCGATCATATCTCGATAAATGAGCTATGTTTGGGCAATCATGAGGAGAACAATTGAGATTTCGCTATAATTATCCGTTTTCGATGTTTTTTTCAAGCAGATCTTTATAAAATGAGCAAAATTCTGGAAATATTGAGGAAAAAAATTGAAATTTTGCTAAAATTATCCGTTTTCGTTGCTTTTTTCGATAATATTTCTTTAAAATTAGCAAAATTTGGGCAAAATTGAGGGAAAAAATTGAAATTTTGCTAAAATTATCCGTTTTCGTTGCTTTTTTCGATAATATTTCTTTAAAATTAGCAAAATTTGGGCAAAATTGAGGGGAAAAATTAAAATTTTGATATAATTATCCGTTTTCGTTGCTTTTTTCGATCATATCTCGATTAAATGAGAAAAATTATGGCAAAATTGAATAGAAAAATTGAAATTTCGCTAGAAATTTTCCGTTTTCGTTAATTTTTTCGATCATATTTCAATAAATGAGCTATGTTCGGGCAATCCTGAGGAGAACAATTGAGATTTCGCTATAATTATCCGTTTCCGATGTTTTTTTCGATCATATTTCGATAAAATGAGCTAAATTTGGGCAATATTGAGGAGAAAAATTGTAATTTCTATAAAATTATCCGCTTTTGTTGTTTTTTTCGATCAAATCTCGATGAAATGAGCAAATTCGGGAAAAATTGAGGGGAAAAATTGAAATTTCGCTAAAATTATCATTTTTCGTTGCTTTTTTCGATCATATCTCGATGAATGGAGCAAAATTCGGGCGAAAATGAGGAGAATAATTGAAATTTCACTAATATTTTCCGTTTTCGTTGCTTTTTTCGATCATATTTCAATTAAATTAGCACGATTTGGGCAAAGTTAAGGGGAAAATTTGAAATTTTTCTAAAAGTTATCCGTTTTCGTTGCTTTTTTCGATCATATCTCGATGAATGGAGCAAAATTCGGGCGTAAATGAGGAGAAAAATTGAAATTTCACTAAAATTATTCGTTTTCTTTACTTTTCTCGTTCATATCTATATAAAATGAGCAAAATTATGGCAAAATTGAGGCGAAAAATTGAAATTTTGCAAATATTATCCGTTTTCGTTGCTTTTTTCGATCATATCTCGTTAAAATGAGAAAAATTCGGGCAATATTGATGAGAAAAATTGAAATTTCGCTAAAATTATCCGTTTTCGATGTTTTTTTTTCGATCATATATCGATAAAATGAGCTAAATTCGGGCAATATTGAGGAGAAAAATTGTAATTTCTATAAAATTATCCGCGTTTGTTGTTTTTTTCGATCATATGTAGATAAAATGAGCAAAATTCGGGCAAAATTGAGGAGAAAAATTAAAATTTCGCTAAAATTTTCCGTTTTTGTTGCTTTTTTCGATCTTCTCTCGATAAAATGAGCAACATTATGGCAAAATTGAGGAGAAAAATTGTATTTTTGCAAACATTATCCAATTTCGTTTTTTTTTTTCGATCATATCTCGATAAAATGCTCAAAATTCGGGCAAAATTGAAGAGAAAAATTGAAATTTTGCTAAAATATCCGTTTCGTTGCTTTTTTCGATCACATATCGATAAAATAAGCATAATTGAGGAGAAAAATTGAAATTTCTCTAAACTTATCTGTTTTCATTGCTTTTTTCGATCATATCTCAATAAAATGAGCGAAATTCGGGCAAAATTAAGGATAAATATTGAAATTTCGCCAAAATTATTCGTTTTCGTTGCTTTCTTCAATCATATCTTGATAAAATAAGCAAAATTAGGGCAAAATTGAGAAGAAAAATTGAAATTTCATTAAAATTATCGGTTTTCGTTTCTTCTTTCGATCATATACCTATAAAATTAGAATGAACACGCAAAATTGAGGAGAAAAGTTGAAATTTTTCAAAAAATTATCCTTTTTCGATGTTTTTTTAGATCATATCTCGATTAAATGAGCAACATTCGGTCAAAATTGAGGAGAAAAATTGAATTTTCGCTAAAATTATCCGTTTTCGAAGTTTTTTTCGATCATATCTCAATAAACTGAGCAAAATTCGGGCAAAATTGAGGAGAAAAATATAAATTTCGCTAAAATGATCCGTTTTCGATGTTTTTTTCGATAATATCTTGAGAAAATGAGCAACATTCGGGCTAAATTGAGGAGAAAAATTGAAATTTCGCTAAAATTATCCGTTTTCGATGTTTTGTTCGATCACATTTAGATAAAATTAACAAGATTCGGACAAAATTAAGGAGAAAAATTGAAATTTCGATAAAATTATCCGTTTTTGTTGCTTTTTTCGATCATATCTCGATAAATGAGCTATGTTTGGGCAATCATGAGGAGAACAATTGAGATTTCGCTATAATTATCCGTTTTCGATGTTTTTTTCGAGCAGATCTCGATAAAATGAGCAATATTCGGGAAATATTGAGGAAAAAAATTGAAATTTATCTAAAATTATCCGTTTTCGTTGCTTTTTTCGATAATATTTCTTTAAAATTAGCATAATTCTGGCAAAATTGAGGAGAAAACCTGAAATTATCTAAAAATTATCCTTTTTCGATGTTTTTTTCGATCATATCTCGATAAAATGAGCAACATTCGGGCAAAATTGAGGAGAAAAATTAAATTTTCGCTAAAATTATCCGTTTTCGAAGTTTTTTTCGATCATATCTCAATAAACTGAGCAAAATTCGGGAAAAATTGAGGGGAAAAATTTAAATTTCGCTAAAATGATCCGTTTTCAATGTTTTTTTCGATAAAATCTTGAGAAAATGAGCAACATTCGGGCGAAATTGAGGCGAGAAATTGAAATTTCGCTAAAATTATCCGTTTTTGTTGCTTTTTTCGATCATATCTCGATAAATGAGCTATGTTTGGGCAATCATGAGGAGAACAATTGAGAATTCGCTATAATTATCCGTTTTCGATGTTTTTCTCGAGCAGATCTCGATAAAATGAGCAAAATTCGGGAAAAATCGAAGAAAAAAATTGAAATTTTGCTAAAATTATCCGTTTTCGTTGCTTTTTTCGATCATGTTTAGATAAAATTAACAAGATTCGGACAAAATTAAGGAGAAAAATTCAAATTTAGCCAAAATTTTCCATTTTCGTTGCTTTTTTCGATAATATTTCTTTAAAATTAGCATAATTTTGGAAAATTGAGGAGAAAACCTGAAATTTTTCTAAAAATTATCCTTTTTCGTAGCTTTTTTCGATCATATCTCGATAAAATGAGCAAAATTCGGGCAAAATTGAGGTGAACAAAGGTAATTTCTTAAAAACAATCCATTTTAGATGTTTTTTTCAATCATATCTCGATGAAATGAGCAAAATTCGGGAAAATTGAGGAGAAAAATTGAAAGTTTGCTAAACTTTTCCGTTTTCGTTTTTTTTTCAATTATATCTCGATAAAATGAGCAAAATTCGGGCAAAATTGAGGAGAAAAATTGAAATTTCTCTAAAATTATCAGTTTTCGATGTTTTTTTCGATCATATCTCGATAAATGGAGCAAAATTCGGGCAAAATTAAGGGGAAAAATTGAAATTTTGCTAAAATTATCCGTTTTCGTTGCTTTTTTCGATCATATTTCAATAAAATTAGCATTATTTGGTCAAAATTGAGGAGAAAAATTGTAATTTCTTTAAAACTATCCATTTTCGTTGTTTTTTTCGATCATATCTCGATAAAATGAGAAAAATTATGGCAAAATTATATAGAAAAATTGAAATTTCGCTAGAAATTTTCTGTTTTCGTTAATTTTTTCGATCATATTTCAATAAATGAGCTATGTTTGGGAAATCCTGAGGAGAACAATTGAGATTTCGCTATAATTATCCGTTTCCGATGTTTTTTTCGATCATATCTCGATTAAATGAGCATAATTCGGGCAAAATTGAGAAGAAAAATGGAAATATCGCTAAAATTTTCCGTTTTCGTTCCTTTTTTCGATCATATTTCAATTAAATTAGTACGAATCGGGCAAGTTTAAAGGGAAAATTTGAAATTTTTCTAAATATTATCCGTTTTCGTTGCTATTTTCGATCAAATCTCGATGAAATGAGCAAATTCGGGCTAAATTGAGGGGAAAAATTGAAATTTCGCTAAAATTTTCCGTTTTCGATGCTTCTTTCGATCATATTTCTATAAAATTAGCATGAACACGCAAAATTGAGGAGAAAAATTGTAATTTTTCTAAAAATTATCCTTTTTCGATGTTTTATCGATCGTATCTCGATAAAATGAGCAACATTCGGGCAAAATTGAGGAGAAAAATTGAATTTTTGCTAAAATTATCCGTTTTCGAAGTTTTTTTCGATCATATCTCAATAAACTGAGCAAAATTCGGGCAAAATTGAGGAGAAAAATATAAATTTCGCTAAAATGATCCGTTTTCAATGTTTTTTTCGATAATATCTTGAGAAAATGAGCAACATTCGGGCGAAATTGAGGCGAGAAATTGAAATTTCGTTAAAATTATCCGTTTTCGTTGCTTTTTTCGATCATATTTCTATAAAATTAGCATAATTCTGGCAAAATTGAGGAGAAAACCTGAAATTTTTCTAAAAATTATCCTTTTTCGTAGCTTTTTTCGATCATATCTCGATAAAATGAGCAAAATGCGGGCAAAATTGAAGTGAAAAAATGTAAATTTCGCTAAAATGATCCGTATTCGATGTTTTTTTCGATCATATCTTGAGAAAATGAGAAGTATTCGGGGAAAATTGAGGAGAGAATTTAAATTTCGCTAAAATTATCCGTTTTCGTTGCTTTTTTCGATCTTATATCGATAAAATTAGCAAAATTAGGGCAAAATTGAGTAGAAAAATTTAAATTTCACTAAAATCATCCGTTTTCGTTTCTTTTTTCGATCATATCTCGATAAAATGTGCAAGAATTGGGCAAAGTTGAGGAGAAAAATTGAAATTTCATTAAAATAATCCGTTTTCGTTGCTATTTTCGATCAAATCTCGATGAAATGAGCAAAATTCGGGCAAAATTGAGGAGAAACATTGATATATCGCTAAAATTTTCAATTTTCGTTGCTTTTTTCAAAAATATCTCGATAAATGGAGCAAAAATCGGGCATAATTAAATTAAAAAATTGAAATTTTGCAAAAATTATCCGTTTTCGTTGCTTTTTTCGAACATATCTCGATAAAATGTGCAAAATTATGGCAAAATTGAGGAGAAAAATTGAAAGTTTGCTAAAATTTTCCGTTTTCATTTTTTTTTCAAATATATCTCGATAAAATGAGCAAAATTCGGGCAAAATTGAGGAGAAAAATTGAAATTTCTCTAAAATTATCAGTTTTCGATGTTTTTTTCGATCATATCTCGATAAATGGAGCAAAATTCGGGCAAAATTAAGGGGAAAAATTGAAATTTTGCTAAAATTATCCGTTTTCGTTGCTTTTTTCGATCATATTTCAATAAAATTAGCATTATTTGGTCAAAATTGAGGAGATAAATTGTAATTTCTTTAAAACTATCCATTTTCGTTGTTTTTTTCGATCATATCTCGATAAAATGAGAAAAATTATGGCAAAATTATATAGAAAAATTGAAATTTCGCTAGAAATTTTCTGTTTTCGTTAATTTTTTCGATCATATTTCAATAAATGAGCTATGTTTGGGAAATCCTGAGGAGAACAATTGAGATTTCGCTATAATTATCCGTTTCCGATGTTTTTTTCGATCATATCTCGATTAAATGAGCATAATTCGGGCAAAATTGAGAAGAAAAATGGAAATATCGCTAAAATTTTCCGATTTCGTTCCTTTTTTCGATCATATTTCAATTAAATTAGTACGAATCGGGCAAGTTTAAAGGGAAAATTTGAAATTTTTCTAAATATTATCCGTTTTCGTTGCTATTTTCGATCAAATCTCGATGAAATGAGCAAATTCGGGCAAAATTGAGGGGAAAAATTGAAATTTCGCTAAAATTTTCCGTTTTCGATGCTTCTTTCGATCATATTTCTATAAAATTAGCATGAACACGCAAAATTGAGGAGAAAAGTTGTAATTTTTTAAAAATTATCCTTTTTCGATGCTTTTTTCGATAATATTTCTTTAAAATTTGTATAATTCTGGCAAAATTGAGGAGAAAACCTGAAATTTTTCTAAAAATTATCCTTTTTCGTAGCTTTTTTCGATCATATCTCGATAAAATGAGCAAAATTCGGGCAAAATTGAGGAGAACAAATGTAATTTCTTAAGAGCAATCCATTTTAGATGTTTTTTTCAATCATATCTCGATGAAATGAGCAAAATTCAGGAAAATTGAGGAGAAAAATTGAAAGTTTGCTAAAATTATCCGTTTTCGTTGCTTTTTTCGATCATATTTCCATAAAATTAGCATTATTTGGTCAAAATTGAGGAGAACAATTGTAATTTCTTTAAAACTATCCATTTTCGTTGTTTTTTTCGATCATATCTCGATAAAATGATTAAAATTTGGGCAAAATTGAGGCGAAAAATTGAAATTTCGCTAAAGTGTCCATTTTCGTTGCTTTTATCGATCAAATCTCGATAAAATGAGAAAAATTATGGCAAAATTGAATAGAAAAATTGAAATTTCGCTAGAAATTTTCTTTTTTCGTTAATTTTTTCGATCATATTTCAATAAATGAGCTATGTTCGGGCAATCCTGAGGAGAACAATTGAGATTTCGCTATAATTACCCGTTTCCGATGTTTTTTTCGATCATATCTCGATAAAATGAGCAAAATTCGGGCAAAATTGAGGAAAAAAATTGAAATTTCCCTACGATTATCCTTTTTCGGTTTTTTTTCGATCATATCTCGATTAAATGATCATAATTCGGGCAAAATTTAGAAGAAAAATTGAAATATCGCTAAAATTTTCCGTTTTCGTTCCTTTTTTCGATCATATTTCAATTAAATTAGTACGATTCGGGCAAGTTTAAAGGGAAAATTTGAAATTTTTCTAAAAATTATCCGTTTTCGTTGCTATTTTCGATCATAGTTCGATAAAATGAGCTAAAGTCGGGCAATGTTGAGGAGAAAAATTGTAATTTCTATAAAATTATCCGCTTTTGTTGTTTTTATCGATCATATTTCTATAAAATTAGCATAATTCTGGCAAATTTGAGGAGAAAACCTGAAATTTTTCTAAAAATTATCCTTTTTCGTAGCTTTTTTCGATCATATCTCGATAAAATAAGCAAAATGCGGGCAAAATTGAAGTGAAAAAATAAAAATTTCTCTAAAATTATCAAGTTTCGTTGCTTTTTTCGATCATATCTTGATTAAATAAGCAAAATGCGGGCAAAATTGAGGGAAAAAATGTAAATTTCGCTAAAATGATCCGTATTCGATGTTTTTTTCGATCATATCTTGAGAAAATGAGAAGTATTCGGGGAAAATTGAGGAGAGAATTTAAATTTCGCTAAAATTATCCGTTTTCGTTGCTTTTTTCGATCTTATATCGATAAAATTAGCAAAATTAGGGCAAAATTGAGTAGAAAAATTTAAATTTCACTAAAATCATCCGTTTTCGTTTCTTTTTTCGATCATATCTCGATAAAATGTGCAAGAATTGGGCAAAGTTGAGGAGAAAAATTGAAATTTCATTAAAATAATCCGTTTTCGTTGCTATTTTCGATCAAATCTCGATGAAATGAGCAAAATTCGGGCAAAATTGAGGAGAAACATTGATATATCGCTAAAATTTTCAATTTTCGATGCTTTTTTCAAAAATATCTCGATAAATGGAGCAAAAATCGGGCATAATTAAATTGAAAAATTGAAATTTTGCAAAAATTATCCGTTTTCGTTGCTTTTTTCGAACATATCTCGATAAAATGTGCAAAATTATGGCAAAATTGAGGAGAAAAATTGAAAGTTTGCTAAAATTTTCCGTTTTCATTTTTTTTTCAAATATATCTCGATAAAATGAGCAAAATTCGGGCAAAATTGAGGAGAAAAATTGTAATTTCTTAAAAACAATCCATTTTAGATGATTTTTTTCGATCATATCTCGATAAAATGAGCAAAATTTGGGCAAAATTGAGGCGAAAAATTGAAATTTCGCTAAAATTATCCGTTTTTGCTGCTTTTTTCGATCATATCTCGATAAATGAGCTATGTTTGGGCAATCGTGAGGAGAACAATTGAGATTTCGCTAAAATTATCCGTTTTCGAAGTTTTTTTCGATCATATCTCAATAAACTGAGCAAAATTCGGGCAAAATTGAGGAGAAAAATATAAATTTCGCTAAAATGATCCGTTTTCAATGTTTTTTTCGATAATATCTTGAGAAATAGAGCAACATTCGGGCAAAATTGAGGAGAAAAATTAAATTTTCGCTAAAATGATCCGTTTTCAATGTTTTTTTCGATAATATCTTGAGAAAACGAGAAACATTCGGGCGAAATTGAGGCAAGAAATTGAAATTTCGCTACAATTATCCATTTTTGTTGCTTTTTTTCGATCATATCTCGATAAATGAGCTATGTTTGGGCAATCATGAGGAGAACAATTGAGGTTTCGCTATAATTATGCGTTTTCGATGTTTTTCTCGAGAAGATCTCGATAAAATGAGCAAAATTCGGGAAATATTGAGGAAAAAAATTGAAATTTTGCAAAAATTATCCGTTTTCGTTGCTTTTTTCGATCATGTTTAGATAAAATTAACAAGATTCGGACAAAATTAAGGAGAAAAATTGAAATTTCGATAAAATTATACGTTTTCGTAGCTTTTTTCGATCATATCTCGATAAAATGAGCAAAATTCGGCAATATTGAGGAAAGAAATTGAAATTTCCCTAATATTATCCGTTTTCGATGTTTTTTTGATCATATCTCGAAAAAATGAGCAAAATTCGGGCAAAATTGAGGAGAAACATTGATATATCGCTAAAATTTTCCATTTTCGTTCCTTTTTTCAATAATATATCGATAAATGGGGCAAAATTCGGGGAAAATTAAGGTGAAAAATTGAAATTTAGCAAAAATTATCCGTTTTCGTTGTTTTTTTCGAACATATCTCGATAAAATGTGCAAAATTATGGCAAAATTGAGGAGAAAAATTGAAAGTTTGCTAAAATTTTCCGTTTTCGTTTTTTTTTCAAATATATCTCGATAAAATGAGCAAAATTCGGGCAAAATTGAGGAGAAAAATTGTAATTTCTTAAAAACAATCCATTTTAGATGTTTTTTTTCGATCATATCTCGATAAAATGAGCAAAATTTGGGCAAAATTGAGGCGAAAAATTGAAATTTCGCTAAAATTATCCGTTTTTGTTGCTTTTTTCGATCATATCTCGATAAATGAGCTATGTTTGGGTAATCATGAGGAGAACAATTGAGATTTCGCTATAATTATCCGTTTTCGATGTTTTTTTCGAGCAGATCTCGATAAAATGAGCAAAATTCGGGAAATATTGAGGAAAAAAATTGAAATTTATCTAAAATTATCCGTTTTCGTTGCTTTTTTCGATAATATTTCTTTAAAATTAGCATAATTCTGGCAAAATTGAGGAGAACAAATGTAATTTCTTAAAAACAATCCATTTTAGATGTTTTTTTCAATCATATCTCGATAAAATGAGGAAAATTTGGGCAAAATTGAGGCAAAAAATTGAAATTTCGCTACAATTTTCCGATTTTGTTGCTTTTTTCGATCATATCTCGATAAATGAGCTATGTTTGGGCAATCATTAGGAGAACAATTGAAATTTCGATAAAATTATCCATTTTCGTTGCTTTTTTCGACCGTATTTTGATAAACTTAGCAAGATCTAGGCAAAATTAAGGGGAAAATTTGAAATTTTTCTAAATATTATCCGTTTTCGTTGCTATTTACGATCAAATCTCGATGAAATGAGCAAATTCGGGCAAAATTGAGGGGAAAAATTGAAATTTCGCTAAAATTTTCCGTTTTCGATGCTTCTTTCGATCATATTTCTATAAAATTAGCATGAACACGCAAAATTGAGGAGAAAAGTTGTAATTTTTTAAAAATTATCCTTTTTCGATGTTTTTTTCGATCATATCTCGATAAAATGAGCAACATTCGGGCAAAATTGAGAAGAAAAATTAAATTTTCGCTAAAATTATCCGTTTTCGAAGTTTTATTCGATCATATCTCAATAAACTGAGCAAAATTCGGGCAAAATTGAGGAGAAAAATATAAATTTCGCTAAAATGATCCGTTTTCAATGTTTTTTTCGATAATATCTTGAGAAAATGAGCAACATTCGGGCGAAATTGAGGCGAGAAATTGAAATTTCGCTAAAATTATCCGTTTTTGTTGCTTTTTTCGATCATATCTCGATAAATGAGCTATGTTTGGGTAATCATGAGGAGAACAATTGAGATTTCGCCATAATTATCCGTTTTCGATGTTTTTTTCGAGCAGATCTCGATAAAATGAGCAAAATTCGGGAAATATTGAGGAAAAAAATTAAAATTTTGCTAAAATTATCCGTTTTCGTTGCTTTTTTCGATCATATCTCGATAAAATGAGCAAAATTCGGCAATATTGAGGAAAAAAATTGAAATTTCCCTAATATTATCCGTTTTCGATGTTTTTTTGATCATATCTCGAAAAAATGAGCAAATTTCGGGCAAAATTGAGGAGAAACATTGATATATCGCTAAAATTTTCCATTTTCGTTGCTTTTTCAATTATATCTCGATAAATGGTGCAAAATTCGGGCAAAATTAAGGTGAAAAATTGAAATTTTGCAAAAATTATCTGTTTTCGTTGCTTTTTTCGAACATATCTCGATAAAATGTGCAAAATTATGGCAAAATTGAAGAGAAAAATTGAAAGTTTGCAAAAATTTTCCGTTTTCGTTTTTTTTTCAAATATATCTCGATAAAATGAGCAAAATTCGGGCAAAATTGAGGAGAAAAATTTTTATTTCTTAAAAACAATCCATTTTAGATGTTTTTTTTCGATCATATCTCGATAAAATGAGCAAAATTTTGGCAAAATTGAGGCGAAAAATTGAAATTTCGCTAAAATTATCCGTTTTTGTTGCTTTTTTCGATCATATCTCGATAAATGAGCTATGTTTGGGTTATCATGAGGAGAACAATTGAGATTTCGCTATAATTATCCGTTTTCGATGTTTTTTTCGAGCAGATCTCGATTAAATGAGCAAAATTCGGGAAATATTGAGGAAAAAAATTGAAATTTATCTAAAATTATTCGTTTTCGTTGCTTTTTTCGATAATATTTCTTTAAAATTTGTATAATTCTGGCAAAATTGAGGAGAAAACCTGAAATTTTTCTAAAAATTATCCTTTTTCGTAGCTTTTTTCGATCATATCTCGATAAAATGAGCAAAATTCGGGCAAAATTGAGGAGAACAAATGTAATTTCTTAAGAACAATCCATTTTAGATGTTTTTTTCAATCATATCTCGATGAAATGAGCAAAATTCAGGAAAATTGAGGAGAAAAATTGAAAGTTTGCTAAAATTATCCGTTTTCGTTGCTTTTTTCGATCATATTTCCATAAAATTAGCATTATTTGGTCAAAATTGAGGAGAACAATTGTAATTTCTTTAAAACTATCCATTTTCGTTGTTTTTTTCGATCATATCTCGATAAAATGATTAAAATTTGGGCAAAATTGAGGCGAAAAATTGAAATTTCGCTAAAGTGTCCATTTTCGTTGCTTTTATCGATCAAATCTCGATAAAATGAGAAAAATTATGGCAAAATTGAATAGAAAAATTGAAATTTCGCTAGAAATTTTCTTTTTTCGTTAATTTTTTCGATCATATTTCAATAAATGAGCTATGTTCGGGCAATCCTGAGGAGAACAATTGAGATTTCGCTATAATTACCCGTTTCCGATGTTTTTTTCGATCATATCTCGATAAAATGAGCAAAATTCGGGCAAAATTGAGGAAAAAAATTGAAATTTCCCTACGATTATCCTTTTTCGGTTTTTTTTCGATCATATCTCGATTAAATGATCATAATTCGGGCAAAATTTAGAAGAAAAATTGAAATATCGCTAAAATTTTCCGTTTTCGTTCCTTTTTTCGATCATATTTCAATTAAATTAGTACGATTCGGGCAAGTTTAAAGGGAAAATTTGAAATTTTTCTAAAAATTATCCGTTTTCGTTGCTATTTTCGATCATAGTTCGATAAAATGAGCTAAAGTCGGGCAATGTTGAGGAGAAAAATTGTAATTTCTATAAAATTATCCGCTTTTGTTGTTTTTATCGATCAAATCTCGATGAAATGAGCAAAATTCGGGCAAAATTGAGGGGAAAAATTGAAATTTCGCTAAAATTATCATTTTTCGTTGCTTTTTTCGATCATATCTCGATGAATGGAGCAAAATTCGGGCGAAAATGAGGAGAATAATTGAAATTTCACTAATATTTTCCGTTTTCGTTGCTTTTTTCGATCATATTTCAATTAAATTAGCACGATTTGGGCAAAGTTAAGGGGAAAATTTGAAATTTTTCTAAAAGTTATCTGTTTTCGTTGCTTTTTTCGATCATATCTCGATGAATGGAGCAAAATTCGGGCGAAAATGAGGAGAAAAATTGAAATTTCAATAAAATTATCCGTTTTTGTTACTTTTCTCGTTCATATCTATATAAAATAAGCAAAATTATGGCAAAATTGAGGCGAAAAATTATCCGTTTTCGTTGCTTTTTTCGATCATATCTCGATAAAATGAGCTAAATTCGGGCAATATTTAGCAGAAAAATTGTAATTTCAATAAAATTATCCGCGTTTGTTGTTTTTTTCGATCATATCTAGATAAAATGAGCGAAATTCGGGCAAAATTGAGGAGAAAAATTAATATTTCGCTAAAATTTTCCGTTTTTGTTGCTTTTTTCGATCTTCTCTCGACAAAATGAGCAACATTATGGCAAAATTGAGGAGAAAAATTGTATTTTTGCAAACATTATCCGATTTCGTTTTTTTTTTCGATCATATCTCGATAAAATGCACAAAATTCGGGCAAAATTGAGGAGAAAAATTGAAATTTCGCTAAAATTTTCCGTTTCGTTGCTTTTTTCAATCACGTATCGATAAAATAAGCATAATTGAGGAGAAAAATTGAAATTTCTCTAAACTTATCTGTTTTCATTGCTTTTTTCGATCATATCTCAATAAAATGAGCGAAATTCGGGCAAAATTAAGGATAAATATTGATATTTCGCCAAAATTATTCGTTCTCGTTGCTTTTTTCAATCATATCTTGATAAAATGAGCTATATTAGGGCAAAATTGAGTAGAAAAATTGGAATTTCACTAAAATGATCCGTTTTCGTTTTTTTTTTCGATCATATCTCGATAAAATGAGCAAAATTAGGGCAAAATTGTGGAAAAATAATGAAATTTTGCCAAAATTATTCGTTTTCGTTGCTTTTTTCAATCATATCTTGATAAAATGAGCTAAATTAGGGCAAAATTGAGTAGAAAAATTGAAAATTTCACTAAAATGATCCGTTTTCGTTTCTTTTTTCGATCATATCTCGATAAAATGAGCAAAATTCGGGCAAAATTGTGGAAAAATATTGAAATTTCGCTCAAATTATCCGTTTTCGTTTCTTTTTTCGATCATATCTTGATAATATGAGCAAAATTCTGGCAAAATTGAGGAGAAAAATTGAAATTTCGCTAAAATTTTCCGTTTTCGATGCAACTTTCGATCATATTTCTATAAAATTAGCATGAACACGCAAAATTGAGGAGAAAAGTTGAATTTTTTCTAAAAATTATCCTTTTTCGATGTTTTTTTAGATCATATCTCGATAAAATGAGCAACATTCGGGCAAAATTGAGGAGAAAAATTGAAATTTCGCAAATATGATCCGTCTGCGTTGCTTTTTTCGATCATATATCGATAAAATTAAAAAGATTCAGACAGAATTAGGGGTAAAATTTGAAATTTTTTCAAAATTATCCGTATTTGTTGCTTTTTTCGATCATATCTCGATTAAGTGAGCTAAATTCGTGCAATATTGAGGAGAAAAATTGTAAGTTCTCTAAAATTATTCTTTTTGGATGTTTTTTTCGATCATATCTTTATAGAATGAGCAAAATTCGGTCAGAATTGAGGACTAAAATTGAAATTTCGCTAAAATTTCCCGTTTTCGTTGCTTTTTTCGATCATATTTCCATAAAATTAGCAAAATTCTGGCAAAATTTAGGACAAAAATTGAAATTTCGCTAAAATTGTCCGTTTTCGTTTCTTTTTTCGATAATATCTTGATAAAATGAGCAAAATTCGGGCATTATTGAGGAGAAAAACTGAAATTTCGCTGAAATTATCCGTTTTCGTTACTTTTCTCGTTCATATCTATATAGAATGAGCAAAATTATGGCAAAATTGAGGCGAAAAATTTAAATTTTGCAAAAATTATCCGTTTTCGTTGCTTTTTTCGATCATATCTCGATAAAATGAGCAAAATTATGGCAAAATTGAGGCGAAAATTTGAACTTTCACTAAAATTATCCTTTTTCGTTGCTTTTTTCGATCATATCTCGAAAAAATGAGAAAAATTCGGGCAATATTGATGAGAAAAATTGAAATTTCGCTAAAATTATCCGTTTTCGATGTTTTTTTCCATCATATATCGATAAAATGAGCTAAATTCGGGCAATATTGAGGAGAAAAATTGTAATTTCAATAAAATTTTCCGAGTTTGTTGTTTTTTTCGATCATATCTAGATAAAATGAGCGAAATTATGGCAAAATTGAGGAGAAAAATTAATATTTCGCTAAAATTTTCCGTTTTTGTTGCTTTTTTCGATCTTCTCTCGATAAAATGAGCAACATTATGGCAAAATTGAGGAGAAAAATTGTATTTTTGCAAACATTATCCGATTTCGTTTTTTTTTTCGATCATATCTCGATAAAATGCACGAAATTCGGGCAAAATTGAGGAGAAAAATTGAAATTACGCTAAAATTTTCCGTTTCGTTGCTTTTTTCGATCACATATCGATAAAATAAGCATAATTGAGGAGAAAAATTGAAATTTCTCTAAACTTATCTGTTTTCATTGCTTTTTTCGATCATATCTCAATAAAATGAGCGATATTCGGGCGAAATTAAGGATAAATATTGAAATTTCGCCAAAATTATTCGCTTTCGTTGCTTTTTTCAATCATATCTTGATAAAATGAGCTAAATTAAGGCAAAATTGAGTAGAAAAATTGAAATTTCACTAAAATGATCCGTTTTCGTTTCATTTTTCGATCATATCTCGATAAAATGAGCAAAATTCGGGCAAAATTGTGGAAAAATATTGAAATTTCGCTCAAATTATCCGTTTTCGTTTCTTTTTTCGATCATATCTTGATAATATGAGCAAAATTCTGGCAAAATTGAGGAGAAAAAGTGAAATTTCGCTAAAAAATTCCGTTTTCGATGCAACTTTCGATCATATTTCTATAAAATTAGCATGATCACGCAAAATTGAGGAGAAAAGTTGAAATTTTTCTAAAAATTATCCTTTTTCGATGTTTTTTTAGATCATATCTCGATAATATGAGCAACATTCGGGCAAAATTGAGGAGAAAAATTGAATTTTCGCTAAAATTATCCGTTTTCGAAGTTTTTTTTGATCATATCTCAATAAAATGAGCAAATTCGGGCAAAATTGAAGTGAAAAAATAAAAATTTCTCTTTTAAATATTCAAGTTTCGTTGCTTTTTTCGATCATATCTTGATTAAATGAGCAAAATGCGGGCAAACTTGAGGGGAAAAATATAAATTTCGCGTAAAAATGATCAGTTTTCGATGTTATTTTCGATCATATATTGAGAAAATGAGAAGCATTCGGGAAAAATTGAGGAGAGAATTTAAATTTCGCTAAAGTTATTCGTTTTCGTTGCTTTTTTCAATCATATCTTAATGAAATGATTAAAATAAGGTCAAAATTAAGGGGAAAAATTGAAATTTCGCAAAAATTATCCGTTTGCGTTGCTTTTTTCGATCTTATATCGATAAAATTAGCAAAATAAGGGCAAAATTGAGTAGAAAAATTGAAATTTCACTAAAATCATCCGTTTTCGTTTCTTTTTTCGATCATATCTCGATAAAATGAGCAAGATTCGGGCAAAGTTGAGGAGAAAAATTGAAATTTCATTAAAATTATCCGTTTTCGTTGCTGTTTTCGATATTATATCTTGATAAGATGAGCGAAATTCGGGCAAAATTGAGGAGAAAAATATAAATTTTGCTAAAATGATCCGTTTTCGATGTTTTTTTCGATCATATCTTGAGAAAATGAGCAACATTCGGGCTAAATTGAGGAGAAAAATTGAAATTTTTCTAAAAATTATCCGTTTTCGTTGCTTTTTTCGATCATATTTAGATAAAATTAACAAGATTCAGACAAAATTAGGGGTAAAATTTGAAATTTTTTTAAAAATTATCCGTATTTGTCTCTTTTTTCGATCATATCTCGATTAAGTGAGCTTAATTCGTGCAATATTGAGGAGAAAAATTGTAATTTCTCTAAAATTATTCTTTTTCGATGTTTTTTTCGATCATATCTCAATAAAATGAGCAAAATTAGGGCAGAATTGAGGACAAAAATTGAAATTTCGCTAAAATTTTCCGATTTCGTTGCTTTTTTCGATCATATTTCCATAAAATTAGCAAAATTCTGGCAAAATTTAGGACAAAAATTGAAATTTCGCTGAAATTATCAGCTGTCGTTGCTTTTTTCGATCATATTTCTATAAAATTAGCATGATTCGCGCAATATTGAGGAGAAAATTTGAAATTTTACTAAAAAATATCCGTTTTTGATGCTTTTTTCGATCATATCTCGATAAATGGACAAACCTCGGATAAAATTGAGGGGAAAATTCGAAATTTTTCTAATAATTATCCGTTTTCGTTCCTTTTTTCGATCATATCTCGATAAAATAAGAAAAAATCGGGAAAAATTGAGGAGAAAAATTCAAATTTAGCCAAAATTATCCGTTTTCGTTGCTTTTTTAGATCATTTTTAGATAAAATAACAAGATTCGGACAAAATTAAGGAGAAAAATTCAAATTTAGCCAAAATTTTCCGTTTTCGTTGCTTCTTTCGATCATGTTTAGATAAAATAACAAGATTCGGACAAAATTAAGGATATAAATTTAAATTTAGCCAAAAATATTCGTTTTCGAAGCTGTTTTCGATCATATCTCGATAAAATGAGCAAAATTCGGCAATATTGAGGAAAAAAATTGAAATTTCCCTAATATTAGCCGTTTTCGATTTTTTTTTGATCATATCTCGAATAAATGAGCAGAATTCGGGCAAAATTGAGGAGAAAAATTGAAATATCGCTAAAATTTTTCGTTTTCGTTGCTTTTTTCAATAATATCTCGATAAATGGAGCAAATTTCGGGCAAAATTGAGGAGAAAAATTGAAATTTTGCAAAAATTATCCGTTTTCGTTGCTTTTTTCGATCATATCTCGATAAAGCGTACAAAATTATGGCAAAATTGAGGAGAAAAATTGAAAGTTTGCTGAAATTTTCCGTTTTCGTTTTTTGTTCAAATATATCTCGATAAAATGAGCAAAATTCGGGCAAAATTGAGGAGAAAAATTGAAATTTCCCTAAAATTATCAGTTTTCGATGCTTTTTTCGATCATATCTCGATAAAATGATCAAAATTCGGACAAAATTGAGGAGAACAATTGTAATATCTTAAAAACAATCCATTTTAGATGTTTTTTTTCGATCATATCTCGATAAAATGAGCAAAATTTGGGCAAAATTGAGGCGAAAAATTGAAATTTCGCTAAAATTATCCGTTTTTGTTGCTTTTTTCGATCATATCTCGATAAATGAGCTATGTTTGGGCAATCATGAGGAGAACAATTGAGATTTCGCTAGAATTATCCGTTTTCTTTTTTTTTTAAGCAGATCTCGATAAAATGTCAAAATTCGGGAAATATTGAGGAAAAAATTTAAATTTCTCTAAAATTATCAGTTTTCGATGTTTTTTTCGATCATATCTCGATAAATGGAGCAAAATTCGGGCAAAATTAAGGGGAAAAATTGTAATTTTGCTAAAATTATCCGTTTTCGTTGCTTTTTTCGATCATATTTCGATAAAATTATCATTATTTGATCAAAATTGTGGAGAACAATTGTAATTTCTTTAAAACTATCCATTTTCGATGTTTTTTTCGATCATATCTCGATAAAATGATTAAAATTCGGGCAAAATTGAGGCGAAAAATTGAAATTTCGCTTAAGTGTCCACTTTCGTTGCTTTAATCGATCATATCTCGATAAAATGAGAAAAATTATGGCAAAATTGAATAGAAAAATTGAAATTTTGCTAGGAATTTTCCGTTTTCGTTAATTATTTCGATCATATTTCAATAAATGAGCTATGTTCGGGCAATCCTGAGGAGAACAATTGAGATTTCGCTATAATTATCCGTTTCCGATGTTTTTTTCGATCATATCTCGATAAAATGAGCAAAATTCGGGCAATATTGAGGAAAAACATTGAAATTTATCTAAAATTATCCTTTTTCGTTGCTTTTTTCGATAATATTTCTTTAAAATTAGCATAATTCTGGCAAAATTGAGGAGAAAACCTGAAATTTTTCTAAAAATTATCCTTTTTCGTAGCTTTTTTCGATCATATCTCGATAAAATGAGCTAAATTCGGGCAATATTGAGGAGAAAAATTGTAATTTCTATAAAATTATCCGCTTTTGTTTTTTTTTCGATCAAATCTCGATGAAATGAGCAAATTCGCGCAAAATTGAGGGGAAAAATAGAAATTTCGCTAAAATTATCATTTTTCGTTGCTTTTTTCGATCATATCTCGATGAAAGGAGCAAAATTCGGGCGAAAATGAGGAGAATAATTGAAATTTCACTAATATTGTCCGTTTTCGTTGCTTTTTTCGATCATATTTCAATTAAATTAGCACGATTTGGGCAAAGTTAAGGGGAAAATTTGAAATTTTTCTAAAAGTTTTCCGTTTTCGTTGCTTTTTTCGATCATATCTCGATGAATGGAGCAAAATTCGGGCGAAAATGAGGAGAAAAATTGAAATTTCACTAAAATTATCCGTTTTCGTTACTTTTCTCGTTCATATGTATATAAAATGAGCAAAATTATGGCAAAATTGAGGCGAAAAATTGAAATTTTGCAAAAATTATCCGTTTTCGTTGCTTTTTTCGATCATATCTCGATTAAATGAGCAAAATTATGGCAAAATTGAGGCGAAAAATTGAACTTTCACTAAAATTATCCTTTTTCGTTGCTTTTTTCGATCATATCTCGATAAATGAGCTATGTTTGGGCAATCATGAGGAGAACAATTGAGATTTCGCTATAATTATCCGTTTTCGATGTTTTTTTCGAGCAGATCTCGATAAAATGAGCAAAATTCGGGAAATATTGAGGAAAAAAATTGAAATTTATCTAAAATTATCCGTTTTCGTTGCTTTTTTCGATTTTTTTTTTTTTTAAATTAGCATAATTCTGGCAAAATTGAGGAGAAAACCTGAAATTTTTCTAAAAATTATCCTTTTTCGTTGCTTTTTTCGATCATATCTCGATAATATGAGAAAAATTCGGGCAAAATTAAGGGGAAAAATTGAAATTTCTCTAAAATAATCCGTTTTCGTTGCTTTTTTCGATCATATCTCGAAAAAATGAGCAAGATTAGGGCAAAATTGAGTAAAAAAATTGAAATTTCACTAAAATTATCCGTTTTCGTTGCTTTTTTCGATCATATCGCGATAAATGGAGCAAAATTCGGGTAAAAATAAGGAGTAATATTGAAATTTCGCTAAAATTATTCGTTTTCGTTGCTTTTTTCAATCATGTCTTTATGAAATGATTAAAATAAGTTCAAGATTGAAAAGAGAATTTAAATTTCGCTAAAATTGTTTGTTTTCGTTACTTTTTTCCAACATATCTTAATGAAATGATTAAAATAAGGTAAAAATTGAGGGGAAAAATTGAAATTTCGCAAAAATTATCCGATTGCGTTGCTTTTTCGATCATATATCGATAAAATTAGCAAGATTCGGGCGAAATTAAGGGGAAAATTTGAAATTTTTCTAAAAATCATCCGTTTCCGTTGCTTTATTCGATCATATCTCGATGAAATGAGAAGCATTCCGGGAAAATAGAGGAGAAAAAATTAAATTTAGCTAAAGTTATCCGTTTTCGTTGCTGTTTTCGATCATATTTAGATAAAATTAACAAGATTCAGACAAAATTAGGGGTAAAATTTGAAATTTTTTAAAAAATTATCCGTATTTGTTGCTTTTTTCGATCATATCTCGATTAAATGAGCTAAATTCGTGCAATATTGAGGAGAAAAATTGTAATTTCTCTAAAATTATTCTTTTTTGATGTTTTTTTCGATCATATCTCAATAAAATGAGCAAAATTAGGGCAGAATTGAGGACTAAAATTGAAATTTCGCTAAAATTTTCCGATTTCGTTGCTTTTTTCGATCATATTTCCATAAAATTAGCAAAATTCTGGCAAAATTTAGGACAAAAATTGAAATTTCGCTAAAATTGTCCGTTTTCGTTTCTTTTTTCGATAATATCTTGATAAAATGAGCAAAATTCGGGCAATATTGAGGACTAAAATTGAAATTTCGCTAAAATTTTCCGATTTCGTTGCTTTTTTCGATCATATTTCCATAAAATTAGCAAAATTCTGGCAAAATTATGACAAAAATTGAAATTTCGCTAAAATTGTCCGTTTTCGTTTCTTTTTTCGATAATATCCTCATAAAATGAGCAAAATTCGGGCAATATTGAGGAGAAAAACTGAAATTTCGCTGAAATTATCAGCTGTCGTTGCTTTTTTCGATCATATTTCTATAAAATTAGCATGATTCGCGCAATATTGAGGAGAAAATTTGAAATTTTACTAAAAAATATCCGTTTTTGATGCTTTTTTCGATCATATCTCGATAAATGGACAAACCTCGGATAAAATTGAGGGGAAAATGTGAAATATTTCTAATAATTATCCGTTTTCGTTCCTTTTTTCGATCATATCTCGATAAAATAAGAAAAAATCGGGAAAAATTGAGGAGAAAAATTCAAATTTAGCCAAAATTATCCGTTTTCGTTGCTTTTTTAGATCATTTTTAGATAAAATAACGAGATTCGGACAAAATTAAGGAGAAAAATTCAAATTTAGCCAAAATTTTCCGTTTTCGTTGCTTCTTTCGATCATGTTTAGATAAAATAACAAGATTCGGACAAAATTAAGGATATAAATTTAAATTTAGCCAAAATTATTCGTTTTCGAAGCTGTTTTCGATCATATCTCGATAAAATGAGCAAAATTCGGCAATATTGAGGAAAAAAATTGAAATTTCCCTAATATTAGCCGTTTTCGATTTTTTTTTGATCATATCTCGAATAAATGAGCAGAATTCGGGCAAAATTGAGGAGAAAAATTGAAATATCGCTAAAATTTTTCGTTTTCGTTGCTTTTTTCAATAATATCTCGATAAATGGAGCAAATTTCGGGCAAAATTGAGGAGAAAAATTGAAATTTTGCAAAAATTATCCGTTTTCGTTGCTTTTTTCGATCATATCTCGATAAAGCGTACAAAATTATGGCAAAATTGAGGAGAAAAATTGAAAGTTTGCTGAAATTTTCCGTTTTCGTTTTTTGTTCAAATATATCTCGATAAAATGAGCAAAATTTGGGCAAAATTGAGGAGAAAAATTGAAATTTCCCTATAATTATCAGTTTTCGATGCTTTTTTCGATCATATCTCGATAAAATGATTAAAATTCGGACAAAATTGAGGAGAACAATTGTAATTTCTTAAAAACAATCCATTTTAGATGTTTTTTTCGATCATATCTCGATAACATGAGCAAAATTTGGGCAAAATTGAGGCGAAAAATTGAAATTTCGCTAAAATTATCCGTTTTCGTTTCTTTTTTCGATCATATCTCGATAAAATGAGCAAAATGCGGGCAAAATTGAAGGGAAAAATATAAATTTCGCTAAAATGATCCGTTTTCGATGTTTTTTCGATCATATCTTGATTAAATGAGCAAAATGCGGGCAAAATTGAGGGGAAAAATATAAATTTCGCTAAAATGATCCGTTTTCGATGTTTTTTCGATCATATCTTGAGAAAATGAGAAGCATTCGGGGAAAATTGAGGAGAGAATTTAAATTTCGCTAAAATTATTCGTTTTCGTTGCTTTTTTCAATCATATCTTAATGAAATGATTAAAATAAGGTAAAAATTGAGGGGAAAAATTGAAATTTCGCAAAAATGATCCGTTTGCATTGCTTTTTTCGATCATATATCGATAAAATTAGCAAGATTCGGGCGAAACTAAGGGGAAAATTTGAAATTTTTCTAAAAATTATCCGTTTTCGTTGCTTTTTTCGATCATATTTAGATAAAATTAACAAGATTCAGACAAAATTAGGGGTAAAATTTGAAATTTTTTTCAAAATTATCCGTATTTGTTGCTTTTTTCGATCATATCTCGATTAAGTGAGCTAAATTCGTGCAATATTGAGGAGAAAAATTGTAATTTCTCTAAAATTATTCTTTTTCGTTGCTTTTTTCGATCATATTTCCATAAAATTAGCAAAATTCTGGCAAAATTTAGGACAAAAATTGAAATTTCGCTAAAATTGTTCGTTTTCGTTTCTTTTTTCGATAATATCTTGATAAAATGAGCAAAATTCGGGCAATATTGAGGAGAAAAACTGAAATTTCGCTGAAATTATCAGCTGTCGTTGCTTTTTTTGATCATATTTCTATAAAATTAGCATGATTCGCGCAATATTGAGGTGAAAATTTGAAATTTTACTAAAAAATATCCGTTTTTGTTGCTTTTTTCGATCATATCTCGATTAAATGAGAAAAATTCGGGCAAAATTGAGTAGAAAAATTGAAATTTAGCTAACATTATCCGTTTTCGTTACTTTTTTCGATCATATTTCGATAAATGGAGCAAAATTCGGGCGAAATTAAGGGAAAAAATTGAAATTTTGCTAAAATTATCCGTTTTGGTTGCTTTTTTCGATCATATCTCGATAAAATGTGCAATATTATGGCAAAATTAAGGGGAAAATTTGAAATTTTTCTAAAAATTATCCCTTTTCATTGCTTTTTTCGATCACATATCGATAAAATGAGCATGATTCGGGCAAAATTGAAGAGAAAAATTAAAATTTCTCTAAAATTATCCAGTTTCGTTGCTTTTTTCGATTATAACTCGATAAAATGAGCAAAATTAGGGCAAAATTGAGGAGAACAATATAAATTTCGCTAAAGTGATCCGTTTTCGATATTTTTTTCGATCATATCTCGAGAAAATGAGCAACATTCGGGCAAAATTGAGGAGAAAAATTGAAATTTCGTTAAAATTTTCCGTTTTCGTTGCTTTTTCGATCATATCTCGATAAATGGACAAACCTCGGATAAAATTGAGGGGAAAATTCGAAATTTTTCTAAAAATTATCCGTTTTCGTTCCTTTTTTCGATCATATCTCTATAAAATAAGAAAAAATCGGAAAAAATTGAGGAGAAAAATTCAAATTTAGCCAAAATTATCCGTTTTCGTTGCTTTTTTCGATCATGTTTAGATAAAATAGCAAGATTCGGACAAAATTAAGGAGAAAAATTCAAATTTAGCCAAAATTTTCCGTTTTCGTTGCTTCTTTCGATCATATTTAGATAAAATTAACAAGATTCGGACAAAATTAAGTAGAAAAATTGAAATTTCGATAAAATTATTCGTTTTCGTAGATTTTTTCGATCATATCTCGATAAAATGGAGCAAAATTCGGGCAAAATTCAGGTGAAAAATTGAAATTTTGCAAAAGATATCCGTTTTCGTTGCTTTTTTCGATCATATCTCGATAAAATGTGCAAAATTATGGCAAAATTAAGGAGAAAAATTCAAATTTAGCCAAAATTTTCCGTTTTCGTTGCTTCTTTCGATCATATTTAGATAAAATTAACAAGATTCGGACAAAATTAAGGAGAAAAATTGAAATTTCGATAATATTATTCGTTTTCGTAGCTTTTTTCGATCATATATCGATAAAATGAAGCAAAATTCGGGCAAAATTAAGGTGAAAAATTGAAATTTTGCAAAAATTATCCGTATTCGTTGCTTTTTTCGATCATATCTCGATAAAATGTGCAAAATTATGGCAAAATTGAGGAGAAAAATTGAAAGTTTGCTAAAATTTTCCGTTTTCGTTTTTTTTTTCAAATATATCTCAATAAAATTAGCAAAATTCGGGCAAAATTGAGGAGAAAAATTGAAATTTCCCTAAAATTATCAGTTTTCGATGCTTATTTCGATCATATCTCGATAAAGTGATCAAAATTCGAACAAAATTGAGGAGAACAATTGTAATTTCTTAAAAACAATCCATTTTAGATGTTTTTTTCGATCATATCTCGATAAAATGAGCAAAATTTGGGCAAAATTGAGGCGAAAAATTGAAATTTCGCTAAAATTATCCGTTTTTGTTGCTTTTTTCGATCATATCTCGATAAATGAGCTATGTTTGGGCAATCATGAGGAGAACAATTGAGATTTCGCTATAATTATCCGTTTTCGATGTTTTTTTCAAGCAGATCTCGATAAAATGAGAAAAATTCGGGAAATATTGAGGAAAAAAATTGAAATTTCTCTAAAATTATCAGTTTTCGATGTTTTTTTCGATCATATCTCGATAAATGGAGCAAAATTTGGGCAAAATTAAGGGGAAAAATTGAAATTTTGCTAAAATTATCAGTTTTCGTTGCTTTTTTCGATCATATTTCGATAAAATTAGCATTATTTGGTCAAAATTGTGGAGAACAATTGTAATTTCTTTAAAACTATCCATTTTCGATGTTTTTTTCGATCATATCTCGATAAAATGATTAAAATTCGGGCAAAATTGAGGCGAAAAATTGAAATTTCGCTTAAGTGTCCGCTTTCGTTGCTTTAATCGATCATATCTCGATAAAATGAGAAAAATTATGGCAAAATTGAATAAAAATATTGAAATATCGCTAAAAATTTTCCGTTTTCGTTAATTTTTTCGATCATATTTCAATAAATGAGCTATGTTCGGGCAATCCTGAGGAGAACAATTGAGATTTCGCTATAATTATCCGTTTCCGATGTTTTTATCGATCATATATCGATAAAATGAGCAAAATTCGGGCAATATTGAGGAAAAAAATTGAAATTTCCCTAAGATTATCCTTTTTCGGTGTTTTTTTTCGATCATATCTCGATTAAAAAAGCATAATTAAGGCAAAATTGAGATGAAAAAAGGAAATATCGCTAAAATTTTCTTTTTTCGTTCCTTTTTTCGATCATATTTCAATTAAATTAGTACGATTCGGGCAAGTTTAAAGGGAAAATTTGAAATTTTTCTAAAAACTATCCGTTTTCGTTGCTATTTTCTATCATTTTTCGATAAAATGAGCTAAATTCGGGCAATATTGAGGAGAAAAATTGTAATTTCTATAAAATTATCCGCTTTTGTTGTTTTTTCGATCAAATCTCGATGAAATGAGCAAAATTCGGACAAAATTGAGGGGAAAAATTGAAATTTCGCTAAAATTATCATTTTTCGTTGCTTTTTTCCATCATATCTCGATGAATGGAGCAAAATTCGGGCGAAAATGAGGAGACTAATTGAAATTTCTATAATATTTTCCGTTTTCGTTGCTTTTTTCGATCATATTTCAATTAAATTAGCACGATTTGGCAAAGTTAAGGGGAAAATTGTAAATTTTTCTAAAAGTTATCCGTTTTCGTTGCTTTTTTCGATCATATCTCGATGAATGGAGCAAAATTCGGGCGAAAATGAGTAGAAAAATTGAAATTTCACTAAAATTATCCGTTTTCGTTACTTTTCTCGTTCATATTTATATAAAATGAGCAAAATTATGGCAAAATTGAGGCGAAAAATTGAAATTTTTCAAAAATTATCCGTTTTCGTTGCTTTTTTTGATCATATCTCGATAAAATGAGCAAAATTATGGCAAAATTGAGGCGAAAAATTGAACTTTCACTAAAATTATCCTTTTTCGTTGCTTTTTTCGATCATATCTCGAAAAAATGAGGAAAATTCGGGCAATATTGATGAGAAAAATTGTAATTTCTATAAAATTATCCGCTTTTGTTATTTTTTTCGATCAAATCTCGATGAAATGAGCGAAATTCGGGCAAAATTAAGGATAAATATTGAAATTTCGCCAAAATTATTCGTTTTCGTTGCTTTTTTCAATCATATCTTGATAAAATGAGCTAAATTAGGGCAAAATTGAGTAGAAAATTGAAATTTCACTAAAATGATCCGTTTTCGTTTCTTTTTTCGATCATATCTCGATAAAATGAGCAAAATTCGGGCAAAATTGTCGAAAAATATTGAAATTTCGCTCAAATTATCCGTTTTCATTTCTTTTTTCGATCATATCTTGATAATATGAGCAAAAGTCTGGCAAAATTGAGGAGAAAAATTGAAATTTCGCTAAAATTTTTCGTTTTCGATGCAACTTTCGATCATATTTCTATGAAATTAGCATGAACACGCAAAATTGAGGAGAAAAGTTGAAATTTTTCTAAAAATTATCCTTTTTCGATGTTTTTTTAGATCATATCTCGATAAAATGAGCAACATTCGGGCAAAATTGAGGAGAAAAATTGAATTTTCGCTAAAATTATCCGTTTTCGAAGTTTTTTTTGATCATATCTCAATAAAATGAGCAATATTCGGGCTAAATTGAAGTGAAAAAATAAAAATTTCTCTAAAATTATCAAGTTTCGTTGCTTTTTTCGATCAAATCTTGATTAAATGAGCAAAATGCGGGCAAAATTGAGAAGAAAAATATAAATTTCGCTAAAATGATCCGTTTTCGATGTTTTTTTCAATCATATATTGAGAAAATGAGAAGCATTCGGGGAAAATTGAGGAGAGAATTTAAATTTCGCTAAAATTATTCGTTTTCGTTGCTTTTTTCAATCATATCTTAATGAAATGATTAAAATAAGGTCAAAATTGAGGGGAAAAATTGAAATTTCGCAAAAATTATCCGCTTGCGTTGCTTTTTTCGATCTTATATCGATAAAATTAGCAAAATTAGGGCAAAATTGAGTAGAAAAATTGAAATTTCACTAAAATCATCCGTTTTCGTACCTTTTTTCGATCATATCTCGATAAAATGAGCAAGATTCGGGCAATATTGATGAGAAAAATTGTAATTTCAATAAAATTATCCGCTTTTGTTGTTTTTTTCGATCAAATCTCGATGAAATGAGCGAAATTCGGGCAAAATTAAGGATAAATATTGAAATTTCGCCAAAATTATTCGTTTTCGTTGCTTTTTTCGATCATATCTTGATAATATGAGCAAAATTCTGGCAAAATTGAGGAGAAAAATTGAAATTTCGCTAAAATTTTCCGTTTTCGATGCAACTTTCGATAATATTTCTATAAAATTAGCATGAGCACGCAAAATTGAGGAGAAAAGTTGAAATTTTTCTAAGAATTATCCTTTTTCGATGTTTTTTTAGATCATATCTCGATAAAATGAGCAACATTCTGGCAAAATTGAGGAGAAAAATATAAATTTCTTTAAAATGATCCGTTTTCGATGTTTTTTTCAATCATATATTGAGAAAATGAGAAGCATTCGGGGAAAATTGAGGAGAGAATTTAAATTTCGCTAAAATTATTCGTTTTCGTTGCTTTTTTCAATCATATCTTAATGAAATGATTAAAATAAGGTCAAAATTGAGGGGAAAAATTGAAATTTCGCAAAAATTTTCCGTTTGCGTTGCTTTTTTCGATCTTATATCGATAAAATTAGCAAAATTAGGGCAAAATTAAGTAGAAAAATTGAAATTTCACTAAAATCATCCGTTTTCGTACCTTTTTTCGATCATATCTCGATAAAATGAGCAAGATTCGGGCAAAGTTGAGGAGAAAAATTGAAATTTCATTAAAATTATCCGTTTTCGTTGCTTTTTTCGATCTTATCTCGATGAATGTTTCCAGATTCGGGCAAAATTGAAGAGAAAAAATAAAAATTTCCCTAAAATTTCAGTTTTCGTTGCTGTTTTCGATATTATATCTTGATAAGATGAGCAAAATTTGGGCAAAATTGAGTAAAAAAATTGTAAATTTCACTAAAATTATCCGTTTTCGATGTTTTTTTCGATCATATCTTGAGAAATTGAGCAACATTCGGGCTAAATTGAGGAGAAAAATTGAAATTTCGTTACAATTTTCCGTTTTCGTTACTTTTTTCGATCATATCGCGATAAATGGAGCAAAATTCGGGTAAAAATAAGGAGAAATATTGAAATTTCGCTAAAATTATTCGTTTTCGTTGCTTTTTTCAATCATGTCATGAAATTTCGCAAAAATGATCCGTTTGCGTTGCTTTTTTCGATCATATATCGATAAAATTAGCAAGATTCGGGCGAAACTAAGGGGAAAATTTGAAATTTTTCTAAAAATTATCCGTTTTCGTTGCTTTTTTCGATCATATCTTGATAAAATGAGCTAAATTGGGGCAAAATTGAGTAGAAACATTGAAATTTCACTAAAATGATCCGTTTTCGTTTCTTTTTTCGATCATATCTCGATAAAATGAGCAAAATTCGGGCAAAATTGTGGAAAAATATTGAAATTTCGCTCAAATTTTCCGTATTCGAAGTTTTTTTTGATCATATCTCAATAAAATGAGCAAGATTCGGGCAAAATTGAAGTGAAAAAATAAAACTTTCTCTAAAATTATCAAGTTTCGTTGCTTTTTTCGATCATATCTTGATTAAATGAGCAAAATGCGGGCAAATTTGAGGGGAAAAATATAAATTTCGCTAAAATGATCCGTTTTCGATGTTTTTTCGATCATATCTTAATGAAATGATTAAAATAAGGTAAAAATTGAGGGGAAAAATTGAAATTTCGCAAAAATGATCCGTTTGCGTTGCTTTTTTACTTTCTCCCTATACGTAGTATAGAGAAAGTATTGTATTCGCAAAAAAATTCGATCTCCAGATTTCGACGGAAATAGATGTTTTGGGGCCCATAGAGCATGTTTAAGCTATTTTCCCGAACATGTCTGTCTGTCTGTCTGTCTGCCTGTCTGTCTGTCTGTCTGTGGTTAAAAAGTTTGTGTGCGCTGTATCTTAAAAAGAAATTATCCGATCATTTTCAAAATTCATATTTAGTATTTCCCTAACAATACCAAGAGTTGATTAGTTTTTGGAGAATATCGCTTAACCGGAAGTTACGGTTTATCCGGAACAAATTTTTGTTTCTTAAATATCACTGTAAGAATGCAATATAGGTATATACAATTACATACAAAAGTTATAGATAATGTACTTTACTACAACTTTTGTATAAAAATTGTTTTCGTAACACTGATTGTTTAGGAGTTATTCTTCAATAATGGTTAACCGGAAGTTGTTGTTTACCCAGAAAAGGAAGTTTTTCATACATATCTCTGTCAGAATGCAATATAGGTATATACATTTATACACAAAAATTGTAGATTATGTATTTTCCTACAACTTTTGTATAAAACATTTTTTCGTAACACTGATTGTTTAGGAGTTATTCCCCAATAATGGTTAACCGGAAGTTGTTGTTAATCCAGAAATGGAGGTTTTTCATACATATCTCTGTCAAAATTCAATGTAGGTATATACAATTATGTATCAAAGTTATAGATAATGTTTTTTACTACAACTTTTGTATAAAACATGTTTTCGTAACACTGATTGTTTAGGAGTTATTCTTCAATAATGGTTAACCGGAAGTTGTTGTTAATCCAGAAATGGAAGTTTTTCATACATATCTCTGTCAAAATTCAATGTAGGTATATACAATTATGTATCAAAGTTATAGATAATGTTTTTTACTACAACTTTTGTATAAAACATGTTTTCGTAACACTGATTGTTTAGGAGTTATTCTTCAATAATGGTTAACCGGAAGTTGTTGTTTACCCAGAAAAGGAAGTTTTTCATACATATCTCTGTCAAAATGCAATGTAGGTATATAAAATTATTTACAAAAGTTATAGATAATGTACTTTGGTACAACTTTTGTATGAAACATGTTTTCGTAACACTGATTGTTTAGGAGTTATTCTTCAATAATGGTTAACCGGAAGTTGTTGTTTACCCAGAAAAGGAAGATTTTCATACATATATCTATCAGAAGGCAATTTAGGTATATACAATTATGTACCAAAGTTGAAGATAATGTTTTTTACTACAAAGCTTGTATGAAACATTTTCCTGTAACACTCATTGTTTTAGAGTTATTTATATATTACCGGCATAGGCTTATGTTTTCCATAAATACGGAGAAAGTCATGTGTTGGCCACATCAGATTTTTCGATCATATATCAATAAAATTAGCAAGATTCGGGCGAAACTAAGGGGAAAATTTGAAATTTTTCTAAAAATTATCCGTTTTCGTTGCTTTTTTCGATCATATTTAGATAAAATTAACAAGATTCAGACAAAATTAGGGGTAAAATTTGAAATTTTTTTCAAAATTATCCGTATTTGTTGCTTTTTTCGATCATATCTCGATTAAGTGAGCTAAATTCGTGCAATATTGAGGAAAAAAATTGAAATTTCTCTAAAATTATCAGTTTTCGATGTTTTTTTCGATCATATCTCGATAAATGGAGCAAAATTTGGGCAAAATTAAGGGGAAAAATTGAAATTTTGCTAAAATTATCAGTTTTCGTTGCTTTTTTCGATCATATTTCGATAAAATTAGCATTATTTGGTCAAAATTGTGGAGAACAATTGTAATTTCTTTAAAACTATCCATTTTCGATGTTTTTTTCGATCATATCTCGATAAAATGATTAAAATTCGGGCAAAATTGTGGCGAAAAATTGAAATTTCGCTAAAGTGTCCGTTTCCGATGTTTTTATCGATCATATCTCGATAAAATGAGCAAAATTTGGGCAATATTGAGGAAAAAAATTGAAATTTCCCTAAGATTATCCATTTTCGGTGTTTTTTTTCGATCATATCTCGATTAAAAAAGCATAATTAAGGCAAAATTGAGATGAAAAAAGGAAATATCGCTAAAATTTTCTTTTTTCGTTCCTTTTTTCGATCATATTTCAATTAAATTAGTACGATTCGGGCAAGTTTAAAGGGAAAATTTGAAATTTTTCTAAAAATTATCCGTTTTCGTTGCTATTTTCTATCATTTTTCGATAAAATGAGCTAAATTCGGGCAATATTGAGGAGAAAAATTGTAATTTCTATAAAATTATCCGCTTTTGTTGTTTTTTCGATCAAATCTCGATGAAATGAGCAAAATTCGGACAAAATTGAGGGTAAAAATTGAAATTTCGCTAAAATTATCATTTTTCGTTGCTTTTTTCCATCATATCTCGATGAATGGAGCAAAAATCGGGCGAAAATGAGGAGAATAATTGAAATTTCTATAATATTTTCCGTTTTCGTTGCTTTTTTCGATCATATTTCAATTAAATTAGCACGATTTGGGCAAAGTTAAGGGGAAAATTTGAAATTTTTCTAAAAGTTATCCGTTTTCGTTGCTTTTTTCGATCATATCTCGATGAATGGAGCAAAATTCGGGCGAAAATGGGGAGAAAAATTGAAATTTCGATAAAATTATCCGTTTTCGTTACTTTTCTTGTTCATATCTGTATAAAATTAGCAAAATTATGGCAAAATTGAGGCGAAAAATTTAAATTTTGCAAAAATTATCCGTTTTCGTTGCTTTTTTCGATCATATCTCGATAAAATGAGCAAAATTATGGCAAAATTGAGGCGAAAAATTGAACTTTCACTAAAATTATCCTTTTTCGTTGCTTTTTTCGATCATATCTCGAAAAAATGAGGAAAATTCGGGCAATATTGATGAGAAAAATGGTAATTTCTATAAAATTATCCGCTTTTGTTGTTTTTTTCGATCAAATCTCGATGAAATGAGCCAAATTCGGGCAAAATTAAGGATAAATATTGAAATTTCGCCAAAATTATTCGTTTTCGTTGCTTTTTTCAATCATATCTTGATAACATGAGCTAAATAAGGGCACAATTGAGTAGAAAAATTGAAATTTCACTAAAATGATCCGTTTTCGTTTCTTTTTTCGATCATATCTCGATAAAATGAGCAAAATTCGGGCAAAATTGTGGAAGAATATTGAAATTTCGCTCAAATTATCCGTTTTCGTTTCTTTTTTCGATCATATCTTGATAATATGAGCAAAATTCTGGCAAAATTGAGGAGAAAAATTGAAATTTCGCTAAAATTTTCCGTTTTCGATGCAACTTTCGATCATATTTCTATAAAATTAGCATGAACACGCAAAATTGAGGAGAAAAGTTGAAATTTTTCTAAAAATTATCCTTTTTCGATGTTTTTTTAGATCATATCTCGATAAAATGATTAAAATTCAGGCAAAATTGAGGCGAAAAATTGAAATTTCGCTAAAGTGTCCGCTTTCGTTGCTTTAATCGATCATATCTCGATAAAATGAGAAAAATTATGGCAAAATTGAATAAAAATATTGAAATTTCGCAAAAAATTTTCCGTTTTCGTTAATTTTTTCGATCATATTTCAATAAATGAGCTATGTTCGGGCAATCCTGAGGAGAACAATTGAGATTTCGCTATAATTATCCGTTTCCGATGTTTTTATCGATCATATCTCGATAAAATGAGCAAAATTTGGGCAATATTGAGGAAAAAAATTGAAATTTCCCTAAGATTATCCATTTTCGGTGTTTTTTTTCGATCATATCTCGATTAAAAAAGCATAATTAAGGCAAAATTGAGATGAAAAAAGGAAATATCGCTAAAATTTTCTTTTTTCGTTCCTTTTTTCGATCATATTTCAATTAAATTAGTACGATTCGGGCAAGTTTAAAGGGAAAATTTGAAATTTTTCTAAAAATTATCCGTTTTCGTTGCTATTTTCTATCATTTTTCGATAAAATGAGCTAAATTCGGGCAATATTGAGGAGAAAAATTGTAATTTCTATAAAATTATCCGCTTTTGTTGTTTTTTCGATCAAATCTCGATGAAATGAGCAAAATTCGGACAAAATTGAGGGTAAAAATTGAAATTTCGCTAAAATTATCATTTTTCGTTGCTTTTTTCCATCATATCTCGATGAATGGAGCAAAAATCGGGCGAAAATGAGGAGAATAATTGAAATTTCTATAATATTTTCCGTTTTCGTTGCTTTTTTCGATCATATTTCAATTAAATTAGCACGATTTGGGCAAAGTTAAGGGGAAAATTTGAAATTTTTCTAAAAGTTATCCGTTTTCGTTGCTTTTTTCGATCATATCTCGATGAATGGAGCAAAATTCGGGCGAAAATGGGGAGAAAAATTGAAATTTCGATAAAATTATCCGTTTTCGTTACTTTTCTTGTTCATATCTGTATAAAATTAGCAAAATTATGGCAAAATTGAGGCGAAAAATTTAAATTTTGCAAAAATTATCCGTTTTCGTTGCTTTTTTCGATCATATCTCGATAAAATGAGCAAAATTATGGCAAAATTGAGGCGAAAAATTGAACTTTCACTAAAATTATCCTTTTTCGTTGCTTTTTTCGATCATATCTCGAAAAAATGAGGAAAATTCGGGCAATATTGATGAGAAAAATGGTAATTTCTATAAAATTATCCGCTTTTGTTGTTTTTTTCGATCAAATCTCGATGAAATGAGCCAAATTCGGGCAAAATTAAGGATAAATATTGAAATTTCGCCAAAATTATTCGTTTTCGTTGCTTTTTTCAATCATATCTTGATAACATGAGCTAAATAAGGGCACAATTGAGTAGAAAAATTGAAATTTCACTAAAATGATCCGTTTTCGTTTCTTTTTTCGATCATATCTCGATAAAATGAGCAAAATTCGGGCAAAATTGTGGAAGAATATTGAAATTTCGCTCAAATTATCCGTTTTCGTTTCTTTTTTCGATCATATCTTGATAATATGAGCAAAATTCTGGCAAAATTGAGGAGAAAAATTGAAATTTCGCTAAAATTTTCCGTTTTCGATGCAACTTTCGATCATATTTCTATAAAATTAGCATGAACACGCAAAATTGAGGAGAAAAGTTGAAATTTTTCTAAAAATTATCCTTTTTCGATGTTTTTTTAGATCATATCTCGATAAAATGATTAAAATTCAGGCAAAATTGAGGCGAAAAATTGAAATTTCGCTAAAGTGTCCGCTTTCGTTGCTTTAATCGATCATATCTCGATAAAATGAGAAAAATTATGGCAAAATTGAATAAAAATATTGAAATTTCGCAAAAAATTTTCCGTTTTCGTTAATTTTTTCGATCATATTTCAATAAATGAGCTATGTTCGGGCAATCCTGAGGAGAACAATTGAGATTTCGCTATAATTATCCGTTTCCGATGTTTTTATCGATCATATCTCGATAAAATGAGCAAAATTTGGGCAATATTGAGGAAAAAAATTGAAATTTCCCTAAGATTATCCATTTTCGGTGTTTTTTTTCGATCATATCTCGATTAAAAAAGCATAATTAAGGCAAAATTGAGATGAAAAAAGGAAATATCGCTAAAATTTTCTTTTTTCGTTCCTTTTTTCGATCATATTTCAATTAAATTAGTACGATTCGGGCAAGTTTAAAGGGAAAATTTGAAATTTTTCTAAAAATTATCCGTTTTCGTTGCTATTTTCTATCATTTTTCGATAAAATGAGCTAAATTCGGGCAATATTGAGGAGAAAAATTGTAATTTCTATAAAATTATCCGCTTTTGTTGTTTTTTCGATCAAATCTCGATGAAATGAGCAAAATTCGGACAAAATTGAGGGTAAAAATTGAAATTTCGCTAAAATTATCATTTTTCGTTGCTTTTTTCCATCATATCTCGATGAATGGAGCAAAAATCGGGCGAAAATGAGGAGAATAATTGAAATTTCTATAATATTTTCCGTTTTCGTTGCTTTTTTCGATCATATTTCAATTAAATTAGCACGATTTGGGCAAAGTTAAGGGGAAAATTTGAAATTTTTCTAAAAGTTATCCGTTTTCGTTGCTTTTTTCGATCATATCTCGATGAATGGAGCAAAATTCGGGCGAAAATGGGGAGAAAAATTGAAATTTCGATAAAATTATCCGTTTTCGTTACTTTTCTTGTTCATATCTGTATAAAATTAGCAAAATTATGGCAAAATTGAGGCGAAAAATTTAAATTTTGCAAAAATTATCCGTTTTCGTTGCTTTTTTCGATCATATCTCGATAAAATGAGCAAAATTATGGCAAAATTGAGGCGAAAAATTGAACTTTCACTAAAATTATCCTTTTTCGTTGCTTTTTTCGATCATATCTCGAAAAAATGAGGAAAATTCGGGCAATATTGATGAGAAAAATGGTAATTTCTATAAAATTATCCGCTTTTGTTGTTTTTTTCGATCAAATCTCGATGAAATGAGCCAAATTCGGGCAAAATTAAGGATAAATATTGAAATTTCGCCAAAATTATTCGTTTTCGTTGCTTTTTTCAATCATATCTTGATAACATGAGCTAAATAAGGGCACAATTGAGTAGAAAAATTGAAATTTCACTAAAATGATCCGTTTTCGTTTCTTTTTTCGATCATATCTCGATAAAATGAGCAAAATTCGGGCAAAATTGTGGAAGAATATTGAAATTTCGCTCAAATTATCCGTTTTCGTTTCTTTTTTCGATCATATCTTGATAATATGAGCAAAATTCTGGCAAAATTGAGGAGAAAAATTGAAATTTCGCTAAAATTTTTCGTTTTCGATGCAACTTTCGATCATATTTCTATAAAATTAGCATGTACACGCAAAATTGAGGAGAAAAGTTGGAATTTTTCTAAAAATTATCCTTTTTCGATGTTTTTTTAGATCATATCTCGATAAAATGAGCAACATTCGGGCAAAATTGAGGAGAAAAATTGAATTTTCGCTAAAATTATCCGTTTTCGAAGTTTTTTTTGATCATATCTCAATAAAATGAGCAATATTCGGGCTAAATTGAAGTGAAAAAATAAAAATTTCTCTAAAATTATCAAGTTTCGTTGCTTTTTTCGATCAAATCTTGATTAAATGAGCAAAATGCGGGCAAAATTGAGGAGAAAAATATAAATTTCGCTGAAATTATCCGTTTTCGATGTATTTTTCAATCATATATTGAGAAAATGAGAAGCATTCGGGGAAAATTGAGGAGAGAATTTAAATTTCGCGAAAATTATTCGTTTTCGTTGCTTTTTTCAATCATATCTTAATGAAATGATTAAAATAAGGTCAAAATTGAGGGGAAAAATTGAAATTTCGCAAAAATTATCCGTTTGCGTTGTTTTTTTCGATCTTATATCGATAAAATTAGCAAAATTAGGGCAAAATTGAGTAGAAAAATTGAAATTTCACTAAAATCATCCGTTTTCGTACCTTTTTTCGATCATATCTCGATAAAATGAGCAAGATTCGGGCAAAGTTGAGGAGTAAAAATTGAAATTTCATTCAAATTATCCGTTTTCGTTGCTTTTTTCGATCTTATCTCGAAACGTTTCCAGATTCGGGCAAAATTGAAGAGAAAAAATAAAAATTTCCCTAAAATTATCAGTTTTCGTTGCTGTTTTCGATATTATATCTTGATAAGATGAGCAAAATTTGGGCAAAATTGAGTAAAAAAATTGTAAATTTCACTAAAATTATCCGTTTTCGATGTTTTTATCGCTCATATCTCGATTAAGTGAGCTAAATTCGGGTAAAAATAAGGAGAAATATTGAAATTTCGCTAAAATTATTCGTTTTCGTTGCTTTTTTCAATCATGTCTTAATAAAATGATTAAAATAAGGTCAAGATTGAAAAGAGAATTTAAATTTCGCTAAAATTGTTCGTTTTCGTTACTTTTTTCCAACATATCTTAATGAAATGATTAAAATGAGGTAAAAATTGAGGGGAAAAATTGAAATTTCGCAAAAATGATCCGTTTGCGCTGCTTTTTTCGATCATATATCGATAAAATTAAGAAGATTCAGACAAAATTAGGGGTAAAATTTGAAATTTTTTTCAAAATTATCCGTATTTGTTGCTTTTTTCGATCATATCTCGATTAAGTGAGCTAAATTCGTGCAATATTGAGGAGAAAAATTGTTATTTCTCTAAAATTATTCTTTTTCGATGTTTTTTTCGATCATATCTCAATAAAATGAGCAAAATTTGGGCAAAATTGAGGCGAAAAATTGAAATTTCGCTAAAATTATCCGTTTTCATTGCTTTTTTCTATCGTACCTCGATAAAATGAGCAAAATTCTGGCAAAATTTAGGACAAAAATTGAAATTTCGCTAAAATTATCCGTTTTCGTTTTTTTTCGATAATGTCTTGATAAAATGAGCAAAATTCGGGCAATATTGAGGAGAAAAACTGAAATTTCGCTGAAATTATCAGCTGTCGTTGCTTTTTTCGATCATATTTCTATAAAATTAGCATAATTCGCGCAATATTGAGGTGAAAATTTGAAATTTTACTAAAAAAAATCCGTTTTTGTTGCTTTTTTCGATCATATCTCGATTAAATGAGAAAAATTCGGGCAAAATTGAGTAGAAAAATTGAAATTTAGCTAACATTATCCGTTTTCGTTACTTTTTTCGATCATATTTCGATAAATGGAGCAAAATTCGGGCGAAATTAAGGGAATAAATTGAAATTTTGCTAAAATTATCCGTTTTCGTTGCTTTTTTCGATCATATCTCGATAAAATGTGCAAAATTCTGGCAAAATTGAGGAGAAAAATTGAAATTTCGCTAAAATTTTCCGTTTTCGATGCAACTTACGATCATATTTCTATAAAATTAGCATGAACACGCAAAATTGAGGAGAAAAGTTGAAATTTTTCTAAAAATTATCCTTTTTCGATGTTTTTTTAGATCATATCTCGATAAAATGAGCAACATTCGGGCAAAATTGAGGAGAAAAATTGAATTTTCGCTAAAATTATCCGTTTTCGAAGTTTTTTTTGATCATATCTCAATAAAATGAGCAAGATTCGGGCTAAATTGAAGTGAAAAAATAAAAATTTCTCTAAAATTATCAAGTTTCGTTGCTTTTTTCGATCAAATCTTGATTAAATGAGCAAAATGCGGGCAAAATTGAGGAGAAAAATATAAATTTCGCTAAAATCATCCGTTTTCGTACCTTTTCTCGATCATATCTTGAGAAAATGAGCAACATTCGGGCTAAATTGAGGAGAAAAATTGAAATTTCGTTACAATTTTCCGTTTTCGTTGCTTTTTTCGATGATGTCGCGATAAATGGGCTATGTTTGGGCAATCATGAGGAGAACAATTGAGATTTCGATATAATTATCCGTTTTCGATGTTTTTTTCGAGCAGATCTCGATAAAATGAGCGAAATTCGGGAAATATTGAGGAAAAAAATTGAAATTTTGCAAAAATTATCCGTTTTTGTTGCTTTTTTTGATAATATTCTTTTAAAATTAGCAAAATTCGGGCAAAATTGAGGAAAAAATTGAAATTTTGCTGAAATTATCCGTTTTCGTTGCTTTTTTCGATCATATTTCAATAAAATTAGCATTATTTGGTCAAAATTGAGGAGAACAATTGTAATTTCTTTAAAACTATCCATTTTCGTTGTTTTTTTCGATCATATCTCGATTAAATGAGAAAAATTATGGCAAAATTGAATAGAGAAATTGAAATTTCGCTAGAAATTTTCCGTTTTCGTTAATTTTTTCGATCATATTTCAATAAATGAGCTATGTTCGGGCAATCCTGAGGAGAACAATTGAGATTTCGCTATAATTATCCTTTTTCGGTGTTTTTTTCGATCATATCTCGATTAAATGAGCATAATTCGGGCAAAAATGAGAAGAAAATTTGAAATATCGCTAAAATTTTCCGTTTTCGTTCCTTTTATCGATCATATTTCAATTAAATTAGTACGATTCGGGCAAGTTTAAAGGGAAAATTTGAAATTTTTCTAAAAATTATCCGTTTTCGTTGCTATTTTCGATCATATTTCGATAAAATGAGCTAAATTCGGGCAATATTGAGGAGAAAAATTGTAATTTCTATACAATTATCCGCTTTTGTTGTTTTTATCGATCAAATCTCGATGAAATGAGCAAATTCGGGCAAAATTGAGGGGAAAAATTGAAATTTCGCTAAAATTATCCGTTTTCGTTTTTTTTCGATAATGTCTTGATAAAATGAGCAAAATTCGGGCAATATTGAGGAGAAAAACTGAAATTTCGCTGAAATTATCAGCTGTCGTTGCTTTTTTCGATCATATTTCTATAAAATTAGCATAATTCGCGCAATATTGAGGTGAAAATTTGAAATTTTACTAAAAAAAATCCGTTTTTGTTGCTTTTTTCGATCATATCTCGATTAAATGAGAAAAATTCGGGCAAAATTGAGTAGAAAAATTGAAATTTAGCTAACATTATCCGTTTTCGTTACTTTTTTCGATCATATTTCGATAAATGGAGCAAAATTCGGGCGAAATTAAGGGAATAAATTGAAATTTTGCTAAAATTATCCGTTTTCGTTGCTTTTTTCGATCATATCTCGATAAAATGTGCAAAATTCTGGCAAAATTGAGGAGAAAAATTGAAATTTCGCTAAAATTTTCCGTTTTCGATGCAACTTACGATCATATTTCTATAAAATTAGCATGAACACGCAAAATTGAGGAGAAAAGTTGAAATTTTTCTAAAAATTATCCTTTTTCGATGTTTTTTTAGATCATATCTCGATAAAATGAGCAACATTCGGGCAAAATTGAGGAGAAAAATTGAATTTTCGCTAAAATTATCCGTTTTCGAAGTTTTTTTTGATCATATCTCAATAAAATGAGCAAGATTCGGGCTAAATTGAAGTGAAAAAATAAAAATTTCTCTAAAATTATCAAGTTTCGTTGCTTTTTTCGATCAAATCTTGATTAAATGAGCAAAATGCGGGCAAAATTGAGGAGAAAAATATAAATTTCGCTAAAATCATCCGTTTTCGTACCTTTTCTCGATCATATCTTGAGAAAATGAGCAACATTCGGGCTAAATTGAGGAGAAAAATTGAAATTTCGTTACAATTTTCCGTTTTCGTTGCTTTTTTCGATGATGTCGCGATAAATGGGCTATGTTTGGGCAATCATGAGGAGAACAATTGAGATTTCGATATAATTATCCGTTTTCGATGTTTTTTTCGAGCAGATCTCGATAAAATGAGCAAAATTCGGGAAATATTGAGGAAAAAAATTGAAATTTTGCAAAAATTATCCGTTTTTACTGCTTTTTTTGATAATATTCTTTTAAAATTAGCAAAATTCGGGCAAAATTGAGGAAAAAATTGAAATTTTGCTGAAATTATCCGTTTTCGTTGCTTTTTTCGATCATATTTCAATAAAATTAGCATTATTTGGTCAAAATTGAGGAGAACAATTGTAATTTCTTTAAAACTATCCATTTTCGTTGTTTTTTTCGATCATATCTCGATTAAATGAGAAAAATTATGGCAAAATTGAATAGAGAAATTGAAATTTCGCTAGAAATTTTCCGTTTTCGTTAATTTTTTCGATCATATTTCAATAAATGAGCTATGTTCGGGCAATCCTGAGGAGAACAATTGAGATTTCGCTATAATTATCCTTTTTCGGTGTTTTTTTCGATCATATCTCGATTAAATGAGCATAATTCGGGCAAAAATGAGAAGAAAATTTGAAATATCGCTAAAATTTTCCGTTTTCGTTCCTTTTATCGATCATATTTCAATTAAATTAGTACGATTCGGGCAAGTTTAAAGGGAAAATTTGAAATTTTTCTAAAAATTATCCGTTTTCGTTGCTATTTTCGATCATATTTCGATAAAATGAGCTAAATTCGGGCAATATTGAGGAGAAAAATTGTAATTTCTATACAATTATCCGCTTTTGTTGTTTTTATCGATCAAATCTCGATGAAATGAGCAAATTCGGGCAAAATTGAGGGGAAAAATTGAAATTTCGATAAAATTATCATTTTTCGTTGCTTTTTTCGATCATATCTCGATGAATGGAGCAAAATTCGGGCTAAAATGAGGAGAATAATTGAAATTTTACTAAAATTTTCTGTTTTCGTTTCTTTTTTCGATCATATTTCAATTAAATTAGCACGATTTGGGCAATGTTAAGGGGAAAATTTGAAATTTTTCTAAAAATTATCCGTTTTCGTTGATTTTCTCGATCATATCTCGATGAATGGAGCAAAATCGGGCGAAAATGAGGAGAAAAATTGAAATTTCGCTAAAATTATCCGTTTTCGTTACTTTTCTCGTTCATATCTATATAAAATGAGCAAAATTATGGCAAAATTGAGGCAAAAATTGAAATTTCGCAAAAATTATCCATTTTCGTTGCTTTTTTCGATCATATCTCGATAAAATGAGAAAAATTATGGCAAAATTGAGGCGAAAAATTGAACTTTCACTAAAATTATCCTTTTCGTTGCTTTTTTCGATCATATTTCGGAAAAATGAGAAAAATTCGGGCAATATTGATGAGAATAATTGAAATTTCGCTAAAATTATCCATTTTCGATTTTTTTTCGATCATATATCGATAAAATGAGCTAAATTCGGGCAATATTGAGGAGAAAAATTGTATTTTTGCAAACATTATCCGATTTCGTTTTATTTTCGATCATATCTCGATAAAATGCTCAAAATTCGGGCAAAATTGAGGTGAAAAATTGAAATTTCGCTAAAATTTTCCGTTTCGTTGCTTATTTCGATCAGATATCGACAAAATAATCATAATTGAGGAGAAAAATTGAAATTACTCTAAACTTATCTGTTTTCATTGCTTTTTTCGATCATATCTGAATAAAATGAGCGAAATTCGGGCAAAATTAAGGCTAATATTGAAATTTCGCCAAAATTATTCGTTTTCGTTACTTTTTCAATCATATCTTGATAAAATGAGCTAAATTAGGGCAAAATTGAGTAGAAAAATTGAAATTTCACTGAAATAATCCGTTTTTGTTTCTTTTTTCGATCATATCTCGATATAATGTGCAAAATTCGGGCAAAATTGTGGAAAAATATTGACATTTCGCTCAAATTATCCGTTTTCGTTTCTTATTTCGATCATATCTCGATAATATGAGCAAAATTCTGGCAAAATTGAGGAGAAAAATTGAAATTTCGCTAAAATTTTCCGTTTTCGATGCTTCTTTCGATCATATTTCTATAAAATTAGCATGAACACGCAAAATTGAGGAGAAAAGTTGAAATTTTTCTAAAAATTATCGTTTTCGATGTTTTTTTAGATCATATCTCGATAAAATGAGCAACATTCGGGCAAAATTGAGGAGAAAAATTGAATTTTCGCTAAAATTATCCGTTTTCGAAGTTTTTTTTGATCATATCTCAATAAAATGAGCAATATTCGGGCTAAATTGAAGTGAAAAAATAAAAATTTCTCTAAAATTATCAAGTTTCGTTGCTTTTTTCGATCAAATCTTGATTAAATGAGCAAAATGCGGGCAAAATTGAGGAGAAAAATATAAATTTCGCTGAAATTATCCGTTTTCGATGTATTTTTCAATCATATATTGAGAAAATGAGAAGCATTCGGGGAAAATTGAGGAGAGAATTTAAATTTCGCGAAAATTATTCGTTTTCGTTGCTTTTTTCAATCATATCTTAATGAAATGATTAAAATAAGGTCAAAATTGAGGGGAAAAATTGAAATTTCGCAAAAATTATCCGTTTGCGTTGTTTTTTTCGATCTTATATCGATAAAATTAGCAAAATTAGGGCAAAATTGAGTAGAAAAATTGAAATTTCACTAAAATCATCCGTTTTCGTACCTTTTTTCGATCATATCTCGATAAAATGAGCAAGATTCGGCAAAGTTGAGGAGTAAAAATTGAAATTTCATTCAAATTATCCGTTTTCGTTGCTTTTTTCGATCTTATCTCGAAACGTTTCCAGATTCGGGCAAAATTGAAGAGAAAAAATAAAAATTTCCCTAAAATTATCAGTTTTCGTTGCTGTTTTCGATATTATATCTTGATAAGATGAGCAAAATTTGGGCAAAATTGAGTAAAAAAATTGTAAATTTCACTAAAATTATCCGTTTTCGTTACTTTTTTCGATCATATCGCGATAAATGGAGCAAAATTCGGGTAAAAATAAGGAGAAATATTGAAATTTCGCTAAAATTATTCGTTTTCGTTGCTTTTTTCAATCATGTCTTAATAAAATGATTAAAATAAGGTCAAGATTGAAAAGAGAATTTAAATTTCGCTAAAATTGTTCGTTTTCGTTACTTTTTTCCAACATATCTTAATGAAATGATTAAAATGAGGTAAAAATTGAGGGGAAAAATTGAAATTTCGCAAAAATGATCCGTTTGCGCTGCTTTTTTCGATCATATATCGATAAAATTAAGAAGATTCAGACAAAATTAGGGGTAAAATTTGAAATTTTTTTCAAAATTATCCGTATTTGTTGCTTTTTTCGATCATATCTCGATTAAGTGAGCTAAATTCGTGCAATATTGAGGAGAAAAATTGTTATTTCTCTAAAATTATTCTTTTTCGATGTTTTTTTCGATCATATCTCAATAAAATGAGCAAAATTTGGGCAAAATTGAGGCGAAAAATTGAAATTTCGCTAAAATTATCCGTTTTCATTGCTTTTTTCTATCGTACCTCGATAAAATGAGCAAAATTCTGGCAAAATTTAGGACAAAAATTGAAATTTCGCTAAAATTATCCGTTTTCGTTTTTTTTCGATAATGTCTTGATAAAATGAGCAAAATTCGGGCAATATTGAGGAGAAAAACTGAAATTTCGCTGAAATTATCAGCTGTCGTTGCTTTTTTCGATCATATTTCTATAAAATTAGCATAATTCGCGCAATATTGAGGTGAAAATTTGAAATTTTACTAAAAAAAATCCGTTTTTGTTGCTTTTTTCGATCATATCTCGATTAAATGAGAAAAATTCGGGCAAAATTGAGTAGAAAAATTGAAATTTAGCTAACATTATCCGTTTTCGTTACTTTTTTCGATCATATTTCGATAAATGGAGCAAAATTCGGGCGAAATTAAGGGAATAAATTGAAATTTTGCTAAAATTATCCGTTTTCGTTGCTTTTTTCGATCATATCTCGATAAAATGTGCAAAATTCTGGCAAAATTGAGGAGAAAAATTGAAATTTCGCTAAAATTTTCCGTTTTCGATGCAACTTACGATCATATTTCTATAAAATTAGCATGAACACGCAAAATTGAGGAGAAAAGTTGAAATTTTTCTAAAAATTATCCTTTTTCGATGTTTTTTTAGATCATATCTCGATAAAATGAGCAACATTCGGGCAAAATTGAGGAGAAAAATTGAATTTTCGCTAAAATTATCCGTTTTCGAAGTTTTTTTTGATCATATCTCAATAAAATGAGCAAGATTCGGGCTAAATTGAAGTGAAAAAATAAAAATTTCTCTAAAATTATCAAGTTTCGTTGCTTTTTTCGATCAAATCTTGATTAAATGAGCAAAATGCGGGCAAAATTGAGGAGAAAAATATAAATTTCGCTAAAATCATCCGTTTTCGTACCTTTTCTCGATCATATCTTGAGAAAATGAGCAACATTCGGGCTAAATTGAGGAGAAAAATTGAAATTTCGTTACAATTTTCCGTTTTCGTTGCTTTTTTCGATGATGTCGCGATAAATGGGCTATGTTTGGGCAATCATGAGGAGAACAATTGAGATTTCGATATAATTATCCGTTTTCGATGTTTTTTTCGAGCAGATCTCGATAAAATGAGCAAAATTCGGGAAATATTGAGGAAAAAAATTGAAATTTTGCAAAAATTATCCGTTTTTGTTGCTTTTTTTGATAATATTCTTTTAAAATTAGCAAAATTCGGGCAAAATTGAGGAAAAAATTGAAATTTTGCTGAAATTATCCGTTTTCGTTGCTTTTTTCGATCATATTTCAATAAAATTAGCATTATTTGGTCAAAATTGAGGAGAACAATTTTAATTTCTTTAAAACTATCCATTTTCGTTGTTTTTTTCGATCATATCTCGATTAAATGAGAAAAATTATGGCAAAATTGAATAGAGAAATTGAAATTTCGCTAGAAATTTTCCGTTTTCGTTAATTTTTTCGATCATATTTCAATAAATGAGCTATGTTCGGGCAATCCTGAGGAGAACAATTGAGATTTCGCTATAATTATCCTTTTTCGGTGTTTTTTTCGATCATATCTCGATTAAATGAGCATAATTCGGGCAAAAATGAGAAGAAAATTTGAAATATCGCTAAAATTTTCCGTTTTCGTTCCTTTTATCGATCATATTTCAATTAAATTAGTACGATTCGGGCAAGTTTAAAGGGAAAATTTGAAATTTTTCTAAAAATTATCCGTTTTCGTTGCTATTTTCGATCATATTTCGATAAAATGAGCTAAATTCGGGCAATATTGAGGAGAAAAATTGTAATTTCTATACAATTATCCGCTTTTGTTGTTTTTATCGATCAAATCTCGATGAAATGAGCAAATTCGGGCAAAATTGAGGGGAAAAATTGAAATTTCGATAAAATTATCATTTTTCGTTGCTTTTTTCGATCATATCTCGATGAATGGAGCAAAATTCGGGCTAAAATGAGGAGAATAATTGAAATTTTACTAAAATTTTCTGTTTTCGTTTCTTTTTTCGATCATATTTCAATTAAATTAGCACGATTTGGGCAAAGTTAAGGGGAAAATTTGAAATTTTTCTAAAAATTATCCGTTTTCGTTGATTTTCTCGATCATATCTCGATGAATGGAGCAAAATCGGGCGAAAATGAGGAGAAAAATTGAAATTTCGCTAAAATTATCCGTTTTCGTTACTTTTCTCGTTCATATCTATATAAAATGAGCAAAATTATGGCAAAATTGAGGCGAAAAATTGAAATTTCGCAAAAATTATCCATTTTCGTTGCTTTTTTCGATCATATCTCGATAAAATGAGAAAAATTATGGCAAAATTGAGGCGAAAAATTGAACTTTCACTAAAATTATCCTTTTCGTTGCTTTTTTCGATCATATTTCGGAAAAATGAGAAAAATTCGGGCAATATTGATGAGAATAATTGAAATTTCGCTAAAATTATCCATTTTCGATTTTTTTTCGATCATATATCGATAAAATGAGCTAAATTCGGGCAATATTGAGGAGAAAAATTGTATTTTTGCAAACATTATCCGATTTCGTTTTATTTTCGATCATATCTCGATAAAATGCTCAAAATTCGGGCAAAATTGAGGTGAAAAATTGAAATTTCGCTAAAATTTTCCGTTTCGTTGCTTATTTCGATCAGATATCGACAAAATAATCATAATTGAGGAGAAAAATTGAAATTACTCTAAACTTATCTGTTTTCATTGCTTTTTTCGATCATATCTGAATAAAATGAGCGAAATTCGGGCAAAATTAAGGCTAATATTGAAATTTCGCCAAAATTATTCGTTTTCGTTACTTTTTCAATCATATCTTGATAAAATGAGCTAAATTAGGGCAAAATTGAGTAGAAAAATTGAAATTTCACTGAAATAATCCGTTTTTGTTTCTTTTTTCGATCATATCTCGATATAATGTGCAAAATTCGGGCAAAATTGTGGAAAAATATTGACATTTCGCTCAAATTATCCGTTTTCGTTTCTTATTTCGATCATATCTCGATAATATGAGCAAAATTCTGGCAAAATTGAGGAGAAAAATTGAAATTTCGCTAAAATTTTCCGTTTTCGATGCTTCTTTCGATCATATTTCTATAAAATTAGCATGAACACGCAAAATTGAGGAGAAAAGTTGAAATTTTTCTAAAAATTATCGTTTTCGATGTTTTTTTAGATCATATCTCGATAAAATGAGCAACATTCGGGCAAAATTGAGGAGAAAAATTGAATTTTCGCTAAAATTATCCGTTTTCGAAGTTTTTTTCGATCATATCTCAATAAACTGAGCAAAATTCGGGCAAAATTGAGGAGAAAAATATAAATTTCGCTAAGATGATCCGTTTTCATTGCTTTTTCCTATTATACCTCGATAAAATGAGAAAATTCTGGCAAAATTGAGCACAAAAATTGAAATTTCGCTAAAATTTTCCGTTTTCGTCTCTTATATCGATCATATTTTCTTAAGATTAGCAAGATTCGGGCAAAATTAAGGGGAGTATTTGAATTTTTTCTAAAACTTGACCGTTTCTTTGCTTTTTTCGATCTCATCTCGATAAAATGAGCAAAATTCGGGCAAATCTAAGGATAAAAATTGAAATTTTGCTAAAGTTATCCGTTTTCGATGCTTTTTTCGATCATATCTCGATAATATGAGCTAAATTCGGGCAATATTGAGGAGAAAAATTGTAATTTCTCTAAAATTAACCGTTTTCGTTGCATTTTTCGATCATATCTCGAAAAAATGAGCAAGATTAGGGCAAATTGAGTAGAAAAATTGAAATTTCACGAAAATTATCCGTTTTCGATGTTTTTTTTTCGATCATATCTTGAGAAAATGAGCAACATTCGTGCTAAATTGAGGAGAAAAATTGAAATTTCGTTACAATTTTCCGTTTTCGTTGCTTTTTTCGATCATATCGCGATAAATGGAGCAAAATTCGGGTAAAAATAAGGAGAAATATTGAAGTTTCGGTAAAATTATTCGTTTTCGTTGCTTTTTTCAATCATTTCTTTATGAAATGATTAAAATAAGGTCAAGATTGAAAAGAGAATTTAAATTTCGCTAAAATTGTTCGTTTTCGTTACTTTTTTCCAACATATCTTAATGAAATGATTAAAATAAGGTAAAAATTGAGGGGAAAAATTGAAATTTCGCAAAAATTATCCGTTTGCGTTGCTTTTTTCGATCATATATCGATAAAATTAGCAAGATTCGGGCGAAATTAAGGGGAAAATTTGAAATTTTTCTAAAAATTATCTGTTTTCGTTCCTTTTTTCGATCATATCTCGATGAAATGAGAAGCATTCAAGGAAAATTGAGGAGAAAAATTGAAATATAGCTAAAATTATCCGTTTTCGTTGCTTTTATCGATCATATTTAGATAAAATTAACAAGATTCAGACAAAATTAGGTGTAAAATTTGAAATTTTTTAAAAATTATCCGAATTTGTTGCTTTTTTCTATCATATCTCGATTAAATGAGCTAAATTCGTGCAATATTGAGGAGAAAAATTGTAATTTCTCTAAAATTATTATTTTTCGATGTTTTTTTCGATCATATCTCAATAAAATGAGCAAAATTCGGGCAATATTGAGGAAAAAAATTGATATTTCCCTAAGATTATCCTTTTTCGGTGTTTTTTTCGATCATATCTCGATTAAATGAGCATAATTCGGGCAAAATTGAGAAGAAAAATGGAAATATCGCTAACATTTTCCGTTTGCGATCCTTTTTTCGATCATATTTATATTAAATTAGTACGATTCGGGCAAGTTTAAAGGGAAAATTTGAAATTTTTCTAAAAATTATCCGTTTTCGTTGCTATTTTCGATCATATTTCGATAAAATGAGCTAAATTCGGGCAATATTGAGGAGAAAAATTGTAATTTCTATAAAATTATCCGCTTTTGTTGTTTTTTCGATCAAATCTCGATGAAATGAGCAAAATTCGGGCAAAATTGAGGGGAAAAATTGAAATTTCGCTAAAATTATCATTTTTCGTTGCTTTTTTCCATCATATCTCGATGAATGGAGCAAAATTCGGGCGAAAATGAGGAGAATAATTGAAATTTCAATAATATTTTCCGTTTTCGTTGCTTTTTTCGATTATATTTCAATTAAATTAGCACGATTTGGGCAAAGTTAAGGGGAAAATTTGAAATTTTTCTAAAAGTTATCCGTGTTCGTTGCTTTTTTCGATCATATCTCGATAAATGGAGCAAAATTCGGGCGAAAATGAGGAGAAAAATTGAAATTTCAATAAAATTATCCGTTTTCGTTACTTTTCTCGTTCATTACTATATAAAATGAGCAAAATTATGGTAAAATTGAGGCGAAAAATTGAAATATTGCAAAAATTATCCGTTTTCGTTGCTTTTTTCGATCATATCTCGATAAAATGAGCAAAATTATGGCAAAATTGAGGCGAAAAATTGAACTTTTACTAAAATTATCCTTTTTCGTTGCTTTTTTCGATCATATCTCGAAAAAATGAGGAAAATTCGGGCAATATTGATGAGAAAAATTGTAATTTCTATCAAATTATCCGTTATCATAGCTTTTTTCTATCGTACCTCGATAAAATGAGCAAAATTCTGGCAAAATTGAGGACTAAAATTGAAATTTCGCTAAAATTTTCTGTTTTCGTTGCTTTTTTCGATCATATTTCCATAAAATTAGCAAAATTCTGGCAAAATTTAGGACAAAAATTGAAATTTCGCTAAAATTGTCCGTTTTCGTTTCTTTTTTCGATAATATCTTGATAAAATGAGCAAAATTCGGGCAATATTGAGGAGAAAAACTGAAATTTCGCTGAAATTATCAGCTGTCGTTGCTTTTTTCGATCATATTTCTATAAAATTAGCATCATTCGGGCAATATTGAGGTGAAAATTTAAAATTTTATTAAAATATATCCGTTTTTGTTGCTTTTTTCGATCATATCTCGATTAAATGAGAAAAATTCGGGCAAAATTGAGTACAAAAATTAAAATTTAGCTAACATTATCCGTTTTCGTTACTTTTTTCGATCATATTTCGATAAATGGAGCAAAATTCGGGCGAAATTAAGGGAAAAAATTGAAATTTTGCTAAAATTATCCGTTTTCGTTGCTTTCTTCGATCATATCTCGATAAAATGTGCAATATTATGGCAAAATTAAGGGGAAAATTTGAAATTTTTCTAAAAATTATCCCTTTTCGTTGCTTTTTTCGATCACATATCGATAAAATGAGCATGATTCGGGCAAAATTGAAGAGAAAAAATAAAATTTCTCTAAAATTATCCAGTTTCGTTGCTTTTTTCGATTATAACTCGATAAAATGAGCAAAATTAGGGCAAAATTGAGGAGAACAATATAAATTTCGCTAAAGTGATACGTTTTCGATATTTTTTTCGATCATATCTCGAGAAAATGAGCAACATTCGGGCAAAATTAAGGAGAAAAATATGAAATTTCGTTAAAATTTTCCGTTTTCGTTGCTTTTTCGATCATATCTCGATAAATGGACATACATCGGAAAAAATTGAGGGGAAAATTCGAAATTTTTCTAAAAATTATCCGTTTTTTTTCCTTTTTTCGATCATATCTCTATAAAATAAGAAAAAATCGGGAAAAATTGAGGAGAAAAATTCAAATTTAGCCAAAATTATCCGTTTTCGTTGCTTTTTTCGATCATGTTTAGATAAAATAGCAAGATTCGGACAAAATTAAGGAGAAAAATTCAAATTTAGCCAAAATTTTCCGTTTTCGTTGCTTCTTTCGATCATATTTATATAAAATTAACAAGATTCGGACAAAATTAAGGAGAAAAATCGAAATTTCGATAAAATTATTCGTTTTCGTAGATTGTTTCGATCATATCTCGATAAAATGGAGCAAAATTTGGGTAAAATTAAGGTGAAAAATTGAAATTTTGCAAAAGATATCCGTTTTCGTTGCTTTTTTCGATCATATCTCGATAAAATGTGCAAAATTCGGGCAAAATTGAGGTGAAAAATTGAAATTTCGGTAAAGTGTCCGCTTTCGTTGCTTTAATCGATCATATCTCGATAGAATGAGAAAAATTATGGCAAAATTGAATAGAAATATTGAAATTTCGCTAGAATTTTTCCGTTTTCGTTAATTTTTTCGATCATATTTCAATAAATGAGCTATGTTCGGGCAATCCTGAGGAGAACAATTGAGATTTCGCTATAATTATCCGTTTCCGATATCTCGATAAAATGAGCAAAATTCGGGCAATATTGAGGAAAAAAATTGAAAATTCCCTAAGATTATCCTTTTTCGGTGTTTTTTTCGATCATATCTCGATTAAATGAGCAATATTATGGCAAAATTGAGGCGAAAAATTGAAATTTTGCAAAAATTATCCGTTTTCGTTGCTTTTTTCGATCATATCTCGATAAAATGAGCAAAATTATGGCAAAATTGAGGCGAAAAATTGAACTTTCACTAAAATTATCCTTTTTCGTTGCTTTTTTCTATCATATCTCGAAAAAATGAGGAAAATTCGGGCAATATTGATGAGAAAAATTGTAATTTCTATAAAATTATCCGTTTTCATAGCTTTTTTCTATCGTACCTCGATAAAATGAGCAACATTCTGGCAAAATTGAGGACTATAATTGAAATTTCGCTAAAATTTTCCGTTTTCGTTGCTTTTTTCGATCATATTTCCATAAAATTAGTAAAATTCTGGCAAAATTTAGGACAAAAATTGAAATTTCGCTAAAATTGTCCGTTTTCGTTTCTTTTTTCGATAATATCTTGATAAAATGAGCAAAATTCGGGCAATATTGAGGAGAAAAACTGAAATTTCGCTGAAATTATCAGCTGTCGTTGCTTTTTTCGATCATATTTCTATAAAATTAGCATGATTCGCGCAATATTGAGGTGAAAATTTGAAATTTTACTAAAAAATATCCGTTTTTGTTGCTTTTTTCGATCATATCTCGATTAAATGATAAAAATCCGGGCAAAATTGAGTAGAAAAATTGAAATTTAGCTAACATTATCCGTTTTCGTTACTTTTTTCGATCATATTTCGATAAATGGAGCATAATTCGGGCGAAATTAAGGGAAAAAATTGAAATTTTGCAAAAGATATCCGTTTTCGTTGCTTTTTTCGATCATATCTCGATAAAATGTGCAAAATTATGGCAAAATTAAGGAGAAAAATTCAAATTTAGCCAAAATTTTCCGTTTTCGTTGCTTCTTTCGATCATATTTAGATAAAATTAACAAGATTCGGACAAAATTAAGGAGAAAAATTGAAATTTCGATAAAATTATTCGTTTTCGTAGCTTTTTTCGATCATATCTCGATAAAATGAAGCAAAATTCGGGCAAAATTAAGGTGAAAAATTGAAATTTTGCTAAAATTTTCCGTTTTCGTTTTTTTTTAAAATATATCTCGATAAAATTAGCAAAATTCGGGCAAAATTGAGGAGAAAAATTGAAATTTCCCTAAAATTATCAGTTTTCGATGCATTTTTCGATCATATCTCGATAAAATGATCAAAATTCGGACAAAATTGAGGAGAACAATTGTAATTTCTTAAAAACAATCCATTTTAGATGTTTTTTTCGATCATATCTCGATAAAATGAGCAAAATTTGGGCAAAATTGAGGGGAAAAATTGAAATTTCGCTAAAATTATCATTTTTCGTTGCTTTTTTCCATCATATCTCGATGAATGGAGCAAAATTCGGGTGAAAATGAGGAGAATAATTGAAATTTCAATAATATTTTCCGTTTTCGTTGCTTTTTTCGATTATATTTCAATTAAATTAGCACGATTTGGGCAAAGTTAAGGGGAAAATTTGAAATTTTTCTAAAAGTTATCCGTTTTCGTTGCTTTTTTCGATCATATTTCGATGAATGGTGCAAAATTCGGGCGAAAATGAGGAGAAAAATTGAAATTTCAATAAAATTATCCGTTATCGTTACTTTCTCGTTCATATCTATATAAAATGAGCAAAATTATGGCAAAATTGAGGCGAAAAATTGAAATTTTGCAAAAATTATCCGTTTTCGTTGCTTTTTTCGATCATATCTCGATAAAATGAGCAAAATTATGGAAAAATTGAGGCGAAAAATTGAACTTTCACTAAAATTATCCTTTTTCGTTGCTTTTTTCGATCATATCTCGAAAAAATGAGGAAAATTCGGGCAATATTGATGAGAAAAATTGTAATTTCTATAAAATTATCCGTTTTCATAGCTTTTTTCTATCGAACCTCGATAAACTGAGCAAAATTCTGGCAAAATTGAGGACTAAAATTGAAATTTCGCTAAAATTTTCCGTTTTCGTTGCTTTTTTCGATCGTATTTCCATAAAATTAGCAAAATTCTGGCAAAATTTAGGACAAAAATTGAAATTTCGCTAAAATTGTCCGTTTTCGTTTCTTTTTTCGATAATATCTTGATAAAATGAGCAAAATTCGGGCAATATTGAGGAGAAAAACTGAAATTTCGCTGAAATTATCAGCTGTCGTTGCTTTTTTCGATCATATTTCTATAAAATTAGCATGATTCGCGCAATATTGAGGTGAAAATTTGAAATTTTACTAAAAAATATCCGTTTTTGTTGCTTTTTTCGATCATATCTCGATTAAATGAGAAAAATTCGGGCAAAATTGAGTAGAAAAATTGAAATTTAGCTAACATTATCCGTTTTCGTTACATTTTTCGATCATATTTCGATAAATGGAGCAAAATTCGGGCGAAATTAAGCGAAAAAATTGAAATTTTGCTAAAATTATCCGTTTTCGTTGCTTTTTTCGATCATATTTCAATAAAATTAGCATTATTTGGTCAAAATTGAGGAGAACAATTGTAATTTCTTTAAAACTATCCATTTTCGTTGTTTTTTTCGATCATATCTCGATTAAATGAGAAAAATTATGGCAAAATTGAATAGAGAAATTGAAATTTCGCTAGAAATTTTCCGTTTTCGTTAATTTTTTCGATCATATTTCAATAAATGAGCTATGTTCGGGCAATCCTGAGGAGAACAATTGAGATTTCGCTATAATTATCCTTTTTCGGTGTTTTTTTCGATCATATCTCGATTAAATGAGCATAATTCGGGCAAAATTGAGAAGAAAATTTGAAATTTCGCTAAAATTATCCGTTTTCGTTACTTTTCTTGTTCATATCTATATAAAATGAGCAAAATTATGGCAAAATTGAGGCGAAAAATTGAAATTTCGCAAAAATTATCCGTTTTCGTTGCTTTTTTCGATCATATCTCGATAAAATGAGAAAAATTATGGCAAAATTGAGGCGAAAAATTGAACTTTCACTAAAATTATCCGTTTTCGTTACTTTTCTTGTTCATATCTATATAAAATGAGCAAAATTATGGCAAAATTGAGGCGAAAAATTGAAATTTCGCAAAAATTATCCGTTTTCGTTGCTTTTTTCGATCATATCTCGATAAAATGAGAAAAATTATGGCAAAATTGAGGCGAAAAATTGAACTTTCACTAAAATTATCCATTTCGTTGCTTTTTTCGATCATATTTCGAAAAAATGAGACAAATTCGGGCAATATTGATGAGAATAATTGAAATTTCGCTAAAATTATCCATTTTCGATGTTTTTTTCGATCATATATCGATAAAATGAGCTACATTCGGGCAATATTGAGGAGAAAAATTGTATTTTTTCAAACATTATCCGATTTCGTTTTTTTTTCGATCATATCTCGATAAAATGCTCAAAATTCGGGCAAAATTGAGGTGAAAAATTGAAATTTCGCTAAAATTTTCCGTTTTCGTTACTTTTCTCGTTCATATCTATATAAAATGAGCAAAATTATGGCAAAATTGAGGCGAAAAATTGAAATTTTGCTAAAATTATCCGTTTTTGTTGCTTTTTTTGATAATATTTCTTTAAAATTAGCAAAATTCGGGCAAAATTGAGGGGAAAAATTGAAATTTTGCTGAAATTATCCGTTTTCGTTGATTTTTTCGATCATATTTCAATAAAATTAGCATTATTTGGTCAAAATTGAGGAGAACAATTGTGATTTCTTTAAAACTATCCATTTTCGTTGTTTTTTTCGATCATATCTCGATTAAATGAGAAAAATTATGGCAAAATTGAATAGAGAAATTGAAATTTCGCTAGAAATTTTCCGTTTTCGTTTATTTTTTCGATCATATTTCAATAAATGAGCTATGTTCGGGCAATCCTGAAGAGAACAATTGAGATTTCGCTATAATTATCCTTTTTCGGTGTTTTTTTCGATCATATCTCGATTAAATGAGCATAATTCGGGCAAAATTGAGAAGAAAATTTGAAATATCGCTAAAATTTTCCGTTTTCGTTCCTTTTTTCGATCATATTTCAATTAAATTAGTACGATTCGGGCAAGTTTAAAGGGAAAATTTGAAATTTTTCTAAAAATTATCCGTTTTCGTTGCTATTTTCGATCATATTTCGATAAAATGAGCTAAATTCGGGCAATATTGAGGATAAATATTGAAATTTCGCCAAAATTATTCGTTTTCGTTGCTTTTTTCAATCATATCTTGATAAAATGAGCTAAATTAGGGCAAAATTGAGTAGAAAAATTGAAATTTCACTGAAATTATCCGTTTTCGTTTCATTTTTCGATCATATCTCGATAAAATGAGCAAAATTCGGGCAAAATTGTGGAAAAATATTGAAATTTCGCTCAAATTATCCGTTTTCGTTTCTTTTTTCGATCATATCTTGATAATATGAGCAAAATTCTGGCAAAATTGAGGAGAAAAATTGAAATTTCGCTAAAATTTTCCGTTTTCGATGCAACTTTCGATCATATTTCTATAAAATTAGCATGAACACGCAAAATTGAGGAGAAAAGTTGAAATTTTTCTAAAAATTATCCTTTTTCGATGTTTTTTTAGATCATATCTCGATAAAATGAGCAACATTCGGGCAAAATTGAGGAGAAAAATTGAATTTTCGCTAAAATTATCCGTTTTCGAAGCTTTTTTTGATCATATCTCAATAAAATGAGCAAGATTCGGGCTAAATTGAAGTGAAAAAATAAAAATTTCTCTAAAATTATCAAGTTTCATTGCTTTTTTCGATCAAATCTTGATTAAATGAGCAAAATGCGGGCAAAATTGAGGAGAAAAATATTAATTTCGCTAAAATGATCCGTTTTCGATGTTTTTTTCGATCATATATTGAGAAAATGAGAAGCATTCGGGGAAAATTGAGGAGAGAATTTAAATTTCGCTAAAATTATTCGTTTTCGTTGCTTTTTTCAATCATATCTTAATGAAATGATTAAAATAAGGTCAAAAATGAGGGGAAAAATTGAAATTTCGCAAAAATTATCCGTTTGCGTTGCTTTTTTCGATCTTATATCGATAAAATTAGCAAAATTAGGGCAAAATTGAGTAGAAAAATTAAAATTTCACTAAAATCATCCGTTTTCGTACCTTTTTTCGATCATATCTCGATAAAATGAGCAAGATTCGGGCAAAGTTGAGGAGAAAAATTGAAATTTCATTAAAATTATCCGTTTTCGTTGCTTTTTTCGATCTTATCTCGATGAATGTTTCCAGATTCGGGCAAAATTGAAGAGAAAAAATAAAAATTTCCCTAAAATTATCCGTTTTCGTTGCTGTTTTCGATATTATATCTTGATAAGATGAGCAAAATTCGGGCAAAATTGAGGAGAAAAATATAAATTTTGCTAAAATGATCCGTTTTCGATGTTTTTTTCGATCATATCTTGAGAAAATGAGCAACATTCGGGCTAAATTGAGGAGAAAAATTGAAATTTCGTTACAATTTTCCGTTTTCGTTGCTTTTTTCGATCATGTCGCGATAAATGGGCTATGTTTGGGCAATCATGAGGAGAACAATTGAGATTTCGATATAATTATCCGTTTTCGATGTTTTTTTCGAGCAGATCTCGATAAAATGAGCAAAATTCGGGAAATATTGAGGAAAAAAATTGAAATTTTGCTAAAATTATCCGTTTTTGTTGCTTTTTTTGATAATATTTCTTTAAAATTAGCAAAATTCGGGCAAAATTGAGGGGAAAAATTGAAATTTTGCTGAAATTATCCGTTTTCGTTGCTTTTTTCGATCATATTTCAATAAAATTAGCATTATTTGGTCAAAATTGAGGAGAACAATTGTAATTTCTTTAAAACTATCCATTTTCGTTGTTTTTTTCGATCATATCTCGATTAAATGAGAAAAATTATGGCAAAATTGAATAGAGAAATTGAAATTTCGCTAGAAATTTTCCGTTTTCGTTAATTTTTTCGATCATTTTTCAATAAATGAGCTATGTTCGGGCAATCCTGAGGAGAACAATTGAGATTTCGCTATAATTATCCTTTTTCGGTGTTTTTTTCGATCATATCTCGATTAAATGAGCATAATTCGGGCAAAATTGAGAAGAAAATTTGAAATATCGCTAAAATTTTCCGTTTTCGTTCCTTTTTTCGATCATATTTCAATTAAATTAGTACGATTCGGGCAAGTTTAAAGGGAAAATTTGAAATTTTTCTAAAAATTATCCGTTTTCGTTGCTATTTTCGATCATATTTCGATAAATTGAGCTAAATTCGGGCAATATTGAGGATAAATATTGAAATTTCGCCAAAATTATTCGTTTTCGTTGCTTTTTTCAATCATATCTTGATAAAATGAGCTAAATTAGGGCAAAATTGAGTAGAAAAATTGAAATTTCACTAAAATGATCCGTTTTCGTTTCTTTTTTCGATCATATCTCGATAAAATGAGCAAAATTCGGGCAAAATTGTGGAAAAATATTGAAATTTCGCTCAAATTATCCGTTTTCGTTTCTTTTTTCGATCATATCTTGATAATATGAGCAAAATTCTGGCAAAATTGAGGAGAAAAATTGAAATTTCGCTAAAATTTTCCGTTTTCGATGCAACTTACGATCATATTTCTATAAAATTAGCAAGATTCGGGCTAAATTGAAGTGAAAAAATAAAAATTTCTCTAAAATTATCAAGTTTCATTGCTTTTTTCGATCAAATCTTGATTAAATGAGCAAAATGCGGGCAAAATTGAGGAGAAAAATATTAATTTCGCTAAAATGATCAGTTTTCGATGTTTTTTTCGATCATATATTGAGAAAATGAGAAGCATTCGGGGAAAATTGAGGAGAGAATTTAAATTTCGCTAAAATTATTCGTTTTCGTTGCTTTTTTCAATCATATCTTAATGAAATGATTAAAATAAGGTCAAAATTGAGGGGAAAAATTGAAATTTCGCAAAAATTATCCGTTTGCGTTGCTTTTTTCGATCTTATATCGATAAAATTAGCAAAATTAGGGCAAAATTTAGTAGAAAAATTGAAATTTCACTAAAATCATCCGTTTTCGTACCTTTTTTCGATCATATCTCGATAAAATGAGCAAGATTCGGGCAAAGTTGAGGAGAAAAATTGAAATTTCATTAAAATTATCCGTTTTCGTTGCTTTTTTCGATCTTATCTCGATGAATGTTTCCAGATTCGGGCAAAATTGAAGAGAAAAAATAAAAATTTCCCTAAAATTATCCGTTTTCGTTGCTGTTTTCGATATTATATCTTGATAAGATGAGCAAAATTCGGGCAAAATTGAGGAGAAAAATATAAATTTTGCTAAAATGATCCGTTTTCGATGTTTTTTTCGATCATATCTTGAGAAAATGAGCAACATTCGGGCTAAATTGAGGAGAACAATTGAGATTTCGATATAATTATCCGTTTTCGATGTTTTTTTCGAGCAGATCTCGATAAAATGAGCGAAATTCGGGAAATATTGAGGAAAAAAATTGAAATTTTGCTAAAATTATCCGTTTTTGTTGCTTTTTTTGATAATATTTCTTTAAAATTAACAAAATTCGGGCAAAATTAGGGGGAAAAATTGAAATTTTGCTGAAATTATCCGTTTTCGCTGCTTTTCTCGATCATATTTCAATAAAATTAGCATTATTTGGTCAAAATTTAGGAGAACAATTGTAATTTCTTTAAAACTATCCATTTTCGTTGTTTTTTTCGATCATATCTCGATTAAATGAGAAAAATTATGGCAAAATTGAATAGAGAAATTGAAATTTCGCAAGAAATTTTCCGTTTTCGTTAATTTTTTCGATCATATTTCAATAAATGAGCTATGTTCGGGCAATCCTGAGGAGAACAATTGAGATTTTGCTATAATTATCCTTTTTCGGTGTTTTTTTCGATCATATCTCGATTAAATGAGCATAATTCGGGCAAAATTGAGAAGAAAATTTGAAATATCGCTAAATTTTTCCGTTTTCGTTCCTTTTTTCGATCATATTTCAATTAAATTAGTACGATTCGGGCAAGTTTAAAGGGAAAATTTGAAATTTTTCTAAAAATTATCCGTTTTCGTTGCTATTTTCGATCATATTTCGAGAAAATGAGCTAAATTCGGGCAATATTGAGGAGAAAAATTGTAATTTCTATACAATTATCCGCTTTTGTTGTTTTTATCGATCAAATCTCGATGAAATGAGCAAATTCGGGCAAAATTGAGGGGAAAAATTGAAATTTCGATAAAATTATCATTTTTCGTTGCTTTTTTCGATCATATCTCGATGAATGGAGCAAAATTCGGGCTAAAATGAGGAGAATAATTGAAATTTTACTAAAATTTTCTGTTTTCGTTTCTTTTTTCGATCATATTTCAATTAAATTAGCACGATTTGGGCAAAGTTAAGGGGAAAATTTGAAATTTTTCTAAAAATTTTCCGTTTTCGTTGCTTTTTTCGATCATATCTCGATGAATGGAGCAAAATCGGGCGAAAATGAGGAGAAAAATTGAAATTTCGCTAAAATTATCCGTTTTCGTTACTTTTCTCGTTCATTTCTATATAAAATGAGCAAAATTATGGCAAAATTGAGGCGAAAAATTGAAATTTCGCAAAAATTATCCATTTTCGTTGCTTTTTTCGATCATATCTCGATAAAATGAGAAAAATTATGGCAAAATTGAGGCGAAAAATTGAACTTTCACTAAAATTATCCTTTTCGTTGCTTTTTTCGATCATATTTCGGAAAAATGAGAAAAATTCGGGCAATATTGATGAGAATAATTGAAATTTCGCTAAAATTATCCATTTTCGATGTTTTTTTCGATCATATATCGATAAAATGAGCTAAATTCGGGCAATATTGAGGAGAAAAATTGTATTTTTGCAAACATTATCCGATTTCGTTTTATTTTCGATCATATCTCGATAAAATGCTCAAAATTCGGGCAAAATTGAGGTGAAAAATTGAAATTTCGCTAAAATTTTCCGTTTCGTTGCTTTTTTCGATCAGATATCGACAAAATAATCATAATTGAGGAGAAAAATTGAAATTACTCTAAACTTATCTGTTTTCATTGCTTTTTTCGATCATATCTCAATAAAATGAGCGAAATTCGGGCAAAATTAAGGCTATTATTGAAATTTCGCCAAAATTATTCGTTTTCGTTACTTTTTAAATCATATTTTGATAAAATGAGCTAAATTAGGGCAAAATTGAGTAGAAAAATTGAAATTTTACTGAAATAATCCGTTTTTGTTTCTTTTTTCGATCATATCTCGATAATATGAGCAAAATTCTGGCAAAATTGAGGAGAAAAATTGAAATTTCGCTCAAATTATCCGTTTTCGTTTTTTTTTTCGATCATATCTCGATAATATGAGCAAAATTCTGGCAAAATTGAGGAGAAAAATTGAAATTTCGCTAAAATTTTCCGTTTTCGATGCTTCTTTCGATCATATTTCTATAAAATTAGCATGAACACGCAAAATTGAGGAGAAAAGTTGAAATGTTTCTAAAAATTATAGTTTTCGATGTTTTTTTAGATCATATCTCGATAAAATGAGCAACATTCGGGCAAAATTGAGGAGAAAAATTGAATTTTCGCTAAAATTATCCGTTTTCGAAGTTTTTTTCGATCATATCTCAATAAACTGAGCAAAGTTCGGGCAAAATTGAGGAGAAAAATATAAATTTCGCTAAAATGATCCGTTTTCATTGCTTTTTCCTATTATACCTCGATAAAATGAGAAAATTCTGGCAAAATTGAGCACAAAAATTGAAATTTAGCTAAAATTTTCCGTTTTCGTCTCTTATATCGATCATATTTTCTTAAGATTAGCAAGATTCGGGCAAAATTAAGGGGAGTATTTGAATTTTTTCTAAAACTTGACCGTTTCTTTGCTTTTTTCGATCTCATCTCGATAAAATGAGCAAAATTCGGGCAAATCTAAGGATAAAAATTGAAATTTTGCTAAAGTTATCCGTTTTCGATGCTTTTTTCGATCATATCTCGATAATATGAGCTAAATTCGGGCAATATTGAGGAGAAAAATTGTAATTTCTCTAAAATTAACCGTTTTCGTTGCATTTTTCGATCATATCTCGAAAAAATGAGCAAGATTAGGGCAAATTGAGTAGAAAAATTGAAATTTCACGAAAATTATCCGTTTTCGATGTTTTTTTTCGATCATATCTTGAGAAAATGAGCAACATTCGTGCTAAATTGAGGAGAAAAATTGAAATTTCGTTACAATTTTCCGTTTTCGTTGCTTTTTTCGATCATATCGCGATAAATGGAGCAAAATTCGGGTAAAAATAAGGAGAAATATTGAAGTTTCGGTAAAATTATTCGTTTTCGTTGCTTTTTTCAATCATTTCTTTATGAAATGATTAAAATAAGGTCAACATTGAAAAGAGAATTTAAATTTCGCTAAAATTGTTCGTTTTCGTTACTTTTTTCCAACATATCTTAATGAAATGATTAAAATAAGGTAAAAATTGAGGGGAAAAATTGAAATTTCGCAAAAATTATCCGTTTGCGTTGCTTTTTTTCGATCATATATCGATAAAATTAGCAAGATTCGGGCGAAATTAAGGGGAAAATTTGAAATTTTTCTAAAAATTATCTGTTTTCGTTCCTTTTTTCGATCATATCTCGATGAAATGAGAAGCATTAAAGGAAAATTGAGGAGAAAAATTGAAATTTAGCTAAAATTATCCGTTTTCGTTGCTTTTATCGATCATATTTAGATAAAATTAACAAGATTCAGACAAAATTAGGTGTAAAATTTGAAATTTTTTTAAAAATTATCCGAATTTGTTGCTTTTTTCTATCATATCTCGATTAAATGAGCTAAATTCGTGCAATATTGAGGAGAAAAATTGTAATTTCTCTAAAATTATTATTTTTCGATGTTTTTTTCGATCATATCTCAATAAAATGAGCAAAATTCGGAAAATATTGAGGAAAAAAATTGAAATTTCCCTAAGATTATCCTTTTTCGGTGTTTTTTTCGATCATATCTCGATTAAATGAGCATAATTCGGGCAAAATTGAGAAGAAAAATGGAAATATCGCTAAAATTTTCCGTTTGCGATCCTTTTTTCGATCATATTTATATTAAATTAGTACGATTCGGGCAAGTTTAAAGGGAAAATTTGAAATTTTTCTAAAAATTATCCGTTTTCGTTGCTATTTTCGATCATATTTCGATAAAATGAGCTAAATTCGGGCAATATTGAGGAGAAAAATTGTAATTTCTATAAAATTATCCGCTTTTGTTGTTTTTTCGATCAAATCTCGATGAAATGAGCAAAATTCGGGCAAGATTGAGGGGAAAAATTGAAATTTCGCTAAAATTATCATTTTTCGTTGCTTTTTTCCATCATATCTCGATGAATGGAGCAAAATTCGGGCGAAAATGAGGAGAATAATTGAAATTTCAATAATATTTTCCGTTTTCGTTGCTTTTTTCGATTATATTTCAATTAAATTAGCACGATTTGGGCAAAGTTAAGGGGAAAATTTGAAATTTTTCTAAAAGTTATCCGTTTTCGTTGCTTTTTTCGATCATATCTCGATGAATGGAGCAAAATTCGGGCGAAAATGAGGAGAAATATTGAAATTTCAATAAAATTATCCGTTTTCGTTACTTTTCTCGTTCATTACTATATAAAATGAGCAAAATTATGGCAAAATTGAGGCGAAAAATTGAAATTTTGCAAAAATTATCCGTTTTCGTTGCTTTTTTCGATCATATCTAGATAAAATGAGCAAAATTATGGCAAAATTGAGGCGAAAAATTGAACTTTCACTAAAATTATCCTTTTTCGTTGCTTTTTTCTATCATATCTCGAAAAAATGAGGAAAATTCGGGCAATATTGATGAGAAAAATTGTAATTTCTATAAAATTATCCGTTTTCATAGCTTTTTTCTATCGTACCTCGATAAAATGAGCAAAATTCTGGCAAAATTGAGGAGAAAAATTGAAATTTCGTTAAAATTATCCGTTTTCGTTGCTTTTTTCGATCATATTTAGATAAAATAGCAAGATTCGGACATAATTAAGGAGAAAAATTCAAATTTAGCCAAAATTTTCCGTTTTCGTTGCTTCTTTCGATCATATTTAGATAAAATTAACAAGATTCGGACAAAATTAAGGAGAAAAATTGAAATTTCGATAAAATTATTCGTTTTCGTAGATTTTTTCGATCATATCTCGATAAAATGGAGCAAAATTCGGGCAAAATTAAGGTGAAAAATTGAAATTTTGCAAAAGATATCCGATTTCGTTGCTTTTTTCGATCATATCTCGATAAAATGTGCAAAATTATGGCAAAATTAAGGAGAAAAATTCAAATTTAGCCAAAATTTTCCGTTTTCGTTGCTTCTCTCGATCATATTTAGATAAAATTAACAAGATTCGGACAAAATTAAGGAGAAAAATTGAAATTTCGATAAAATTATTCGTTTTCGTAGCTTTTTTCGATCATATTTAGATAAAATGTGCAAAATTATGGCAAAATTGAGGAGAAAAATTGAAAGTTTGCTAAAATTTTCCGTTTTCGTTTTTTTTTTAAATATATCTCGATAAAATTAGCAAAATTCGGGCAAAATTGAGGAGAAAAATTGAAATTTCCCTAAAATTATCAGTTTTCGATGCTTTTTTCGATCATGTCTCGATAAAATGATCAAAATTCGGACAAAATTGAGGAGAACAATTGTAATTTCTTAAAAACAATCCATTTTAGATGTTTTTTTCGATCATATCTCGATAAAATGAGCAAAATTTGGGCAAAATTGAGGGGAAAAATTGAAATTTCGCTAAAATTATCATTTTTCGTTGCTTTTTTCCATCATATCTCGATGAATGGAGCAAAATTCGGGCGAAAATGAGGAGAAAAATTGAAATTTCAATAAAATTATCCGTTATCGTTACTTTTCTCGTTCATATCTATATAAAATGAGCAAAATTATGGCAAAATTGAGGCGAAAAATTGAAATTTTGCAAAAATTATCCGTTTTCGTTGCTTTTTTCGATCATATCTCGATAAAATGAGCAAAATTATGGAAAAATTGAGGCGAAAAATTGAACTTTCACTAAAATTATCCTTTTTCGTTGCTTTTTTCGATCATATCTCGAAAAAATGAGGAAAATTCGGGCAATATTGATGAGAAAAATTGTAATTTCTATAAAATTATCCGTTTTCATAGCTTTTTTCTATCGAACCTCGATAAACAGCAAAATTCTGGCAAAATTGAGTAGAAAAATTGAAATTTAGCTAACATTATCCGTTTTCGTTACTTTTTTCGATCATATTTCGATAAATGGAGCAAAATTCGGGCGAAATTAAGCGAAAAAATTGAAATTTTGCTAAAATTATCCGTTTTCGTTGCTTTTTTCGATCATATCTCGATAAAATGTGCAATATTATGGCAAAATTAAGGGGAAAATTTGAAATTTTTCTAAAAATTATCCCTTTTCGTTGCTTTTTTCGATCACATATCGATAAAATGAGCATGATTCGGGCAAAATTGAAGAGAAAAATTAAAATTTCTCTAAAATTATCCAGTTTCGTTGCTTTTTTCGATTATAACTCGATAAAATGAGCAAAATTAGGGCAAAATTGAGGAGAACAATAAAAATTTCGCTAAAGTGATCCGTTTTCGATATTTTTTTCGATCATATCTCGAGAAAATGAGCAACACTCGGGCAAAATTGAGGAGAAAAATTGAAATTTCGTTAAAATTTTCCGTTTTCGTTGCTTTTTCGATCATATCTCGATAAATGGACAAACCTTGGATAAAATTGAGGGGAAAATTCGAAATTTTTCTAAAAATTAACCGTTTTCGTTCCTTTTTTCCATCATATCTCTATAAAATAAGAAAAAATCGGGAAAAATTGAGGAGAAAAATTCAAATTTAGCCAAAATTATCCGTTTTCGTTGCTTTTTTCGATCATGTTTAGATAAAATAGCAAGATTCGGACAAAATTAAGGAGAAAAATTAAAATTTAGCCAAAATTTTCCGTTTTCGTTGCTTCTTTCGATCATATTTAGATAAAATTAACAAGATTCGGACAAAATTAAGGAGAAAAATTGAAATTTCGATAAAATTATTCGTTTTCGTAGCTTTTTTCGATCATATCTCGATAAAATGAAGCAAAATTCGGGCAAAATTAAAGTGAAAAATTGAAATTTTGCAAAAATTATCCGTTTTCGTTGCTTTTTTCGATCATATCTCGATAAAATGTGCAAAATTATGGCAAAATTGAGGAGAAAAATTGAAAGATTGCTAAAATTTTCCGTTTTCATTTTTTTTTCAAATATACCTCGATAAAATTAGCAAAATTCGGGCAAAATTGAGGAGAAAAATTGTAATTTCTTAAAAACAATCGATTTTAGATGTTTTTTTCGATCATATCTCGATAAAATGAGCAAAATTTGGGCAAAATTGAGGCGAAAAATTGAAATTTCGCTAAAATTATCCGTTTTTGTTGCTTTTTTCGATCATATCTCGATAAATGAGCTATGATTGGGCAATCATGAGGAGAACAATTGAAATTTCCCTAAAATTATCAGTTTTCGATGCTTTTTTCGATCATATCTCGATAAAATGATCAAAATTCGGACAAAATTGAGGAGAACAATTGTAATTTCTTAAAAACAATCGATTTTAGATGTTTTTTTCGATCATATCTCGATAAAATGAGCAAAATTTGGGCAAAATTGAGGCGAAAATTGAAATTTCGCTAAAATTATCCGTTTTTGTTCCTTTTTTCGATCATATCTCGATGAATGAAGCAAAATTATGGCAAAATTGAATAGAAAAATTGAAATTTTGCTAGAAATTTTCCGTTTTCGTTAATTTTTTCGATCAAATTTCAATAAATGAGCTATGTTCGGGCAATCCTGAGGAGAACCATTGAGATTTCGCTATAATTATCCGTTTCCGATGTTTTTTTCGATCATATCTCGATAAAATGAGCAAAATTCGGGCAATATTGAGGAAAAAAATTGAAATTTCCCTAAGATTATCCTTTTTCGGTGTTTTTTTCGATCATATCTCGTTTAAATGAGCATAATTCGGGCAAAATTGAGAAGAAAAATGGAAATATCGCTAAAATTTTCCGTTTTCGTTCCTTTTTTCGATCATATTTCAATTAAATTAAAGCGATTCGGGCAAGTTTAAAGGGAAAATTTGAAATTTTTCTAAAAATTATCCGTTTTCGTTGCTATTTTCGTTAATATTTCGATAAAATGAGCTAAATTCGGGAATTATTTAGGAGAAAAATTGAAATTTTGCTAAAATTATCCGTTTTCGTTGCTTTTTTCGATCATATTTCGATTAAATTAAAACGATTTGGGCAAGTTTAAATGGAAAATTTGAAATTTTTCTAAAAATTATCTGTTTTCGTTGCTATTTTCGATCATATCTCGATGAAATGAGCAATATTCGGGAAAATTGAGGAGAAAAATTGAAAGTTTGCTAAACTTTTCTGTTTTCGTTTTTTTTTTTTCGATCATATCTCGATAAATGAGCTATGTTTGGGCAATCATGAGGAGAACAATTGAGATTTCGCTATAATTATCCGTTTTCGATGTTTTTTTCGAGCAGATCTCGATAAAATGATCAAAATTCGGGAAATATTGAGGAAAAATATTGAAATTTTGCTAAAATTATCCGTTTTCGTTGCTTTTTTCGATCATATTTCTATAAAATTAGCATAATTCTGGCAAAATTGAGGAGAAAACCTGAAATTTTTCTAAAAATTATCCTTTTTCGTAGCTTTTTTCGATCATATCTCGGTAAAATGAGCAAAATTCGGGCAAAATTGAGGAGAAATATTGAAATTTCGCTAAAAATATCCAGTTTCGTTGCTTTTTTCGATCATATCTCGCTAAAATGGACAAAATTGAGGAGAACAATTGGAATTTCTTAAAAACTATCCATTTTTGATGTTTTTTTCGATCATATCTCGATGAAATTAGCAAAATTCGGGCAAAATTGAGGAGAAAAATTGAAATTTCTCTAAAATTATCAGTTTTCGATGTTTTTTTCGATAATATCTCGATAAATGGAGCAAAATTCGGGCAAAATTAAGGGGAAAAATTGAAATTTTGCTAAAATTATCCATTTTCGTTGCTTTTTTCGATCATATTTCAATAAAATTAGCATTATTTGGTCAAAATTGAGGAGAACAATTGTAATTTCTTTAAAACTATCCATTTTCGTTGTTTTTTTCGATCATATCTCGATAAAATGATTAAAATTCGGGCAAAATTGTGGCGAAAAATTGAAATTTCGCTAAAGTGTCCGCTTTCGTTGCTTTTATCGATCAAATCTCGATAAAATGAGAAATATTATGGCGAAATTGAATAAAAAAATTGAAATTTCGCTAGAAATTTTCCGTTTTCGTTAATTTTTTCGATCATATTTCAATAAATGAGCTATGTTCGAGCAATCCTGAGGAGAACAATTGAGATTTCGCTATAAGTATCAGTTTCCGATGTTTTTTTTCGATCATATCTAGATAAAATGAGCAAAATTCGGGCAATATTGAGGAAAAAAATTGAAATTTCCCTAAGATTATCCTTTTTCGGTGTTTTTTTCGATCATATCTCGTTTAAATGAGCATAATTCGGGCAAAATTGAGAAGAAAAATGGAAATATCGCTAAAATTTTCCGTTTTCGTTGCTTTTTTCGATCATATCTCGATAAATGAGCTATGTTTGGGCAATCATGAGGAGAACAATTGAGATTTCGCTATAATTATCCGTTTTCGTTGCTTTTTTCGATCATATTTCGATAAAATTAGCATTATTTGGTCAAAATTGAGGAGAACAATTGTAATTTCTTTAAAACTATCCATTTTAGTTGTTTTTTTCGATCATATCTCGATAAAATGAGCAAAATTTGGGCAAAATTTATGCGAAAAATTGAAATTTCGCTAAAATTATCCGTTTTTGTTGCTTTTTTCGATCATATCTCGATAAATGAGCTATGTTTGGGCAATCATGAGGAGAACAATTGAGATTTTGCTATAATTATCCGTTTTCGTTGCTTTTTTCGATCATATTTCGATAAAATTAGCATTATTTGGTCAAAATTGAGGAGAACAATTGTAATTTCTTTAAAACTATCCATTTTAGTTGTTTTTTTCGATCATATCTCGATAAAATGATTAAAATCCGGGCAAAATTGATGGAAAAAAATTGAAATTTCGCTAGAATTATCATTTTTCGTTGCTTTTTTCGATCATATCTCGATGAATGAAGCAAAATTATGGCAAAATTGAATAGAAAAATTGAAATTTTGCTAGAAATTTTCCGTTTTCGTTAATTTTTTCGATCAAATTTCAATAAATGAGCTATGTTCGGGCAATCCTGAGGAGAACAATTGAGATTTCGCTATAATTATCCGTTTCCGATGTTTTTTTCGATCATATCTCGATAAAATGAGCAAAATTCGGGCAATATTGAGGAAAAAAATTGAAATTTCCCTAAGATTATCCTTTTTCGGTGTTTTTTTCGATCATATCTCGTTTAAATGAGCATAATTCGGGCAAAATTGAGAAGAAAAATGGAAATATCGCTAAAATTTTCCGTTTTCGTTCCTTTTTTCGATCATATTTCAATTAAATTAAAGCGATTCGGGCAAGTTTAAAGGGAAAATTTGAAATTTTTCTAAAAATTATACGTTTTCGTTGCTATTTTCGTTAATATTTCGATAAAATGAGCTAAATTCGGGAATTATTTAGGAGAAAAATTGAAATTTTGCTAAAATTATCCGTTTTCGTTGCTTTTTTCGATCATATTTCGATAAAATTAGCATTTTATTTTTATTATATTTAAATTTAGGAGAACACTGTAATTTCTTTTAAAACTATCCATTTTCGTTGTTTTTTTCGATCATATCTCGATAAAATGATTAAAATTCGGGCAAAATTGAGGGGAAAAATTGAAAGTTTGCTAAAATTATCATTTTTCGTTGCTTTTTTCGATCATATTTCAATTAAATTAAAACGATTTGGGCAAGTTTAAATGGAAAATTTGAAATTTTTCTAAAAATTATCTGTTTTCGTTGCTATTTTCGATCATATCTCGATGAAATGAGCAATATTCGGGAAAATTGAGGAGAAAAAATAAAAATTTCTCAAAAATTATCAAGTTTCGTTGCTTTTTTCGATCAAATCTTGATTAAATGAGCAAAATGCGGGCAAAATTGAGGAGAAAAATATAAATTTCGCTAAAATGATCCGTTTTCGATGTTTTTTTCGATCATATATTGAGAAAATGAGAAGCATTCGGGGAAAATTGAGGAGAGAATTTAAATTTCGCTAAAATTATTCGTTTTCGTTGCTTTTTTCAATCATATCTTAATGAAATGATTAAAATAAGGTCAAAATTGAGTAGAAAAATTGAAATTTCACTAAAATCATCCGTTTTCGTACCTTTTTTCGATCATATCTCGATAAAATGAGCAAGATTCGGGCAAAGTTGAGGAGAAAAATTGAAATTTCATTAAAATTATCCGTTTTCGTACCTTTTTTCGATCATATCTCGATAAAATGAGCAAGATTCGGGCAAAGTTGAGGAGAAAAATTGAAATTTCATTAAAATTATCCGTTTTCGTTGCTTTTTTCGATCTTATCTCGATGAATGTTTCCAGATTCGGGCAAAATTGAAGAGAAAAAATAAAAATTTCCCTAAAATTATCCGTTTTCGTTGCTGTATTCGATATTATATCTTGATAAGATGAGCAAAATTCGGGCAAAATTGAGGAGAAAAATATAAATTTTGCTAAAATGATCCGTTTTCGATGTTTTTTTCGATCATGTCTTGAGAAAATGAGCAACATTCGGGCTAAATTGAGGAGAAAAATTGAAATTTCGTTACAATTTTCCGTTTTCGTTGCTTTTTTCGATCATGTCGCGATAAATGGGCTATGTTTGGGCAATCATGAGGAGAACAATTGAGATTTCGCTATAATTATCCGTTTTCGATTTTTTTTTCGAGCAGATCTCGATAAAATGAGCAATATTCGGGCAAATCTAAGGATAAAAATTGAAATTTTGCTAAAGTTATCCGTTTTCGATGCTTTTTTCGATCATATCTCGATAATATGAGCTAAATTCGGGCAATATTGAGTAGAAAAATTGTAATTTCTCTAAAATTATCCGTTTTCGATGTTTTTTTTCGATTATATCTTGAGAAAATGAGCAACATTCGTGCTAAATTGAGGAGAAAAATTGAAATTTCGTTACAATTTTCCATTTTCGTTGCTTTTTTCGATCATATCGCGATAAATGGAGCAAAATTCGGGTAAAAATAAGGAGAAATATTGAAGTTTCGCTAAAATTATTCGTTTTCGTTGCTTTTTTCAATCATTTCTTTATGAAATGATTAAAATAAGGTCAAGATTGAAAAGAGAATTTAAATTTCGCTAAAATTTTTCGTTTTCGTTACTTTTTTCCAACATATCTTAATGAAATGATTAAAATAAGGTAAAAATTGAGGGGAAAAATTGAAATTTCGCAAAAATTATCCGTTTGCGTTGCTTTTTTCGATCATATATCGATAAAATTAGCAAGATTCAGGCGAAATAAGGGGAAAATTTGAAATTTTTCTAAAAATTATCTGTTTTCGTTCCTTTTTTCGATCATATCTCGATGAAATGAGAAGCATTCAAGGAAAATTGAGGAGAAAACTGAAATTTAGCTAAAATTATCCGTTTTCGTTGCTTTTATCGATCATATTTAGATAAAATTAACAATATTCAGACAAAATTAGGTGTAAAATTTGAAATTTTTTTAAAAATTATCCGTATTTGTTGCTTTTTTCTATCATATCTCGATTAAATGAGCTAAATTCGTGCAATATTGAGGAGAAAAATTGTAATTTCTCTAAAATTATTATTTTTCGATGTTTTTTTCGATCATATCTCAATAAAATGAGCAAAATTTGGGCAAGATTGAGGAAAAAAATTGAAATTTCCCTAAGATTATCCTTTTTCGGTGTTTTTTTCGATCATATCTCGATTAAATGAGCATAATTCGGGCAAAATTGAGAAGAAAAATGATATAGCGCTAAAATTTTCCGGTTTCGTTCCTTTTTTCGATCATATTTATATTAAATTAGTACGATTCGGGCAAGTTTAAGGGGAAAATTAGAAATATTTCTAAAAATTATCCGTTTTCGTTGCTTTTTTCGATCATATCTCGATAAAATGTTCAAAATTATGGCAAAATTGAGGAGAAAAATTGAAAGTTGCTAAAATTTTCCGTTTTCGTTTTTTTTTCAAATATATCTCGATAAAATTAGCAAAATTCGGACAAAATTGAGGAGAACAATTGTAATTTCTTAAAAACAATCCATTTTAGATGTTTTTTCGATCATATCTCGATAAAATGAGCAAAATTTGGGCAAAATTGAGGCGAAAAATTGAAATTTCGCTAAAATTATCCGTTTTTGTTGCTTTTTTCGATCATATCTCGATAAATGAGCTATGTTTGGGCAATCATGAGGAGAACAATTGAGATTTCGCTATAATTATCCGTTTTCGTTGCTTTTTTCGATCATATTTCGATAAAATTAGCATTATTTGGTCAAAATTGAGGAGAACAATTGTAATTTCTTTAAAACTATCCATTTTAGTTGTTTTTTTCGATCATATCTCGATAAAATGATTAAAATCCGGGCAAAATTGATGGAAAAAAATTGAAATTTCGCTAAAATTATCATTTTTCGTTGCTTTTTTCGATCATATCTCGATGAATGAAGCAAAATTATGGCAAAATTGAATAGAAAAATTGAAATTTTGCTAGAAATTTTCCGTTTTCGTTAATTTTTTCGATCAAATTTCAATAAATGAGCTATGTTCGGGCAATCCTGAGGAGAACAATTGAGATTTCGCTATAATTATCCGTTTCCGATGTTTTTTTCGATCATATCTCGATAAAATGAGCAAAATTCGGGCAATATTGAGGAAAAAAATTGAAATTTCCCTAAGATTATCCTTTTTCGGTGTTTTTTTCGATCATATCTCGTTTAAATGAGCATAATTCGGGCAAAATTGAGAAGAAAAATGGAAATATCGCTAAAATTTTCCGTTTTCGTTCCTTTTTTCGATCATATTTCAATTAAATTAAAGCGATTCGGGCAAGTTTAAAGGGAAAATTTGAAATTTTTCTAAAAATTATCCGTTTTCGTTGCTATTTTCGTTAATATTTCGATAAAATGAGCTAAATTCGGGAATTATTTAGGAGAAAAATTGAAATTTTGCTAAAATTATCCGTTTTCGTTGCTTTTTTCGATCATATTTCGATAAAATTAGCATTTTATTTTTATTATATTTAAATTTAGGAGAACACTGTAATTTCTTTTAAAACTATCCATTTTCGTTGTTTTTTTCGATCATATCTCGATAAAATGATTAAAATTTGGGCAAAATTGAGGGGAAAAATTGAAAGTTTGCTAAAATTATCATTTTTCGTTGCTTTTTTCGATCATATTTCAATTAAATTAAAACGATTTGGGCAAGTTTAAATGGAAAATTTGAAATTTTTCTAAAAATTATCTGTTTTCGTTGCTATTTTCGATCATATCTCGATGAAATGAGCAATATTCGGGAAAATTGAGGAGAAAAATTGAAAGTTTGCTAAACTTTTCTGTTTTCGTTTTTTTTTTTTTCGATCATATCTCGATAAATGAGCTATGTTTGGGCAATCATGAGGAGAACAATTGAGATTTCGCTATAATTATCCGTTTTCGATGTTTTTTTCGAGCAGATCTCGATAAAATGATCAAAATTCGGGAAATATTGAGGAAAAATATTGAAATTTTGCTAAAATTATCCGTTTTCGTTGCTTTTTTCGATCATATTTCTATAAAATTAGCATAATTCTGGCAAAATTGAGGAGAAAACCTGAAATTTTTCTAAAAATTATCCTTTTTCGTAGCTTTTTTCGATCATATCTCGGTAAAATGAGCAAAATTCGGGCAAAATTGAGGAGAAATATTGAAATTTCGCTAAAAATATCCAGTTTCGTTGCTTTTTTCGATCATATCTCGCTAAAATGGACAAAATTGAGGAGAACAATTGGAATTTCTTAAAAACTATCCATTTTTGATGTTTTTTTCGATCATATCTCGATGAAATTAGCAAAATTCGGGCAAAATTGAGGAGAAAAATTGAAATTTCTCTAAAATTATCAGTTTTCGATGTTTTTTTCGATCATATCTCGATAAATGGAGCAAAATTCGGGCAAAATTAAGGGGAAAAATTGAAATTTTGCTAAAATTATCCATTTTCGTTGCTTTTTTCGATCATATTTCAATAAAATTAGCATTATTTGGTCAAAATTGAGGAGAACAATTGTAATTTCTTTAAAACTATCCATTTTCGTTGTTTTTTTCGATCATATCTCGATAAAATGATTAAAATTCGGGCAAAATTGTGGCGAAAAATTGAAATTTCGCTAAAGTGTCCGCTTTCGTTGCTTTTATCGATCAAATCTCGATAAAATGAGAAATATTATGGCGAAATTGAATAAAAAAATTGAAATTTCGCTAGAAATTTTCCGTTTTCGTTAATTTTTTTGATCATATTTCAATAAATGAGCTATGTTCGAGCAATCCTGAGGAGAACAATTGAGATTTCGCTATAAGTATCCGTTTCCGATGTTTTTTTTCGATCATATCTAGATAAAATGAGCAAAATTCGGGCAATATTGAGGAAAAAAATTGAAATTTCCCTAAGATTATCCTTTTTCGTTGCTTTTTTCGATCATATCTCGATAAATAAGCTATGTTCGGGCAATCATGAGGAGAACAATTGAGATTTCGCTATAATTATCCGTTTTCGTTGCTTTTTTCGATAATATTTCGATAAAATTAGCATTATTTGGTCAAAATTGAGGAGAACAATTGTAATTTCTTTAAAACTATCCATTTTAGTTGTTTTTTTCGATCATATCTCGATAAAATGAGCAAAATTTGGGCAAAATTTATGCGAAAAATTGAAATTTCGCTAAAATTATCCGTTTTTGTTGCTTTTTTCGATCATATCTCGATAAATGAGCTATGTTTGGGCAATCATGAGGAGAACAATTGAGATTTCGCTATATCTATCCGTTTTCGTTGCTTTTTTCGATCATATTTCGATAAAATTAGCATTATTTGGTCAATATTGAGGAGAACAATTGTAATTTCTTTAAAACTATCCATTTTAGTTGTTTTTTTCGATCATATCTCGATAAAATGATTAAAATCCGGGCAAAATTGATGGAAAAAAATTGAAATTTCGCTAAAATTATCATTTTTCGTTGCTTTTTTCGATCATATCTCGATGAATGAAGCAAAATTATGGCAAAATTGAATAGAAAAATTGAAATTTTGCTAGAAATTTTCCGTTTTCGTTAATTTTTTCGATCAAATTTCAATAAATGAGCTATGTTCGGGCAATCCTGAGGAGAACAATTGAGATTTCGCTATATCTATCCGTTTTCGTTGCTTTTTTCGATCATATTTCGATAAAATTAGCATTATTTGGTCAATATTGAGGAGAACAATTGTAATTTCTTTAAAACTATCCATTTTAGTTGTTTTTTTCGATCATATCTCGATAAAATGATTAAAATCTGGGCAAAATTGATGGAAAAAAATTGAAATTTCGCTAAAATTATCATTTTTCGTTGCTTTTTTCGATCATATCTCGATGAATGAAGCAAAATTATGGCAAAATTGAATAGAAAAATTGAAATTTTGCTAGAAATTTTCCGTTTTCGTTAATTTTTTCGATCAAATTTCAATAAATGAGCTATGTTCGGGCAATCCTGAGGAGAACAATTGAGATTTCGCTATAATTATCCGTTTCCGATGTTTTTTTCGATCATATCTCGATAAAATGAGCAAAATTCGGGCAATATTGAGGAAAAAAATTGAAATTTCCCTAAGATTATCCTTTTTCGGTGTTTTTTTCGATCATATCTCGTTTAAATGAGCATAATTTGGGCAAAATTGAGAAGAAAAATGGAAATATCGCTAAAATTTTCCGTTTTCGTTCCTTTTTTCGATCATATTTCAATTAAATTAAAGCGATTCGGGCAAGTTTAAAGGGAAAATTTGAAATTTTTCTAAAAATTATCCGTTTTCGTTGCTATTTTCGTTAATATTTCGATAAAATGAGCTAAATTCGGGAATTATTTAGGAGAAAAATTGAAATTTTGCTAAAATTATCCGTTTTCGTTGCTTTTTTCGATCATATTTCGATAAAATTAGCATTTTATTTTTATTATATTTAAATTTAGGAGAACACTGTAATTTCTTTTAAAACTATCCATTTTCGTTGTTTTTTTCGATCATATCTCGATAAAATGATTAAAATTCGGGCAAAATTGAGGGGAAAAATTGAAAGTTTGCTAAAATTATCATTTTTCGTTGCTTTTTTCGATCATATTTCAATTAAATTAAAACGATTTGGGCAAGTTTAAATGGAAAATTTGAAATTTTTCTAAAAATTATCTGTTTTCGTTGCTATTTTCGATCATATCTCGATGAAATGAGCAATATTCGGGAAAATTGAGGAGAAAAAATAAAAATTTCTCTAAAATTATCAAGTTTCGTTGCTTTTTTCGATCAAATCTTGATTAAATGAGCAAAATGCGGGCAAAATTGAGGAGAAAAATATAAATTTCGCTAAAATGATCCGTTTTCGATGTTTTTTTCGATCATATATTGAGAAAATGAGAAGCATTCGGGGAAAATTGAGGAGAGAATTTAAATTTCGCTAAAATTATTCGTTTTCGTTGCTTTTTTCAATCATATCTTAATGAAATGATTAAAATAAGGTCAAAATTGAGGGGAAAAATTGAAATTTCGCAAAAATTATCCGTTTGCGTTGCTTTTTTCGATCTTATATCGATAAAATTAGCAAAATTAGGGCAAAATTGAGTAGAAAAATTGAAATTTCACTAAAATCATCCGTTTTCGTACCTTTTTTCGATCATATCTCGATAAAATGAGCAAGATTCGGGCAAAGTTGAGGAGAAAAATTGAAATTTCATTAAAATTATCCGTTTTCGTTGCTGTTTTCGATATTATATCTTGATAAGATGAGCAAAATTCGGGCAAAATTGAGGAGAAAAATATAAATTTTGCTAAAATGATCCGTTTTTGATGTTTTTTTCGATCATATCTTGAGAAAATGAGCAACATTCGGGCTAAATTGAGGAGAAAAATTGAAATTTCGTTACAATTTTCCGTTTTCGTTGCTTTTTTCGATCATGTCGCGATAAATGGGCTATGTTTGGGCAATCATGAGGAGAACAATTGAGATTTCGCTATAATTATCCGTTTTCGATGTTTTTTTTGAGCAGATCTCGATAAAATGAGCAAAATTCGGGCAATATTGAGGAAAAAAATTGAAATTTCCCTAAGATTATCCGTTTTCGATGTTTTTTTCGATCATATCTCGATTGAATGAGCATAATTCGGGCAAAATTGAGAAGAAAACTGGAAATATCGCTAAAATTTTCCGTTTTCGTTGCTTTTTTCGATCATATTTATATTAAATTAGTACGATTCGGGCAAGTTTAAAGGGAAAATTTGAAATTTTTCTAAAAATTATCCGTTTTCGTTGCTATTTTCGTTCATATTGAGATAAAATGAGCTACATTCGGGCAATATTGAGGAAAAAAATGTAAATTTTGCTACAATTATCCGTTTTCGTTGCTTTTTTCGATCATATTTCGATAAAATTAGCATTTTATTTTTATTATATTTAAATTTAGGAGAACAATTGTAATTTCTATAAAATTATCCGCTTTTGTTGTTTTTTTCGATCATATCTCGATAAAATGATTAAAATTCGGGCAAAATTGAGGGGAAAAATTGAAATTTCGCTAAAATTATCATTTTTCGTTGCTTTTTTCGATCGTATCTCGATGAATGGTGCTAAATTCGGGTGAAAATGAGGAGAATAATTGAAATTACACTAAAATTTTCCGTTTTCGTTGCTTTTTTCGATCATATTTCCATAAAATTAGCAAATTTCTGGCAAAATTGAGGACAAAAATTGAAATTTCGCTAAAATTTTCCGTTTTCGTTGCTTTTTTCGATCATATTTCCATAAAATTAGCAAATTTCTGGCAAAATTGAGGACAAAAATTGAAATTACGCTAAAATTATCCGTTTTCGTTTCTTGTTTCGATCATATCTTGATAAAATGAGCAAAATTCGGGCAATATTGAGGAGAAAAACTGAAATTTCGCTAAAATTATCAGCTGTCGTTGCTTTTTTCGATCATATTACTATAAAATTAGCATGATTCGCGCAAAATTGAGGAGAAAATTTGAAATTTTACCAAAAAAATATCCGTTTTTGTTGCTTTTTTCGATCATATCTCGAATAAATGAGAAAAATTCGGGCAAAATTGAGTAGAAAAATTGAAATTTAGCTAAAATTATCCGTTTTCGTTACCTTTTTCGATCATATTTCGATAAATGGAGCAAAATTCGGGCGAAATTAAGGGGAAAAATTGAAATTTTGTTAAAATTATCCGTTTTCGTTGCTTTTTTCGATCATATCTCGATAAAATGTGCAAAATTATGGAAAAAATAAGGGGAAAATTTGAAATTTTTCAAAAATTATCCCTTTTCGTTGCTTTTTTCGATCATATATCGATTAAATTAGCATGATTCGGGCAAAATTGAAGAGAAAAATCAAAATTTCTCTTAAATATCCAGTTTTGGTGCTTTTTTCGATTATATCTCGTTAAAATGAGCAAAATTCGGGCAAAATTGAAAAGAAAAATATAAATTTTGTTAAAGTGATCCATTTTCGATGTTTTTTTCGATCATATCTCGAGAAAATGAGCAACATTCGGGAAAAAATGGAGGAGAAAAATTGAAATTTCGTTAAAATTTTCCGTTTTCGTTGCTTTTTCGATCATATCTCGATAAATTGAGAAAAATTCGGGAAAAATTGAGGAGAAATATTCAAATTTAGCCATAATTGTCCGTTTTCGTTTCTTTTTTTGATCATATATAGATAAAATTAGCAAGATTCGGTCAAAATTAAGGAGAAAAATTCAAATTTAGCCAAAATTTTCCGTTTTCGTTTCTTTTTTCAATCATATCTCGATAAATGGAGCAAAATCGGGCAAAATTAAGGGGAAAAATTGAAAGTTTGCTAAAAATTTCCGTTTTCGTTTTTTTTTCAATCATATCTCGATAAAATGAGCAATATTCGGGCAAAATTGAGGAGAAAAATTGAAATTTCCCTAAAATAATCAGTTTTCGATGTTTTTTTCGATCATATCTCGATTAAAAGAGCAAAATTCGGGCTAAATTGAGGCGAAAAATTGAAATTTCGCTAAAATTATCCGTTTTTGTTGCTTTTTTTCGATCATATCTCGATAAATGAGCTATGTTTGGGCAATCATGAGGAGAACAATTGAGATTTCGCTATAATTATCCGTTTTCGATGTTTTTTTTGAGCAGAACTCGATAAAATGAGCAAAATTCGGGCAATATTGAGGAAAAAAATTGAAATTTCCCTAAGATTATCCGTTTTCGATGTTTTTTTCGATCATATCTCGATTGAATGAGCATAATTCGGGCAAAATTGAGAAGAAAACTGGAAATATCGCTAAAATTTTCCGTTTTCGTTGCTTTTTTCGATCATATTTATATTAAATTAGTACGATTCGGGCAAGTTTAAAGGGAAAATTTGAAATTTTTCTAAAAATTATCTGTTTTCGTTGCTATTTTCGATCATATTTCGATAAAATGAGCTAAATTCGGGCAATATTGAGGAGAAAAATTGTAATTTCTATAAAATTATCCGCTTTTGTTGTTTTTTTCGATCAAATCTCGATGAAATGAGCAAAATTCGGGCAAAATTGGGGGAAAAATTGAAATTTTTCTAAAAATTATCCGTTTTCGTTGCTTTTTTCGATCATATCTCGATGAATGGAGCAAAATTCGGGCGAAAATGAGGACAAAAATTGAAATTTCGCTAAAATTTTCCGTTTTCGTTGCTTTTTTCGATCATATCTCGATAAAATGTGCAAAATTATGGAAAAAATAAGGGGAAAATTTGAAATTTTTCAAAAATTATCCCTTTTCGTTGCTTTTTTCGATCATATATCGATTAAATTAGCATGATTCGGGCAAAATTGAAGAGAAAAATCAAAATTTCTCTTAAATATCCAGTTTCGGTGCTTTTTTCGATTATATCTCGTTAAAATGAGCAAAATTCGGGCAAAATTGAAAAGAAAAATATAAATTTTGTTAAAGTGATCCATTTTCGATGTTTTTTTCGATCATATCTCGAGAAAATGAGCAACATTCGGGAAAAAATGGAGGAGAAAAATTGAAATTTCGTTAAAATTTTCCGTTTTCGTTGCTTTTTCGATCATATCTCGATAAATTGAGAAAAATTCGGGAAAAATTGAGGAGAAATATTCAAATTTAGCCATAATTATCCGTTTTCGTTTCTTTTTTTGATCATATATAGATAAAATTAGCAAGATTCGGTCAAAATTAAGGAGAAAAATTCAAATTTAGCCAAAATTTTCCGTTTTCGTTTCTTTTTTCAATCATATCTCGATAAATGGAGCAAAATCGGGCAAAATTAAGGGGAAAAATTGAAAGTTTGCTAAAAATTTCCGTTTTCGTTTTTTTTTCAATCATATCTCGATAAAATGAGCAATATTCGGGCAAAATTGAGGAGAAAAATTGAAATTTCCCTAAAATAATCAGTTTTCGATGTTTTTTTCGATCATATCTCGATTAAAAGAGCAAAATTCGGGCTAAATTGAGGCGAAAAATTGAAATTTCGCTAAAATTATCCGTTTTTGTTGCTTTTTTTCGATCATATTTCGATAAATGAGCTATGTTTGGGCAATCATGAGGAGAACAATTGAGATTTCGCTATAATTATCCGTTTTCGATGTTTTTTTTGAGCAGATCTCGATAAAATGAGCAAAATTCGGGCAATATTGAGGAAAAAAATTGAAATTTCCCTAAGATTATCCGTTTTCGATGTTTTTTTCGATCATATCTCGATTGAATGAGCATAATTCGGGCAAAATTGAGAAGAAAACTGGAAATATCGCTAAAATTTTCCGTTTTCGTTGCTTTTTTCGATCATATTTATATTAAATTAGTACGATTCGGGCAAGTTTAAAGGGAAAATTTGAAATTTTTCTAAAAATTATCTGTTTTCGTTGCTATTTTCGATCATATTTCGATAAAATGAGCTAAATTCGGGCAATATTGAGGAGAAAAATTGTAATTTCTATAAAATTATCCGCTTTTGTTGTTTTTTTCGATCAAATCTCGATGAAATGAGCAAAATTCGGGCAAGATTGGGGGAAAAATTGAAATTTTTCTAAAAATTATCCGTTTTCGTTGCTTTTTTCGATCATATCTCGATGAATGGAGCAAAATTCGGGCGAAAATGAGGACAAAAATTGAAATTTCGCTAAAATTTTCCGTTTTCGTTGCTTTTTTCGATCATATTTCCATAAAATTAGCAAATTTCTGGCAAAATTGAGGACAAAAATTGAAATTACGCTAAAATTATCCGTTTTCGTTTCTTGTTTCGATCATATCTTGATAAAATGAGCAAAATTCGGGCAATATTGAGGAGAAAAACTGAAATTTCGCTAAAATTATCAGCTGTCGTTGCTTTTTTCGATCATATTACTATAAAATTAGCATGATTCGCGCAAAATTGAGGAGAAAATTTGACATTTTACCAAAAAAATATCCGTTTTTGTTGCTTTTTTCGATCATATCTCGAATAAATGAGAAAAATTCGGGCAAAATTGAGTAGAAAAATTGAAATTTAGCTAAAATTATCCGTTTTCGTTACCTTTTTCGATCATATTTCGATAAATGGAGCAAAATTCGGGCGAAATTAAGGGGAAAAATTGAAATTTTGTTAAAATTATCCGTTTTCGTTGCTTTTTTCGATCATATCTCGATAAAATGTGCAAAATTATGGAAAAAATAAGGGGAAAAATTGAAATTTTTCAAAAATTATCCCTTTTCGTTGCTTTTTTCGATCATATATCGATTAAATTAGCATGATTCGGGCAAAATTGAAGAGAAAAATCAAAATTTCTCTTAAATATCCAGTTTCGGTGCTTTTTTCGATTATATCTCGTTAAAATGAGCAAAATTCGGGCAAAATTGAAAAGAAAAATATAAATTTTGTTAAAGTGATCCATTTTCGATGTTTTTTTCGATTATATCTCGAGAAAATGAGCAACATTCGGGAAAAAATGGAGGAGAAAAATTGAAATTTCGTTACAATTTTCCGTTTTCGTTGCTTTTTTCGATCATATCGCGATAAATGGAGCAAAATTCGGGTAAAAATAAGGAGAAATATTGAAGTTTCGCTAAAATTATTCGTTTTCGTTGCTTTTTTCAATCATTTCTTTATGAAATGATTAAAATAAGGTCAAGATTGAAAAGAGAATTTAAATTTCGCTAAAATTGTTCGTTTTCGTTATTTTTTTTCCAACATATCTTAATGAAATGATTAAAATAAGGTAAAAATTGAGGGGAAAAATTGAAATTTCGCAAAAATTATCCGTTTTCGTTGCTTTTTTCGATCATATCTCGATAAAATGTTCAAAATTATGGCAAAATTGAGGAGAAAAATTGAAAGTTGCTAAAATTTTCCGTTTTCGTTTTTTTTTCAAATATATCTCGATAAAATTAGCAAAATTCGGACAAAATTGAGGAGAACAATTGTAATTTCTTAAAAACAATCCATTTTAGATGTTTTTTCGATCATATCTCGATAAAATGAGCAAAATTTGGGCAAAATTGAGGCGAAAAATTGAAATTTCGCTAAAATTATCCGTTTTTGTTGCTTTTTTCGATCATATCTCGATAAATGAGCTATGTTTGGGCAATCATGAGGAGAACAATTGAGATTTCGCTATAATTATCCGTTTTCGTTGCTTTTTTCGATCATATTTCGATAAAATTAGCATTATTTGGTCAAAATTGAGGAGAACAATTGTAATTTCTTTAAAACTATCCATTTTAGTTGTTTTTTTCGATCATATCTCGATAAAATGATTAAAATCCGGGCAAAATTGATGGAAAAAAATTGAAATTTCGCTAAAATTATCATTTTTCGTTGCTTTTTTCGATCATATCTCGATGAATGAAGCAAAATTATGGCAAAATTGAATAGAAAAATTGAAATTTTGCTAGAAATTTTCCGTTTTCGTTAATTTTTTCGATCAAATTTCAATAAATGAGCTATGTTCGGGCAATCCTGAGGAGAACAATTGAGATTTCGCTATAATTATCCGTTTCCGATGTTTTTTTCGATCATATCTCGATAAAATGAGCAAAATTCGGGCAATATTGAGGAAAAAAATTGAAATTTCCCTAAGATTATCCTTTTTCGGTGTTTTTTTCGATCATATCTCGTTTAAATGAGCATAATTCGGGCAAAATTGAGAAGAAAAATGGAAATATCGCTAAAATTTTCCGTTTTCGTTCCTTTTTTCGATCATATTTCAATTAAATTAAAGCGATTCGGGCAAGTTTAAAGGGAAAATTTGAAATTTTTCTAAAAATTATCCGTTTTCGTTGCTATTTTCGTTAATATTTCGATAAAATGAGCTAAATTCGGGAATTATTTAGGAGAAAAATTGAAATTTTTCTAAAATTATCCGTTTTCGTTGCTTTTTTCGATCATATTTCGATAAAATTAGCATTTTATTTTTATTATATTTAAATTTAGGAGAACACTGTAATTTCTTTTAAAACTATCCATTTTCGTTGTTTTTTTCGATCATATCTCGATAAAATGATTAAAATTCGGGCAAAATTGAGGGGAAAAATTGAAAGTTTGCTAAAATTATCATTTTTCGTTGCTTTTTTCGATCATATTTCAATTAAATTAAAACGATTTGGGCAAGTTTAAATGGAAAATTTGAAATTTTTCTAAAAATTATCTGTTTTCGTTGCTATTTTCGATCATATCTCGATGAAATGAGCAATATTCGGGAAAATTGAGGAGAAAAATTGAAAGTTTGCTAAACTTTTCTGTTTTCGTTTTTTTTTTTTTCGATCATATCTCGATAAATGAGCTATGTTTGGGCAATCATGAGGAGAACAATTGAGATTTCGCTATAATTATCCGTTTTCGATGTTTTTTTCGAGCAGATCTCGATAAAATGATCAAAATTCGGGAAATATTGAGGAAAAATATTGAAATTTTGCTAAAATTATCCGTTTTCGTTGCTTTTTTAGATCATATTTCTATAAAATTAGCATAATTCTGGCAAAATTGAGGAGAAAACCTGAAATTTTTCTAAAAATTATCCTTTTTCGTAGCTTTTTTCGATCATATCTCGGTAAAATGAGCAAAATTCGGGCAAAATTGAGGAGAAATATTGAGATTTCGCTAAAAATATCCAGTTTCGTTGCTTTTTTCGATCATATCTCGCTAAAATGGATAAAATTGAGGAGAACAATTGGAATTTCTTAAAAACTATCTATTTTTGATGTTTTTTTCGATCATATCTCGATGAAATTAGCAAAATTCGGGCAAAATTGAGGAGAAAAATTGAAATTTCTCTACAATTATCAGTTTTCGATGTTTTTTTCGATCATATCTCGATAAATGGAGCAAAATTCGGGCAAAATTAAGGGGAAAAATTGAAATTTTGCTAAAATTATCCATTTTCGTTGCTTTTTTCGATCATATTTCAATAAAATTAGCATTATTTGGTCAAAATTGAGGAGAACAATTGTAATTTCTTTAAAACTATCCATTTTCGTTGTTTTTTTCGATCATATCTCGATAAAATGATTAAAATTCGGGCAAAATTGTGGCGTAAAATTGAAATTTCGCTAAAGTGTCCGCTTTCGTTGCTTTTATCGATCAAATCTCGATAAAATGATAAATATTATGGCGAAATTGAATAAAAAAATTGAAATTTCGCTAGAAATTTTCCGTTTTCGTTAATTTTTTCGATCATATTTCAATAAATGAGCTATGTTCGAGCAATCCTGAGGAGAACAATTGAGATTTCGCTATAAGTATCCGTTTCCGATGTTTTTTTTCGATCATATCTAGATAAAATGAGCAAAATTCGGGCAATATTGAGGAAAAAAATTGAAATTTCCCTAAGATTATCCTTTTTCGGTGTTTTTTTCGATCATATCTCGATTAAATGAGCATAATTCGGGCAAAATTGAGAAGAAAAATGGAAATATCGCTAAAATTTTCCGTTATCGTTCCTTTTTTCGATGATATTTCAATTAAATTAGTACGATTCGGGCAAGTTTAAAGGGAAAATTTGAAATTTTTCTAAAAATTATCCGTTTTCGTTGCTATTTTCGATCATATTTCGATACAATGAGCTAAATTCGGGCAATTTTCAGGAGAAAAATTGTAATTTCTATAAAATCATCCGCTTTTTTTGTTTTTTTCGATCAAATCTCGATGAAATGAGCAAAATTCGGGCAAAATTGAGGGGAAAAATTGAAATTTCGCTAAAATTATCATTTTTCGTTGCTTTTTTCGATCATATCTCGATGAATGGAGCAAAATTCTAGCGAAAATGAGGAGAAAAATTGAAATTTCGCTAAAATTATCCGTTTTCGTTACTTTTCTCGATCATATCTATATAGAATGAGCAAAATTATGGCAAAATTGAGGCGAAAAATTGAAATTTCGCAAAAATTATCCGTTTTCGTTGCTTTTTTCGATCATATCTCGATAAAATGAGAAACATTATGGCAAAATTGAGGCGAAAAATTGAACTTTCACTAAAATTATCCTTTTTTGTTGCTTTTTTCGATCATATCTCGAAAAAATGAGCTAAATTCGGGCAATATTGAGGAGAAAAATTGTAATTTCTATAAAATTATCCGCTTTTTTTGTTTTTTTCGATCAAATCTCGATGAAATGAGCAGAATTCGGGCAATATTGAGGAAAAAAATTGAAATTTTGCTAAAATTATTCTTTTTCGTTGCTTTTTCGATCACATCTCGATAAAATGTGCAAAATAATGGCAAAATTGAGGAGAAAAATTGAAATTTTGCTATAATTTTCCGTTTTCGTTTTTTTTTTAAATATATCTCGATAAAATGATCAAAATTCAGAAAAAATTGAGGAGAACAATTGTAATTTCTTAAAAACAATCCATTTTAGATGTTTTTTCGATCATATCTCGATAAATTGAGCAAAATTTGGGCAAAATTGAGGCGAAAAATTGAAATTTCGCTAAAATTATCCGTTTTTGTTGCTTTTTTCGATCATATCTCGATAAATGAGCTATTTTTTGGCAATCATGAGGAGAACGATTGAGATTTCACTATAATTATTCGTTTTCGTTGCTTTTTTCGATCATATTTTGATAAAATTAGCATTATTTGGTCAAAATTGAGGAGAACAATTGTAATTTCTTTAAAACTATCCATTTTCGTTGTTATTTTCGATCACATCTCGATAAAATGTGCAAAATAATGGCAAAATTGAGGAGAAAAATTGAAATTTTGCTATAATTTTCCGTTTTCGTTTTTTTTTTAAATATATCTCGATAAAATGATTAAAATTCGGGCAAAATTGTGGGGAAAAATTGAAATTTCGCTAAAATTATCATTTTTCGTTACTTTTTTTGATCATATCTCGATGAATGGAGCAAAATTATGGCAAAATTGAATAGAAAAATTGAAATTTTGCTAGAAATTTTCCGTTTTCGTTAATTTTTTCGATCAAATTTCAATAAATGAGCTATGTTCGGGCAATCCTGAGGAGAACAATTGAGATTTCGCTATAATTATCCGTTTCCGATGTTTTTTTCGATCATATCTCGATAAAATGAGCAAAATTCGGGCAATATTGAAGAAAAAAATTGTAATTTCCCAAAGATTATCCTTTTTCGGTGTTTTTTTCGATCATATCTCGATTAAATGAGCATAATTCGGGCAAAATTGAGAAGAAAAATGGAAATATCGCTAAAATTTTCCGTTTTCGTTCCTTTTTTCGATCATATTTCAATTAAATTAAAGCGATTCGGGCAAGTTTAAAGGGAAAATTTGAAATTATTCTAAAAATTATCCGTTTTCGTTGCTATTTTCGTTCATATTGAGATAAAATGAGCTACATTCGGGCAATATTGAGGAAAAAAATGTAAATTTTGCTACAATTATCCGTTTTCGTTGCTTTTTTCGATCATATTTCGATAAAATTAGCATTTTATTTTTATTATATTTAAATTTAGGAGAACAATTGTAATTTCTATAAAATTATCCACTTTTGTTTTTTTTTCCGATCATATCTCGATAAAATGATTAAAATTCGGGCAAAATTGAGGGGAAAAATTGAAATTTCGCTAAAATTATCATTTTTCGTTGCTTTTTTCGATCGTATCTCGATGAATGGTGCTAAATTCGGGTGAAAATGAGGAGAATAATTGAAATTACACTAAAATTTTCCGTTTTCGTTGCTTTTTTCGATCATATTTCCATAAAATTAGCAAATTTCTGGCAAAATTGAGGACAAAAATTGAAATTTCGCTAAAATTTTCCGTTTTCGTTGCTTTTTTCGATCATATTTCCTTAAATTAGCAAATTTCTGGCAAAATTGAGGACAAAAATTGAAATTACGCTAAAATTATCCGTTTTCGTTGCTTTTTTCGATCATATTTATATTAAATTAGTACGATTCGGGCAAGTTTAAAGGGAAAATTTGAAATTTTTCTAAAAATTATCTGTTTTCGTTGCTATTTTCGATCATATTTCGATAAAATGAGCTAAATTCGGGCAATATTGAGGAGAAAAATTGTAATTTCTATAAAATTATCCGCTTTTGTTGTTTTTTTCGATCAAATCTCGATGAAATGAGCAAAATTCGGGCAAAATTGGGGGAAAAATTGAAATTTTTCTAAAAATTATCCGTTTTCGTTGCTTTTTTCGATCATATCTCGATGAATGGAGCAAAATTCGGGCGAAAATGAGGACAAAAATTGAAATTTCGCTAAAATTTTCCGTTTTCGTTGCTTTTTTCGATCATATTTCCATAAAATTAGCAAATTTCTGGCAAAATTGAGGACAAAAATTGAAATTACGCTAAAATTATCCGTTTTCGTTTCTTGTTTCGATCATATCTTGATAAAATGAGCAAAATTCGGGCAATATTGAGGAGAAAAACTGAAATTTCGCTAAAATTATCAGCTGTCGTTGCTTTTTTCGATCATATTACTATAAAATTAGCATGATTCGCGCAAAATTGAGGAGAAAATTTGACATTTTACCAAAAAAATATCCGTTTTTGTTGCTTTTTTCGATCATATCTCGAATAAATGAGAAAAATTCGGGCAAAATTGAGTAGAAAAATTGAAATTTAGCTAAAATTATCCGTTTTCGTTACCTTTTTCGATCATATTTCGATAAATGGAGCAAAATTCGGGCGAAATTAAGGGGAAAAATTGAAATTTTGTTAAAATTATCCGTTTTCGTTGCTTTTTTCGATCATATCTCGATAAAATGTGCAAAATTATGGAAAAAATAAGGGGAAAAATTGAAATTTTTCAAAAATTATCCCTTTTCGTTGCTTTTTTCGATCATATATCGATTAAATTAGCATGATTCGGGCAAAATTGAAGAGAAAAATCAAAATTTCTCTTAAATATCCAGTTTCGGTGCTTTTTTCGATTATATCTCGTTAAAATGAGCAAAATTCGGGCAAAATTGAAAAGAAAAATATAAATTTTGTTAAAGTGATCCATTTTCGATGTTTTTTTCGATTATATCTCGAGAAAATGAGCAACATTCGGGAAAAAATGGAGGAGAAAAATTGAAATTTCGTTAAAATTTTCCGTTTTCGTTGCTTTTTCGATCATATCTCGATAAATTGAGAAAAATTCGGGAAAAATTGAGGAGAAATATTCAAATTTAGCCATAATTATCCGTTTTCGTTTCTTTTTTTGATCATATTTAGATAAAATTAGCAAGATTCGGTCAAAATTAAGGAGAAAAATTCAAATTTAGCCAAAATTTTCCGTTTTCGTTTCTTTTTTCAATCATATCTCGATAAATGGAGCAAAATCGGGCAAAATTAAGGGGAAAAATTGAAAGTTTGCTAAAAATTTCCGTTTTCGTTTTTTTTTCAATCATATATCGATAAAATGAGCAATATTCGGGCAAAATTGAGGAGAAAAATTGAAATTTCCCTAAAATAATCAGTTTTCGATGTTTTTTTCGATCATATCTCGATAAAAAGAGCAAAATTCGGGCTAAATTGAGGCGAAAAATTGAAATTTCGCTAAAATTATCCGTTTTTGTTGCTTTTTTTCGATCATATCTCGATAAATGAGCTATGTTTGGGCAATCATGAGGAGAACAATTGAGATTTCGCTATAATTATCCGTTTTCGATGTTTTTTTCGAGCAGATCTCGATAAAATGAGCAATATTCGGGCAAATCTAAGGATAAAAATTGAAATTTTGCTAAAGTTATCCGTTTTCGATGCTTTTTTCGATCATATCTCGATAATATGAGCTAAATTCGGGCAATATTGAGTAGAAAAATTGTAATTTCTCTAAAATTATCCGTTTTCGATGTTTTTTTTCGATTATATCTTGAGAAAATGAGCAACATTCGTGCTAAATTGAGGAGAAATATTGAGATTTCGTTACAATTTTCCGTTTTCGTTGCTTTTTTCGATCATATCGCATATCATATCGCGATAAATGGAGCAAAATTCGGGTAAAAATAAGGAGAAATATTGAAGTTTCGCTAAAATTATTCGTTTTCGTTGCATTTTTCAATCATTTCTTTATGAAATGATTAAAATAAGGTCAAGATTGAAAAGAGAATTTAAATTTCGCTAAAATTGTTCGTTTTCGTTATTTTTTTTCCAACATATCTTAATGAAATGATTAAAATAAGGTAAAAATTGAGGGGAAAAATTGAAATTTCGCAAAAATTATCCGTTTTCGTTGCTTTTTTCGATCATATCTCGATAAAATGTTCAAAATTATGGCAAAATTGAGGAGAAAAATTGAAAGTTGCTAAAATTTTCCGTTTTCGTTTTTTTTTCAAATATATCTCGATAAAATTAGCAAAATTCGGACAAAATTGAGGAGAACAATTGTAATTTCTTAAAAACAATCCATTTTAGATGTTTTTTCGATCATATCTCGATAGAATGAGCAAAATTTGGGCAAAATTGAGGCGAAAAATTGAAATTTCGCTAAAATTATCCGTTTTTGTTGCTTTTTTCGATCATATCTCGATAAATGAGCTATGTTTGGGCAATCATGAGGAGAACAATTGAGATTTCGCTATAATTATCCGTTTTCGTTGCTTTTTTCGATCATATTTCGATAAAATTAGCATTATATGGTCAAAATTGAGGAGAACAATTGTAATTTCTTTAAAACTATCCATTTTAGTTGTTTTTTTCGATCATATCTCGATAAAATGATTAAAATCCGGGCAAAATTGATGGAAAAAAATTGAAATTTCGCTAAAATTATCATTTTTCGTTGCTTTTTTCGATCATATCTCGATGAATGAAGCAAAATTATGGCAAAATTGAATAGAAAAATTGAAATTTTGCTAGAAATTTTCCGTTTTCGTTAATTTTTTCGATCAAATTTCAATAAATGAGCTATGTTCGGGCAATCCTGAGGAGAACAATTGAGATTTCGCTATAATTATCCGTTTCCGATGTTTTTTTCGATCATATCTCGATAAAATGAGCAAAATTCGGGCAATATTGAGGAAAAAAATTGAAATTTCCCTAAGATTATCCTTTTTCGGTGTTTTTTTCGATCATATCTCGTTTAAATGAGCATAATTCGGGCAAAATTGAGAAGAAAAATGGAAATATCGCTAAAATTTTCCGTTTTCGTTCCTTTTTTCGATCATATTTCAATTAAATTAAAGCGATTCGGGCAAGTTTAAAGGGAAAATTTGAAATTTTTCTAAAAATTATCCGTTTTCGTTGCTATTTTCGTTAATATTTCGATAAAATGAGCTAAATTCGGGAATTATTTAGGAGAAAAATTGAAATTTTGCTAAAATTATCCGTTTTCGTTGCTTTTTTCGATCATATTTCGATAAAATTAGCATTTTATTTTTATTATATTTAAATTTAGGAGAACACTGTAATTTCTTTTAAAACTATCCATTTTCGTTGTTTTTTTCGATCATATCTCGATAAAATGATTAAAATTCGGGCAAAATTGAGGGGAAAAATTGAAAGTTTGCTAAAATTATCATTTTTCGTTGCTTTTTTCGGTCATATTTCAATTAAATTAAAACGATTTGGGCAAGTTTAAATGGAAAATTTGAAATTTTTCTAAAAATTATCTGTTTTCGTTGCTATTTTCGATCATATCTCGATGAAATGAGCAATATTCGGGAAAATTGAGGAGAAAAATTGAAAGTTTGCTAAACTTTTCTGTTTTCGTTTTTTTTTTTTTTCGATCATATCTCGATAAATGAGCTATGTTTGGGCAATCATGAGGAGAACAATTGAGATTTCGCTATAATTATCCGTTTTCGATGTTTTTTTCGAGCAGATCTCGATAAAATGATCAAAATTCGGGAAATATTGAGGAAAAATATTGAAATTTTGCTAAAATTATCCGTTTTCGTTGCTTTTTTAGATCATATTTCTATAAAATTAGCATAATTCTGGCAAAATTGAGGAGAAAACCTGAAATTTTTCTAAAAATTATCCTTTTTCGTAGCTTTTTTCGATCATATCTCGGTAAAATGAGCAAAATTCGGGCAAAATTGAGGAGAAATATTGAAATTTCGCTAAAAATATCCAGTTTCGTTGCTTTTTTCGATCATATCTCGCTAAAATGGACAAAATTGAGGAGAACAATTGGAATTTCTTAAAAACTATCTATTTTTGATGTTTTTTTCGATCATATCTCGATGAAATTAGCAAAATTCGGGCAAAATTGAGGAGAAAAATTGAAATTTCTCTAAAATTATCAGTTTTCGATGTTTTTTTCGATCATATCTCGATAAATGGAGCAAAATTCGGGCAAAATTAAGGGGAAAAATTGAAATTTTGCTAAAATTATCCATTTTCGTTGCTTTTTTCGATCATATTTCAATAAAATTAGCATTATTTGGTCAAAATTGAGGAGAACAATTGTAATTTCTTTAAAACTATCCATTTTCGTTGTTTTTTTCGATCATATCTCGATAAAATGATTAAAATTCGGGCAAAATTGTGGCGTAAAATTGAAATTTCGCTAAAGTGTCCGCTTTCGTTGCTTTTATCGATCAAATCTCGATAAAATGAGAAATATTATGGCGAAATTGAATAAAAAAATTGAAATTTCGCTAGAAATTTTCCGTTTTCGTTAATTTTTTCGATCATATTTCAATAAATGAGCTATGTTCGAGCAATCCTGAGGAGAACAATTGAGATTTCGCTATAAGTATCCGTTTCCGATGTTTTTTTTCGATCATATCTAGATAAAATGAGCAAAATTCGGGCAATATTGAGGAAAAAAATTGAAATTTCCCTAAGATTATCCTTTTTCGGTGTTTTTTTCGATCATATCTCGATTAAATGAGCATAATTCGGGCAAAATTGAGAAGAAAAATGGAAATATCGCTAAAATTTTCCGTTATCGTTCCTTTTTTCGATGATATTTCAATTAAATTAGTACGATTCGGGCAAGTTTAAAGGGAAAATTTGAAATCTTTCTAAAAATTATCCGTTTTCGTTGCTTTTTTCGATCATATCTCGATGAATGGAGCAAAATTCTAGCGAAAATGAGGAGAAAAATTGAAATTTCGCTAAAATTATCCGTTTTCGTTACTTTTCTCGTTCATATCTATATAGAATGAGCAAAATTATGGCAAAATTGAGGCGAAAAATTGAAATTTCGCAAAAATTATCCGTTTTCGTTGCTTTTTTCGATCATATCTCGATAAAATGAGAAAAATTATGGCAAAATTGAGGCGAAAAATTGAACTTTCACTAAAATTATCCTTTTTTGTTGCTTTTTTCGATCATATCTCGAAAAAATGAGCTAAATTCGGGCAATATTGAGGAGAAAAATTGTAATTTCTATAAAATTATCCGCTTTTTTTGTTTTTTTCGATCAAATCTCGATGAAATGAGCTGAATTCGGGCAATATTGAGGAAAAAAATTGAAATTTTGCTAAAATTATTCTTTTTCATTGCTTTTTCGATCACATCTCGATAAAATGTGCAAAATAATGGCAAAATTGAGGAGAAAAATTGAAATTTTGCTATAATTTTCCGTTTTCGTTTTTTTTTAAATATATCTCGATAAAATGATCAAAATTCAGAAAAAATTGAGGAGAACAATTGTAATTTCTTAAAAACAATCCATTTTAGATGTTTTTTCGATCATATCTCGATACATTGAGCAAAATTTGGGCAAAATTGAGGCGAAAGATTGAAATTTCGCTAAAATTATCCGTTTTTGTTGCTTTTTTCGATCATATCTCGATAAATGAGCTATTTTTTGGCAATCATGAGGAGAACGATTGAGATTTCACTATAATTATTCGTTTTCGTTGCTTTTTTCGATCATATTTCGATAAAATTAGCATTATTTGGTCAAAATTGAGGAGAACAATTGTAATTTCTTTAAAACTATCCATTTTCGTTGTTTTTTTCGATCATATCTCGATAAAATGATTAAAATTCGGGCAAAATTGTGGGGAAAAATTGAAATTTCGCTAAAATTCTCATTTTTCGTTACTTTTTTTGATCATATCTCGATGAATGGAGCAAAATTATGGCAAAATTGAATAGAAAAATTGAAATTTTGCTAGAAATTTTCCGTTTTCGTTAATTTTTTCGATCAAATTTCAATAAATGAGCTATGTTCGGGCAATCCTGAGGAGAACAATTGAGATTTCGCTATAATTATCCGTTTCCGATGTTTTTTTCGATCATATCTCGATAAAATGAGCAAAATTCGGGCAATATTGAAGAAAAAAATTGTAATTTCCCTAAGATTATCCTTTTTCGGTGTTTTTTTTCGATCATATCTCGATTAAATGAGCATAATTCGGGCAAAATTGAGAAGAAAAATGGAAATATCGCTAAAATTTTCCGTTTTCGTTCCTTTTTTCGATCATATTTCAATTAAATTAAAACGATTCGGGCAAGTTCAAAGGGAAAATTTGAAATTTTTCTAAAAATTATCCGTTTTCGTTGCTATTTTCGTTCATATTGAGATAAAATGAGCTACATTCGGGCAATAATGAGGAAAAAAATGTAAATTTTGCTACAATTATCCGTTTTCGTTGCTTTTTTCGATCATATCTCGATAAAATGATTAAAATTCGGGCAAAATTGAGGGGAAAAATTGAAATTTCGCTAAAATTATCATTTTTCGTTGCTTTTTTCGATCGTATCTCGATGAATGGTGCTAAATTCGGGTGAAAATGAGGAGAATAATTGAAATTACACTAAAATTTTCCGTTTTCGTTGCTTTTTTCGATCATATTTCCATAAAATTAGCAAATTTCTGGCAAAATTGAGGACAAAAATTGAAATTTCGCTAAAATTTTCCGTTTTCGTTGCTTTTTTCGATCATATTTCCATAAAATTAGCAAATTTCTGGCAAAATTGAGGACAAAAATTGAAATTACGCTAAAATTATCCGTTTTCGTTTCTTGTTTCGATCATATCTTGATAAAATGAGCAAAATTCGGGCAATATTGAGGAGAAAAACTGAAATTTCGCTAAAATTATCAGCTGTCGTTGCTTTTTTCGATCATATTACTATAAAATTAGCATGATTCGCGCAAAATTGAGGAGAAAATTTGAAATTTTACCAAAAAAATATCCGTTTTTGTTGCTTTTTTCGATCATATCTCGAATAAATGAGAAAAATTCGGGCAAAATTGAGTAGAAAAATTGAAATTTAGCTAAAATTATCCGTTTTCGTTACCTTTTTCGATCATATTTCGATAAATGGAGCAAAATTCGGGCGAAATTAAGGGGAAAAATTGAAATTTTGTTAAAATTATCCGTTTTCGTTGCTTTTTTCGATCATATCTCGATAAAATGTGCAAAATTATGGAAAAAATAAGGGGAAAATTTGAAATTTTTCAAAAATTATCCCTTTTCGTTGCTTTTTTCGATCATATATCGATTAAATTAGCATGATTCGGGCAAAATTGAAGAGAAAAATCAAAATTTCTCTTAAATATCCAGTTTCGGTGCTTTTTTCGATTATATCTCGTTAAAATGAGCAAAATTCGGGCAAAATTGAAAAGAAAAATATAAATTTTGTTAAAGTGATCCATTTTCGATGTTTTTTTCGATCATATCTCGAGAAAATGAGCAACATTCGGGAAAAAATGGAGGAGAAAAATTGAAATTTCGTTAAAATTTTCCGTTTTCGTTGCTTTTTCGATCATATCTCGATAAATTGAGAAAAATTCGGGAAAAATTGAGGAGAAATATTCAAATTTAGCCATAATTATCCGTTTTCGTTTCTTTTTTTGATCATATATAGATAAAATTAGCAAGATTCGATCAAAATTAAGGAGAAAAATTCAAATTTAGCCAAAATTTTCCGTTTTCGTTTCTTTTTTCAATCATATCTCGATAAATGGAGCAAAATCGGGCAAAATTAAGGGGAAAAATTGAAAGTTTGCTAAAAATTTCCGTTTTCGTTTTTTTTTCAATCATATCTCGATAAAATGAGCAATATTCGGGCAAAATTGAGGAGAAAAATTGAAATTTCCCTAAAATAATCAGTTTTCGATGTTTTTTTCGATCATATCTCGATTAAAAGAGCAAGATTCGGGCTAAATTGAGGCGAAAAATTGAAATTTCGTTAAAATTATCCGTTTTTGTTGCTTTTTTTCGATCATATCTCGATAAATGAGCTATGTTTGGGCAATCATGAGGAGAACAATTGAGATTTCGCTATAATTATCCGTTTTCGATGTTTTTTTTGAGCAGATCTCGATAAAATGAGCAAAATTCGGGCAATATTGAGGAAAAAAATTGAAATTTCCCTAAGATTATCCGTTTTCGATGTTTTTTTCGATCATATCTCGATTGAATGAGCATAATTCGGGCAAAATTGAGAAGAAAAATGGAAATATCGCTAAAATTTTCCGTTATCGTTCCTTTTTTCGATGATATTTCAATTAAATTAGTACGATTCGGGCAAGTTTAAAGGGAAAATTTGAAATTTTTCTAAAAATTATATGTTTTCGTTGCTATTTTCGATCATATTTCGATAAAATGAGCTAAATTCGGGCAATATTGAGGAGAAAAATTGTAATTTCTATAAAATTATCCGCTTTTGTTGTTTTTTTCGATCAAATCTCGATGAAATGAGCAAAATTCGGGCAAAATTGGGGGAAAAATTGAAATTTTTCTAAAAATTATCCGTTTTCGTTGCTTTTTTCGATCATATCTCGATGAATGGAGCAAAATTCGGGCGAAAATGAGGACAAAAATTGAAATTTCGCTAAAATTTTCCGTTTTCGTTGCTTTTTTCGATCATATTTCCATAAAATTAGCAAATTTCTGGCAAAATTGAGGACAAAAATTGAAATTACGCTAAAATTATCCGTTTTCGTTTCTTGTTTCGATCATATCTTGATAAAATGAGCAAAATTCGGGCAATATTGAGGAGAAAAACTGAAATTTCGCTAAAATTTTCAGCTGTCGTTGCTTTTTTCGATCATATTACTATAAAATTAGCATGATTCGCGCAAAATTGAGGAGAAAATTTGACATTTTACCAAAAAAATATCCGTTTTTGTTGCTTTTTTCGATCATATCTCGAATAAATGAGAAAAATTCGGGCAAAATTGAGTAGAAAAATTGAAATTTAGCTAAAATTATCCGTTTTCGTTACCTTTTTCGATCATATTTCGATAAATGGAGCAAAATTCGGGCGAAATTAAGGGGAAAAATTGAAATTTTGTTAAAATTATCCGTTTTCGTTGCTTTTTTCGATCATATCTCGATAAAATGTGCAAAATTATGGAAAAAATAAGGGGAAAAATTGAAATTTTTCAAAAATTATCCCTTTTCGTTGCTTTTTTCGATCATATATCGATTAAATTAGCATGATTCGGGCAAAATTGAAGAGAAAAATCAAAATTTCTCTTAAATATCCAGTTTCGGTGCTTTTTTCGATTATATCTCGTTAAAATGAGCAAAATTCGGGCAAAATTGAAAAGAAAAATATAAATTTTGTTAAAGTGATCCATTTTCGATGTTTTTTTCGATTATATCTCGAGAAAATGAGCAACATTCGGGAAAAAATGGAGGAGAAAAATTGAAATTTCGTTAAAATTTTCCGTTTTCGTTGCTTTTTCGATCATATCTCGATAAATTGAGAAAAATTCGGGAAAAATTGAGGAGAAATATTCAAATTTAGCCATAATTATCCGTTTTCGTTTCTTTTTTTGATCATATTTAGATAAAATTAGCAAGATTCGGTCAAAATTAAGGAGAAAAATTCAAATTTAGCCAAAATTTTCCGTTTTCGTTTCTTTTTTCAATCATATCTCGATAAATGGAGCAAAATCGGGCAAAATTAAGGGGAAAAATTGAAAGTTTGCTAAAAATTTCCGTTTTCGTTTTTTTTCAATCATATATCGATAAAATGAGCAATATTCGGGCAAAATTGAGGAGAAAAATTGAAATTTCCCTAAAATAATCAGTTTTCGATGTTTTTTTCGATCATATCTCGATTAAAAGAGCAAAATTCGGGCTAAATTGAGGCGAAAAATTGAAATTTCGCTAAAATTATCCGTTTTTGTTGCTTTTTTTCGATCATATCTCGATAAATGAGCTATGTTTGGGCAATCATGAGGAGAACAATTGAGATTTCGCTATAATTATCCGTTTTCGATGTTTTTTTTGAGCAGATCTCGATAAAATGAGCAAAATTCGGGCAATATTGAGGAAAAAAATTGAAATTTCCCTAAGATTATCCGTTTTCGATGTTTTTTTCGATCATATCTCGATTAAATGAGCATAATTCGGGCAAAATTGAGAAGAAAAATGGAAATATCGCTAAAATTTTCCGTTTTCGTTGCTTTTTTCGATCATATTTATATTAAATTAGTACGATTCGGGCAAGTTTAAAGGGAAAATTTGAAATTTATCTAAAAATTATCTGTTTTCGTTGCTATTTTCGATCATATTTCGATAAAATGAGCTAAATTCGGGCAATATTGAGGAGAAAAATTGTAATTTCTATAAAATTATCCGCTTTTGTTGTTTTTTTCGATCAAATCTCGATGAAATGAGCAAAATTCGGGCAAAATTGGGGGAAAAATTGAAATTTTTCTAAAAATTATCCGTTTTCGTTGCTTTTTTCGATCATATCTCGATGAATGGAGCAAAATTCGGGCGAAAATGAGGAGAAAAATTGAAATTTCATTAAAATTATCCGTTTTCGTTGCTTTTTTCGATCATATTTCAATTAAATTAGCACGATTCGGGCAAAGTTAAGGGGAAAAAATGAAATTTTTCAAAAAAAATCAGTTTTCGTTGCATTTTTTCGATCATATTTGTATAAAATAAGCTAAATACGGGAAATATTGAGGAGAAAAATTGTAATTTCTTTAAAATTATCCGCTTTTGTTGTTTTTTCGATCAAATCTCGATTTAATGAGCATAATTCGGGCAAATATGTGAAGAAAAATTGAAATATCACTAAAATTATCCGTTTTCGATGTTTTTTTCGATCATATCTCGATTAAATGAGCATAATTCGGGCAAAATTGAGAAGAAAAATGGAAATATCGCTAAAATTTTCCGTTTTCGTTGCTTTTTTCGATCATATTTATATTAAATTAGTACGATTCGGGCAAGTTTAAAGGGAAAATTTGAAATTTATCTTAAAATTATCTGTTTTCGTTGCTATTTTCGATCATATTTGGATAAAATGAGCTAAATTCGGGCAATATTGAGGAGAAAAATTGTAATTTCTATAAAATTATCTGCTTTTGTTGTTTTTTTCGATCAAATCTCGATGAAATGAGCAAAATTCGGGCAAAATTGGGGGAAAAATTGAAATTTTTCTAAAAATTATCCGTTTTCGTTGCTTTTTTCGATCATATCTCGATGAATGGAGCAAAATTCGGGCGAAAATGAGGAGAAAAATTGAAATTTCCCTAAAATTATCCGTTTTCGTTGCTTTTATCGATCATATTTCAATTAAATTAGCACGATTCGGGCAAAGTTAAGGGGAAAATTTGAAATTTTTCTAAAAATTATCCGTTTTCGTTGCTTTTTCGATCATATTTCGATATAATGAACTAAATTCGGGCAATATTGAGGAGAAAAATTGTAATTACTATAAAATTATCCGCTTTTGTTGTTTTTTCGATCAAATCTCGATAAAATGAGCAAAATTCGGGCAAAATTGCGGATTAAATTGAAATATCACTAAAATTATCCAGTATCGTTGCTTTTTTCGATCATATCTTGATAAAATGAGCTAAATTCGTGCAAAATTGAGGAGAAAAATTAAATTGTGCTAAAATTATCCGTTATCGATGTTTATTTGATCATTTCTCGATAAAATGAGCAAAATTTGGGCAAAATGGAGGAGAAAAATTTAATTTCGCTATAAATATCCCTTTTAGTTTGTTTTTACGATCTTATCTCGATAAAATGAGCAACATTATGGCAAAATTGATGGGAATAATTGAATGTTTGCTTAAATTTTCCGCTTTCTTTTTTTTTCGATCATATCTCGATGAAAGAGCTCATATCGGGCAAAATTGAGGAGAAAAATTGTAATTTCTCTAAAATTAACCGTTTTTGTTGCTTTTTTCGATCATATCTCGATAAAATGCTCATAATTCGGACAAAATTGAGGAGAAAATTGAAATTTCGCTAAAATTTTCCGGTTTCGTTGCTTTTTTCGATCATATCTCAATAAAATTAGCGAAATTCGGGTAAATTAAGGAGAAATATTGATATTTCGCTAAAATTATTCGTTTTCGTTGCTTTTTTCAATCATATCTTAATGAAATTATTAATATAAGGTCATGATTGAGGAGAAAAATTGTAATTTCTCAAAAATTATCCGTTTTTGTTTCTTTCTTCGATTTTATCTCGATAAACTGAGCAAAATTCGGGAAATATTGAGGAGAAAAATTGAGGTTTCCCTAAAATTATCAGTTTCCGATGTTTTTTTTATCATATCTCGATAAAATCAGTTAAATTCGGGCAAAATTGAGGCAAAAATGAAATTTCGATAAAATTATCCATTTTCGCTGCTTTTTTCGATCATATCTCTCTCTAATGAGCAAAATTCGGGCAATATTGAGGAGAAAAATTGAAATTTCCCTAAAATTATCAGTTTTCGATGTTTTTTTCGAACATATTTTTAAAAAATGAGCAGAATTCGGGAAAAATTGGGGCGAAAAATTAAAATTTCGCTAAAATTATCCGTTTTTGTTGCTTTTTTCGATCATATCTCGATAAAATGAGCTACATTTGGGCATTATTAAAGTGAAAAATTGTAATTTCTCTAAAATTATCCGTTTTTGTTTCTTTCTTCGATTATATCTCGATAAAATGAGCAAGATTCGGGCAAAATTAAGGGGAATATATGAAATTTTTTCTAAAAATTATCCGTTTTCGTAGCTTTTTTCGATCATATCTTGATAAAATTAGCAAAATTCGGACACAATTAAGGAGAAAAATTGAAATTTCTTTAAAACTATACGTTTTCGATGTTTTTTTCGATCATATATCGATAAAATGAGCAAAATTCGGGCAATATTGATGGGAAAATTGAAATTTCGCTAAACTTATCCGAATTCGATGTTTTTTCCTATCATATGTTGATAAAATTAGCAAAATTTGGGCAAAATTGAGGAGAGTTATTGAAATATCGCTAAAATTTTCCGTTTTCGTTGCTTTTTTCGATCATATCTCGATAAATGGAAAAAATTTGGGCAAAATCAAGAGGAAAGATTCAAATTTCACTAAAATTATCCGTTTTTGTTGCTTTTTTCGATCATATTTCGATAAAATTAGCATGTTTCGGGAAAAATTGTGGAGAAAATTTGAAATTTTTCTAAAAATTATCCTTTTTCGTATTTTTTAAAAATCAAATCTCGATAAAATGAGCAATAATCGGGCAAACTTGAGGAGAAAAACTGAAATTTCGCTAAAATTATCCGTTTTCGTTACTTTTTTCGATCAGATCTCGTTAAAATTAGCAAAATAAGGTTAAAATTGAGGAGAAAAATTGAAATTTCGCTAAATGTTTGGTTATCGTTGCTTTTTTCGATCATATCTCGATAAAGTGAGCAAGATTCCGGCAAAATTGAGGAGAAAAATTGTAATTTCTCTAAAATTATCCGTTTTCGAATTTTTTATTATCATATCTCGATAAAATTAGCAAAAATTCGGGCATAATTAGGGAGAAAAGTTAAAATTTCGCTAAAATTATCCGTTTTCGTTGTTTTTTTCGATCATATCTCGATAAATGGGCAAATTTCGGGCAATATTGAGGAAAAAAATTAAAATTTCACTAAAGTTATCCGTTTTCGTAACTTTTTTTGATCATATCTCGATAAAATGAGCAAAATTCGTGCAAAATCGAGGAGAAAAATTGAAATTTCGAAAAAATATCCGTTTTCGATGCTATTTTCGATCATATCTCGATAAAATGATCCAAATTCGGGAAATATTGCGGAGAAAATTTGTAATTTCTATAAAATTATCCGCATTTGTTTTTTTTCTCGATCATATCTCGATGAAATAAGCAAAATTCGGGTAAAAATTGAGGAGAAAAATTGAAATTTCGCTAAAATTATCCGTTTTCGTTGCTTTTTTCGAACAAATTTCGATAATATGAGCAAAATTCGGGCATAATTGAGGAGAAAATTTGAAATTTTTTCTGAAAAATATATCCTTTTTCGTTGCTTTTTTCGATCATATCTCGATAGAATGAATAAAATTCAGGCAAAATTGAGGAGAACAATTGAAATTTCGCTAAAATTATCATTTTTCGTTGCTTTTTTCGATCATATCTCGATGAATGGAGCAAAATTCGGGCGAAAATGAGGAGAATAATTGAAATATCGCTAAAATTTTTCATTTTCGTTGCTTTTTTCGATCATATCTCGATAAATGGAAAAAAATACGGGAAAATTTAGAGGAAAAATTGAAATTTCGCTAAAATTAACCGTTTTTGTTGCTTTTTGCGATCATATCTCGATAAATGGAAAAAAATACGGGAAAATTAAGAGGAAAAATTGAAATTTCGCTAAAATTATCCGTTTTTGTTGCTTTTTGCGATCATACTTCGATAAAATTAGCATGTTTCGGGAAAAATTGTGGAGAAAATTTGAAATTTTTCTAAAAATTAACCTTTTTCGTATTTTTTTTAAATCATATCTCGATAAAATGAGCAAAATTCGGGAAAAATTTAGGAGAAAAATTAATATTTCGCTAAAATTATCCGTTTTCAATCCTTTTTATGTTCATATCTCGATAAAACGAGAAAAATTCTGGCAAAATTGAGGAGAAAAAATATAATTTCAATAATATTATCCGTTTTCGATCCTTTTTATGATCATATCTCGATAAAACGAATAAAATTCGTGCAATATTGAGGAGAAAATTAAAATTTCGCAAAAATTATCCGTTTTCGATGCTTTTTTAAATCATATCTCGATAAAATTAGCAAAATTCGGGCAAACTTGAGGGGAATAATTGATATTTCCCTAAAATTATCCGCTTTCGTTGCTTTATTCGATCATATCTCGATAAAATGATGAAAATATTGGCAAAATTGAGGAGAAAAATTGAAAGTGTGATAAAATTATCCTATTTCATATTTTTTTTCGATTATATCTCGATAAAATGAGCTATATTCGGGCAAAATTGAGGACAAAAATTGAAATTTCGCTAACATAATCCGTTTTTGTTGCTTTTTTAATCATATCTCGATAAAATGAAAAAATAAGGGTAAAATTGAGGAGAGAAATAGAAATTTCGCTGAAATGTTTGGTTTTCGTTGCTTTTTTCGATCGTATCTCGATAAAGTGAGCAAGATTCGGGCAAAATTGAGGAAAATATTTAAATTTCGCAAACATTATCCGTTTTCGTTGCTTTTTTCGATCATATCTCGATAAAATTAGCAAAATTCGGGCAAAATTGAGGAGAAAAATTGATATTTCGCTAAAATTAGCCGTTTTCGTTGCTTTTTTCGATCATATCTCGATAAAATGATGAAAATATTGGCAAAATAGAAGAAAAATTGAAAGTTTGATAAAATTATCCTATTTCGTATTTTTTTCGATCATATCTCGATAAAATGAGCTATATTCGGTCAAAATTGAGGAGAAAAATTGAAATTTCGCTAAAATTATCCGTTTTCGTTGCTTTTTTCGAACAAATTTCGATAATATGAGCAAAATTCGGGCATAATTGAGGAGAAAATTTGAAATTTTTTCTGAAAAATATATCCTTTTTCGTTGCTTTTTTCGATCATATCTCGATAGAATGAATAAAATTCAGGCAAAATTGAGGAGAACAATTGAAATTTCGCTAAAATTATCATTTTTCGTTGCTTTTTTCGATCATATCTCGATGAATGGAGCAAAATTCGGGCGAAAATGAGGAGAATAATTGAAATATCGCTAAAATTTTTCATTTTCGTTGCTTTTTTCGATCATATCTCGATAAATGGAAAAAAATACGGGAAAATTTAGAGGAAAAATTGAAATTTCGCTAAAATTAACCGTTTTTGTTGCTTTTTGCGATCATATCTCGATAAATGGAAAAAAATACGGGAAAATTAAGAGGAAAAATTGAAATTTCGCTAAAATTATCCGTTTTTGTTGCTTTTTGCGATCATACTTCGATAAAATTAGCATGTTTCGGGAAAAATTGTGGAGAAAATTTGAAATTTTTCTAAAAATTAACCTTTTTCGTATTTTTTTTAAATCATATCTCGATAAAATGAGCAAAATTCGGGAAAAATTTAGGAGAAAAATTAATATTTCGCTAAAATTATCCGTTTTCAATCCTTTTTATGTTCATATCTCGATAAAACGAGAAAAATTCTGGCAAAATTGAGGAGAAAAAATATAATTTCAATAATATTATCCGTTTTCGATCCTTTTTATGATCATATCTCGATAAAACGAATAAAATTCGTGCAATATTGAGGAGAAAATTAAAATTTCGCAAAAATTATCCGTTTTCGATGCTTTTTTAAATCATATCTCGATAAAATTAGCAAAATTCGGGCAAACTTGAGGGGAATAATTGATATTTCCCTAAAATTATCCGCTTTCGTTGCTTTATTCGATCATATCTCGATAAAATGATGAAAATATTGGCAAAATTGAGGAGAAAAATTGAAAGTGTGATAAAATTATCCTATTTCATATTTTTTTTCGATTATATCTCGATAAAATGAGCTATATTCGGGCAAAATTGAGGACAAAAATTGAAATTTCGCTAACATAATCCGTTTTTGTTGCTTTTTTAATCATATCTCGATAAAATGAAAAAATAAGGGTAAAATTGAGGAGAGAAATAGAAATTTCGCTGAAATGTTTGGTTTTCGTTGCTTTTTTCGATCGTATCTCGATAAAGTGAGCAAGATTCGGGCAAAATTGAGGAAAATATTTAAATTTCGCAAACATTATCCGTTTTCGATGCTTTTTTAAATCATATCTCGATAAAATTAGCAAAATTCGGGCAAACTTGAGGGGAATAATTGATATTTCCCTAAAATTATCCGCTTTCGTTGCTTTATTCGATCATATCTCGATAAAATGATGAAAATATTGGCAAAATTGAGGAGAAAAATTGAAAGTGTGATAAAATTATCCTATTTCATATTTTTTTTCGATTACATCTCGATAAAATGAGCTATATTCGGGCAAAATTGAGGACAAAAATTGAAATTTCGCTAACATAATCCGTTTTTGTTGCTTTTTTAATCATATCTCGATAAAATGAAAAAATAAGGGTAAAATTGAGGAGAGAAATAGAAATTTCGCTGAAATGTTTGGTTTTCGTTGCTTTTTTCGATCGTATCTCGATAAAGTGAGCAAGATTCGGGCAAAATTGAGGAAAATATTTAAATTTCGCAAACATTATCCGTTTTCGTTGCTTTTTTCGATCATATCTCGATAAAATTAGCAAAATTCGGGCAAAATTGAGGAGAAAAATTGATATTTCGCTAAAATTAGCCGTTTTCGTTGCTTTTTTCGATCATATCTCGATAAAATGATGAAAATATTGGCAAAATAGAAGAAAAATTGAAAGTTTGATAAAATTATCCTATTTCGTATTTTTTTCGATCATATCTCGATAAAATGAGCTATATTCGGTCAAAATTGAGGAGAAAAATTGAAATTTCGCTAACATTATCCGTTCTTGTTGCCTTTTTCAATCATATCCCGATAATATTAACAAAATAAGGTTAAAATATTGGAGAAAAATTGAAATATCGCTAAAATTTTCCGTTTTCGTTGCTTTTTTCGATCATATCTCGATAAATGGAGCAAAATTCGGGCAAAATTTAGGGGAAAAATTGAAATTTCTCTAAAACTATCCAATTTCGTTGTTTATTCGATCACATCTTGATAAAATAAAAAAATTCGGACACAATTAAGGAGAAAAATTGAAATTTCTTTAAAACTATACGTTTTCGATGTTTTTTTCGATCATGTATCGATAAAATGAGCAAAATTCGGGCATTATTGATGAGAAAAATTGAAATTTCGCTGAACTTATCCGAATTCGATGTTTTTTCCTATCATATGTCGATAAAATTAGCAAAATTTGGGCTAAATTGAGGAGAGCTATTGAAATATCGCTAAAATTTTCCGTTTTCGTTGCTTTTTTCGATCATATCTCGATAAATGGAAAAAATTTGGGCAAAATTAAGAGGAAAGATTCAAATTTCACTAAAATTATCCGTTTTTGTTGCTTTTTTCGATCATATTTCGATAAAATTAGCATGTTTCGGGAAAAATTGTGGAGAAAATTTGAAATTTTTCTAAAAATTATCCTTTTTCGTATCTTTAAAAATCATATCTCGATAAAATGAGCAATAATCGGGCAAAATTGAGGAGAAAAACTAAAATTTCGCTAAAATTATCCGTTTTCGTTACTTTTTTCGATCAGATCTCGTTAAAATTAGCAAAATTCGTGTAAAATTGAGGAGGAAAATTGAAATTTCGCAAACATTATCCGTTCTTGTTGCTTTTTTCGATCATATCTCGATAAAGTAAGCAAGATTCGGGCAAAATTGAGGAGAAAAATTGTAATTTCTCTAAAATTATCCGTTTTCGATTTTTTTTTATCATATCTCGATAAAATTAGCAAAATTCGGGCATAATTAGGGAGAAAAATTAAAATTTCGCTAAAATTATCCGTTTTCGATGCTTTTTTTGATCATATCTCGATAAAATGAACAAAATTCGCTAAAAATTGAGGAGAAAATTAAAATTATCCGTTTTCAATGCTTTTCTCGATCATATCTCGAAAATAATTAGCAAAATTCGGGCAAAATTGAGGAGAAAAGTTGAAATTTCGCTAACATTATCCGTTTTTGTTGCTTTCGTCAATCATATCTCGATAAAATGAGCAAAATAAGGGTTAAATTGAGGGGAAAAATTGAAAGTTCGCAAAAATTATTTGTTTTCGTTGCTTTTTTCGATCATATCTCGATAAAATGAGCAAAATTCGGGTAAAAAGTGAGGATAAAAATAGAAATTTCGCTAAAATTTTCCGTTTTCGTTGCTTTCTTCGATCATATCTCGATAAATGGAGCAAAATTCAGGCAGAATTGAGGAGAGAAATTGAAAATTCACAAACATTTTCCGTTCTTATTCCTTTTTTTGTTCATATTTCAATAAAATTAGCATGATCCGGGCAAAATTGAGGAGAAAATTTGAAATGTTTCTAAAAATTATCCTTTTTCGTTGCTTTTTTCGATCATATTTTCGATAAAATGAGCAAAATTCGGGCAAAATTGCGTATTAAAATTTAAATTTCGCTAAAATTATCCGTTTTCGATGTTTTTTTGATCATTTCTCGATAAAATGAGCAAAATTATGGCAAAATTGAGGAGAAAATTGACAGTTTGCAAAAATTATCCGTTTTCGTTGCTTTTTTCGATCATATCTCGATAAGAGGGAAATATTCGGGCAGTATTGAGGAAAAAAATTTAATTTCGCTTAAAGTATCCGTTTTCGCATCTTTTTTCGATCATATCTCGATAAAATGAGCAAAATTCGTGCAAAATCGAGGAGAAAAATTGAAATTTTGAACAAATATCCGTTTTCGATGCTTTTTTCGATCATATCTCGATAATATGAGCAAAATTCGGGAAGAATTAAGGAGAAATATCTAAATTTAGCAAAATTTATCCGTTTTCGATACTTTTTACGTTCATATCTCAATAAATTGAGCAAAATTCGGGCAACATTGAGGAGAAAATTTTCAAAATCTATAAAATTTTCGGTTTTCGTTGCTTTATTCGAGAATATCTCGATAAATTGAGAAAATTCGGGTAAAATTGAGGATAAAAATTGAAATTTCGCTAAAATTATCCGATTTCGATGGTTTTTTTTTCAATCATATCTCTAAAAAATGAGCTAAATTTGGGCAATATTTAGGAGAAAAATTGAAATTTCTCTAAAATTATCCGTTTTTGTAGCTTTTTTCGATCATATCTCGATAAAATGAGCAAAATTCGGGCAAAATTGCGTATTAAAATTAAAATTTCGCTAAAATTATCCGTTTTCGATGTTTTTTTTGATCATTTCTCGATAAAATGAGCAAAATTATGGCAAAATTGAGGAGAAAATTGACAGTTTTTAACAGTGAAGATTTTTTCACCTTGTTTTTTACATATTCAGTACTTTTATTCTGTTATTTATTCATTTATTTTCAAGGTTTTTTTTAACAGGTTAAATGCTTTTCACCTTGTTTTTACATATCCAGCACTTTTATCCATGTTCCATTTAGTTTTGTTTTCAAGGTATTTTTCACAGTGAAGACATTTTCAACTTGTTTTTATACCACTTACACTTTTATTTATGTTTTTACTTTATTTTTTTAAGTTTCTTTTAACGGTTGAGACCTTTTTACTTTCTCCATATACGAAGTATAGAGAAAGTATTGTTTTCATGAAAAAATTCGACTTCGAGATTTCAACGGAAATACATGTTTTGGGGTCCCTAGAACACGTTTTGACTATTTTCGGAATGATGTCTGTGTGTATGTGTGTGTGTGTGTGTGTGTGTGTGTGTGTCTGTATGTGTGTGTGTGTTTGTGGGCGCTCTAACGTGAAAACTATTTGTCGTATCAATACAAAATTTCGTATATAGTACTGTGGTGTGTGCTGTCAGAGTTGATTAGTTTTTGGAGTAAATCGGTTGACCGGAAGTCGAGCTTCATTCATTAAAGCTTATTTCCGGTTTTCAAAATATCTCCATAAATATGATATATACGTGTATTGTATTACTTATAAAAGTTTTAGATAATAAAATTTACTATAACTTTTGTATTTAACATATTTTTATATCACCGGTTGATTAGGAGTTATTCGTGAAATACCGATAAACCGGAAGTAGCTGTTATGTACTTTGTGGGCGCTCTAACTTAAAAACTATTCATTATATCAACACCAAATTTCATATATTGTACTTTGGTTAGTTTTTTTAGAGTTGATTAGTTTTTGGAGTAAATCAGTCAACCGGAAGTTGAGCTTCATTCTTCAAAGCTCATTTCCGGTTTTCAAAATATCTCCATAAATATGATATTTAGGTATATACTTATATTTATAAAAGTTTTATAAAATGTAATTTACTATAACTTTTGGTTGAAACATATTTTTGTATCACTGATTGTGTAGGAGTTATTCATGAAATACTGATAAACCGGAAGTTGCTGATTATGTACTTTGTGGACGCTCTGGGCTGTATGGGTGAAAGGCTAATTTCATCGTTTTTCATCGATCATGTCCCGTAAAACATTATTTATCATGTTTTTGGCATCAAAGATAATATATAATATTAATATATCATATTCCAAGTTTAGATGGAATATAGAGTTCGAGATTACTGCAGTAGATAAATGTTTACATCTTATATATATGGAGAAAGTCATTTGCTGGCCACATCAGATTTTTCACCTTGTTTTTATATACCGTGCTTAGCACTTTTACCAATGTATTTATTTATTTATCTCAAGGTGGTTTTTACTTTTGAAATGTTTTTCACCTTGTTTTTACACTGATCGCACCTTTATCTATGTATTTATTAAAATATTTCAAGATGTTTTTTAATAGGGGAGATTTTTTCACCTTGTTTCATGTACAACGTTTTACCAACTTATTTACTCATTTACCTCAAGGTGTTTTTTAAAAGTCGTAATATTTTTTACCTTGTTTTTATGTAACATTTTTAGCACTTTTACTTATTTATTTACTTATGTATCCAAAGGTGTTTTTATTAGTTTTTCACCTTGCATTTATATGTATTTTATGAAAATCTTTATTCACATATTTATTTACAATTTTATACTCTTATTTATTGTATATTTATTTATTTATTTATTTATGTATTTATTTATTTATATACTATTGTACTTGACTAAACAAAATGTACGATCTTTGTAATAACTTGGAGAGCTGTTGGGGTAGGGGAAGAGGGGGCGACTGCGCCTCAACTACCCCAGCATATAAATAAAAAACTAGTCAAGTCAAGGATTCCTAACCTACGTCTGAGAGCATTTTTGTACTTTTTTATCGTAGCATTTTTGAACAGAACGAACCGCTTTACGCTGTACTTTCTCGAGTTCGCGAGTACACGTTTCATCCGCCATATACTTCCCGCATATTCTTAAAAGGGTCTGACCAAGGGAAAATAACAACGCTCTCTCACCTTTCCTCGCATTTACCGACAATATGCTTTTCAAGGCCAAGCCTTTTACTTGCTTTTCCGCAGATTTTTTGAATATGCGTGCTTTAATTTACGTTACTAGTAATGTTGATCCTGAGGTATTAGATATTAATTTTTTACGGGTGATTTGGACGCAATTTTTTTTGTGAAATTAACTACGGAGAATTAACCTACATTGATATCTAATTCCCATTTTTCGCACCGCGAGTTCCAAAAAGGAAGCAATAAAAGTAGCAGGAAAGAGGGTTGCCACCTCTCTTTCCTCTTCCCACAACACTCCTCCCCTGCATTGCATATTTCCTATTTGCCGGGTATATATGGTGTGTACGCAAATTTTTACAAATAATTACAAATATATATAATAAAATTCCTTTTATTAGTATAAATCAGTAGAACCATGTGTACAATATACATACAAGTAAATAATATATCAAGTAAATCATTAAGATACATTTAATGATAAAAATCTACACTTGAGAAATAAACAAAGAACTTAGTAATTCACACAGCAATATATTTGGCACTGCTACTTCCACCTACATGATGACATCATCAAGCATGTAGATGAAACCAGTCATGCTGAATATATTTCTGTGAAAACCTTCCATAATTTCATAATTATGGCAAAATTCCACTGAGTCTAGCTTGAGCTTTTAAGATCTAAAATACCTACTAGTAACAACATCAATTTGATCTAATATGATATAGAATCATAATTTATACTGGAATGCCCTTCAGTCGCAAAATTCATTCTTCAAGAAGCTTAGGAAGAGCGGGATCCTTATCCTGGGCTTCGGCAAGCTCGAAGAAGTCAACCGACACGCTTATTCCCTCTACACTGGATAGAGCATCGGCGACACAGTTGGCGGAACCTGAAGCATGACGAATATCCGTAGAAAATAGACTAATGAAATCTAACCAACGATATGACAGTGGTGAGCAGCGATCAGGTCTTTGCCACCACATAGGCTTTGTTGATTTTACGTAATTAAATTGGAAATAATGCTCTTACGAAGTCAGGAAAAGTATCAAACGAAGGTTAATTAAATAAAGAATCCTAATATTGTCGTAAAATACACTTTTTTAATTGGAAATTACGACAACTTTGACAAAATAATAGAACATTTTGCAAAATTTCGCCGTAGTAAACAACCAGTCCCCCTGACGACAGGTGATTGTTAATCCGATACATTCATATTCCCACAAAAATAAACGGGGATTTTAAGTCCATACATCTTTAATGGTAAGAACTTATGTCAGAAAGAGGCAATTTTCAGAGATTTCAGCAAATTTAAACTCCAATATTTAAATAACAGGAACGAAATTACGGCCATTTAGTAGTTTTTCTTTATCAAACCGATTAGGACATAGACCGTTCGTTTGAGGTGATGACGAAGAAATTTTACATCGAGGAAGATTTCTGAGGGACAGAATTTGAACGAAAAGTTGATTTTACAGCAAAGATTTTAAAGCAGTGGGTTTGTGTGATTATCACGAACTGCACAATGTTCAATGGAATCGAATTCGTAATTTTCCGGAATTTCGCTAATATTCTTTTTTATAATTAAGATATTTATTTATCTCTGTATATACATAGTTACAAAGTCAATTAAGTATACATATCAGACAAAATTGAACAAAAAATTGCACTTGAAGGTATTGGTTTCTTTTCTCCTGAGCCAATAATTGGCTCGTCAGGAGGTGAAAAAATAAACAGACAACTAGAATATGTATAGAATATAGAATACTAAAGAATTACAGATATACAACTTACTTCTAAAAACTTTAGGAATACTCAGTCATTAACTATCATAAGGTTTACACAAAACATAACTATATTTCTATACACATATCTTATCAAAAATAGATTATAAAATTATGTTTTAAAAATTGTATTGTTTCATTGTGTAGAAGGAAGTTTTTCATACTTTTTTAAGGTCACTCAATGATGTTAAATACTACAGATGTGTTGGCAATTTATTAAGATATTTGGTACAACACTGTTTAACTTATGAGCACCATAATTTGGTTAACATTCTATTAGTATTAGTATTTATCAAGAGAATTGGGATATGAAAAAGTTATATATTAAGTCATCTATATGTAAGTGTTGCATATTCAATAAAAAATTGAAATTAAGACCCATCATGACCCGCCCATCAAGAAAACAAACCGAACATAAATGTGTGTGCGTTTTACCGACCACCAAACTCTTCTCGACAGGTTTTGCGAAATCTTAACGACGAAATAAATGTCTACACGAGTAAGAACAATCAGAGTATAACTATAGTCGGGGGGATTTTAATCTTCCAGACATCGACTGGAATAATCATAGCATAAAGAAAAGGGCCCGGGATGTCGACTCATGTAAAAAGTTATTAAATTTACTCCAGAAAAACTCGCTAAGCCAAGCAGTAAAATCGCCAACCAGGGGTGACAAATTCCACTTTGTAAGTAAATTACGAACTAATCCGCGAAAATTGGGCATTTTTCGAACTCTTTCACTTTTTTGGCTGTATTTTTCCTAATATTCGAGAGGAGCTACTCTAGTAAGGATTTGTCTTGAAGAACTTACTGATTTTCTTAGATATTTTGCACAAAAAGTCCACTTTTATTGGCAAAGAACGGAGAAATCAGTGAAAATTGGGAATCTTTTCGATACTGTTCAGGTTTTGGGCTGTATTTTGCCTGAAATTTGAGATAATGTAGCCATATTTAGACTAGCCTTAATGAATCAAGCAAAAACATTCCATATATGTAAATTAAATTCCTTTTTCAATAGCAATTTTCGGAATATGGGGTATTCGGAATATAATTTTTCAGTACTTTTGGTTGTATTTTGTTTTATTTTAGAAAACCTAATCCAATTCGGAATCGTTTTGAAGATTCCGAATTTATACCTGTTAATCCCATATTTTTAACAAATATTCCACTTTAATTGGCGATTCTCCGAAAAATAGGCCAAAAATGAACACGTTTTATAATTTTTCAGATTTTGACTTTATTGTGGAAAACATTTTAGATAAAATATTCGAAATATGAATCATTTTTATGATATTAGAGAGATATTCACATATTTTTTTTAATTCCATTTTAATTAGCATATTTCGAAAAAAAGAGATTTATGAAAATGTTTTGATAATTTTTCTCTCTTTTGGCTGTATTTTGCCTAAATGTTGAGAAAATATCGTCGTATTTGGACAAACAATGAAGAACTGAGAGAAAACCAATCATATTTTGAAGGAAAACTCCACAATTATCAGCAAATTTCAGAAAATCGACGAAAAATAGGCATTCTTTCGACAAATTTGTGATTTATTGCTGTATTTTGCTTAAAATGCGAGAACACCTACTCACGCTTGGAATTTAAGTTATACGGAAAAAAATCCATATTTTGAACAAAAATTTCAAATTTATAAGCAAAATACAGAAAAATCGGCAAGAATTTTTTCGAAAAATTAAGTTTGCTGGCTGTATTTCCCTGACATTTGAGAAAACCTTGTTGAATTTGGACTCGTTTTTATTACAGCAAGATTTTTCCATGTTTTGAACAAAAATTCCACTTTTACCAGCAGATAACGGGATAATTGGAGAAAATGGGACATTTTTTGAAATATTTCTTTTCATTAGTTGTAGTTTGCCTATCCTTCGAGAAAATATAGTCGTATTTGGACTCTTATGGAAGAACTGAGCTTTCTTCCATATTTTGAACCAAAATTCCACATTAAACCACACATTTCAGAAAAAATCGGCGAAAAATTGGACATTTTTTTAGATCATTTTCAGTATTTTGGCTGTATTATGCCTAAAATTCTAGATAACTTAGTCGTATCGGAAAGGCAATAAAGATTCCAATTTTTCCATATTTTTTTAACAAAAATCCCACATTTATCAGCAAATTTCGGAAAAATCAACAAAAAATGGGCATTTGTTTCCAACCTTTTCAGTAATTTGGCTGCATTTCGCCTTAAATTTAAGAAATATAGTTGAAGAAGTACTCAAAAAGAAGACCTTACCATGATTTATACTTAATTTGAACAAATATTCTACATTAATTGACAAATTTCGGACACATCAACAAAATATTGGCATTTTTTCGACATTTTTTAGTTTTTCGCTGTATTTTGCTTGCAATTCGAAAATACTTAGTCGTATAAGGACTAGTATTGAAGATCTAACCGAGATTTTTCCATATTTTGAACAAAAATTCCACATCTATCAGCCAATTTCGGAAAAATCGAAGAAAAATGGTAATTTTTTCAAGCTAATTCATTATTTTGGCAGTTTTGCCTTAAATTGGAGAACACTAGTTGTTATTGAAGATATTACCGAGATTTATACGTATTTTGTACAAAATTCTATATTCATCCACAAATTTCGGAAAAATTGGCAAAAAATTGGCATTTTTTTCGAAAATTTTACTTTTTCTGGTTGTATTATGCCTAATTGGAGATATAATAGTCATATGTGGACACGTATTGACAATCTAAGCGAGAATTTTCCATATTTTTATAAAAATTCCCTCATTAATATTATATTTCGAACAAATATTCCACTTTGTAAACAATTTAAGAAGTAATCCGCTAAAAATGGGCATTTTTTCGAACTTGTTCACTCTTTTGGCTGTATTTTTCCTACAATTCGAGAAAACCTTTTCGTATCTGGACACGCATTACACGTATAAGCGTGATTTTTCCATATGTTCAATAAAAATCCGACATTTATCTGCAAATTTCGAATATATAAAAAAAATAAATGGGCATTTTTTCGAACATTTTCTGTTTTTTTGCTTTATTTGCCTACAACTCGAGAAACGTAGTATCAATTCGGACTCTTTTTGAATATCTATGCATACCTTCCATATTTTGAAAGAAAATTCCACTTTTACTAGCAAATTACTAGAAAATTGGCGAAAAATGGGTATTTTTTCGAAAATATTCAGATGTTTGGTTATATTTTGACTTTTTTTAAGAAGTAAGCGATTCCTTTAGATACTTTCAACAAATAATTCACTTTTATTAGGAAATACCGGAGAAATCAGCGAAAATTGGGAGTATTTTCGAAATATATCACTTTTTTCGCTGTATTTTGCCTAAAATTCGAAAACGGTAGTTGTATTTGGTGTTGCATTTAAGATCGTATGTATTTATATTGTAATGTATACATATTTTGAACAAATATTCCTCATTAAATCAGAAAATTATAGAAAGATCGGCAGAAAATGTTTATTTTTTCGAACATTTTCATAAATTCTATGGTAATAGGCCATTTTCATTTTTTGGCGGTATTTTGCCTGAAATTCGTGAAAACATACCTGAATATTGACTCGGTTTAAGATGAAACTAGAAATTTCCATATTTTGCACAGATATTTAAGTATTTTTCAGATAAATCGGCCATAATTTTCATTTTTTTCGAAAATTTATTTTCTGATGTATTTTCCTAAATTTTGAGAAAACCTACTCGAAATTGGACCTGTTTTGATGATCTCAGCAAGGTCTTTCCATATTTTGAACAAACATTCCAATTTTACCAGCAAGTTACCGGTAAATTGGCAAAAACTGGGCATTTTTTCAAAAATCTTCACAACTGAAAAAACATTTATACTTTTTATAAGTGCCTGAGTAAAATCCTTTATGGGAAATTATTAATCAGTTTTCAGTTATACCTTTCTACAAAATCTCGGCCGAATCGTTAGATTATACAAAGTTTCCAGATTGTTGGCCGTATTTTGCCTAATATTCGAGAAAGCTACACAAATTTGGATTTGAAGAACTTGCCGATTTTCTTAGATGAATTGCACAAAAATCCCCTTTATTAGCAAAGAACGGAGAAATCAACGAAAAATTTGAACTTTTTCGATACTGTTCTGTTTTTGGGCTGTATTTTGCCTGAAATTTACAAAAATATAGCCGTATCCTCTATACTCTATACTCTCCTTAATCTCGCAAGCAAAAACATTCCATGTATGGAAATTAAATTCCTTTTTTATTAGCAACTTTCGGAAAAATCTGCGAAATATGGGCGTTTATAATTTTCAGTTCTTTTGGCTGTATTTTGTTTTAATTTTATAAAACCTAGTCCAATTTGGAATCGTTTTGAAGATATTTGCATGTTCATCCCATATTTTTAAAAAATATTCCACTTTAATTAGCGATTCTCCGAAAAATTGGCGAAAAGTGAACACTTTTTTTCAATTTTTCAGATTTTGGCTTTATTTTGCCAAACATTCAAGGTAAACGGTTCGAAATATGAATGTTTTTGATGATCTGAGCGAGATATTTACATATTTAAAAACATTCCATTTTAATTAGCATATTTCGATTAAAAAATCAGCGAAAAATGAATTTTGGAAATGTATTTCTTTTTTGGCTGTATTTTGCTTATATTTCGAGAAAATATCGTCGTATTTGGACTTTGATTGAAGAACTGAGTGTTAACCTTCTATATTTGGAACCTAAATGCCACATTAGTCTTTAAACTTTGGAGAAATCGGCGAAAAAGTGGTATATTTTTGATATTTTTAATGTTTTTGGCTGTATTTTGCCTGAAATTCGAAAATACCTAGTCTCATTTGGACTCGTTATGAAGATCTAACCGAGATTTTTCCATATTTTGAACAAAAATTCCACATTTATCAGCTAATTTCGGAAAATTCTTAGAAAAATGGCAATTCTTTCAATCTCTTTCAGTATTTTGGCTGTATTTTGACTTACATTGGAGAGCACTAGTTGTATAAGGACTCTTATTGAAGATCTTAGCGAGATTTATACATATTTTTTACAAATATTTTACATTAAACTACAAATTTTGGAAAAATGGTCTTTTTTGAAAATGTTTTCTTTTTTGGCTGTATTTTGCCTAAATTTCGTGGAAACTTAGTCGTATTAGGACACTTATTGAAGAGGAAAGCGAGATTTTTTCTTATCTTTAACAAAACTCACATTTATCAGCAAATTTCGAAAAAATCAACAAAAAATTGGCATTTCTGGATCGGTTTTCAGTTTTTTTGGCTTTTTCTGCCTTTAATCCGAGAATACGACATTTTCGACATGTATGACATATTGTTATAGGAGTTATTTGTGAAATACTAATAAACCAGAAGTTGCTGATTGTGCATTTTGTGGGCGCTCTAACGTGAAAACTATTTTCCGTATCAATACCAATCTTCATATATAGCAGTAGGTATATAGCATACAAATCAGCATATAGGTAGATGGTAATCCACTCTAACAGTAGAGTGGATTAGCTTTTGGAGTAAATTGGTCAACCGGAAGTTGAGCTTTATTTTTCGAAGCTCGTTTTCGTTGTTGCAAGATATTATTAATATAATACTATTAATCCTATATTTACGCATACACAATTATCTACAATAGTTACGAAAAATTTATTTTTCTATTAGTTTTATTAGAAAAAATTTTCGCTACGAACCACCATCAGTCTTAACATATTTACCCATTTTTGTGGTTATTGCGAGATATTTACGTCAAAACGTCGTTTTCATTTATACCTTTTCGTAATCATGTTAAATACAACATGATTGCTATATTTCTTCAAAGTATTATTTGGAGGCTGATTTTAAATTAAAAACACTAATATTTCAAAATAGTTATTCAGTTATAATATTTAGCTGAAAATGATAAATGTGAGCTGACTCTCTTGCTGTAGATTGAGCTATTGCTGATTGATAAGGTTTAAAAGTTTTCTCCTTTGTTTTTTATTCCATTTGTCTTTATTGGTTTTCTTTTCTGTATATTGTTAATTTTCAACATTCTCTGTGACCTTTTAGGTTCCCACCGTTTAAATGTGTGGTCTTTATTATTAATAATAGTTTTTTTTTGTTATTTGCTAAAATTTTAACACTTATGGTATTGGAGAAATTTATAATTAATCGCCAGTTTTATCGGCTATCATCGAATATGTCCAGAAAAACATTATTTATTATCTTTGTGACAATTAGTTAATATAATATAAATTTTTAAACACGTATACATCCCAAGGAATAACGGACTTGATGAAGGTCTTACAGGACCGGGAATTGAACCCAGGATCTTCCTCTATCCGGCAAATTTAAATTTAATATAGCCATCGGGAATACTGTCGTGGATAAAAAATTCTTATTTGTGGAGAAAGTCATGTGCTGGCCACATCAGATTGTTACTTTATTCATATACGAAGTATAGAGAAAGTATTGTTTTCATGAAAAAATTCGACATCGAGATTTCAACGGAAATTTTTGTTTTGGGGTCCCTAGAACACGTTTTAACCATTTTCGGAATGTTGTCTGTGTGTGTTATTATTATTATTATTATTATTATTTTATCCCAGGTAGGGAGTGTACACAATGCTCCAAAACGGCCGTCTGGCGTGAATGGGGCGGTGCGGGCCCCTTGCCCGCACACCCTCCCAGTGCGGCCGTCCTACCTTCCTAAATAATCCCGAGAACCCCCCTCGCCGAGTTCGCCAGGGCTCAGCCTGGTTTCCCTCGACCCTAACAAATTCCCAACCCCCAACCCTCACCCACCCTCCGCCCTAACCCAACCAACCCCGTTCCCCCGCGACCCTCCCACTACCTCGGCCCCTCTGCCCAGCCCCACTGCCCCTGCCCCCCGTCCCTGCCCAACTACCCCAGTCCTCGTTCCCCCCACCCTATTCCAGAGTCTGGAAGCTAACCGTGTGCTGTTGTGGTTGGTGCCGGTGAGTGCCGTTCGCATGTGCGTGAGACGCCGACGATGATGATGATGGTGATGATGATGATGATGATGATGATGATGATGGCGATGACGGTGCCAGCAGCTTACACGACTCTTTTAAACTGCCCGTTTCGGGATCGAGTAGGTAACCCTCCTGCGCCCAGAACCGGATGTGTGCCGCTTTCGTTCCGTTCAGATTCGCTCTTCCACCTTCCGACACCAGTCGGCTCCTGAGGGCGTTGCTGAAGGCGACGAGGTTGTCGACATGCGCCCTCTTGCCTCGCATGTACAACGTCAACTCTTTATGCAAGACGCCTTTCGTGAGGTTGATGAGCAAGTTCGAGAGGGCGCAACGTCGCTTGTCGGCGGTACCTGCGGGTTTGAGGCCGGCGAAAAGATCTCTGACGAGGATCACCGCTCTCTCGGTGATCCGCTTGATCGCACCGGTCACGGCTCCCCAGACGGGCTTGGACTTTCGGCAGCCGAATAGCAGGTGCCGGTCGTCCACGGCCTCGTCTGGGCACCACGGGCAGAGCCCGTCCTGCCTGATTCCGGCCCAGTGGAGGAAAACAGCGTCCGCCCAGGCACCGTGGGCGAAACGCCAGGCCGCGTCGGCGTGGTGTCCAAGGGTCGGCCAAGCCCTCATTTCCCGACAGTAGATCGGCTCTTCGTCTCGCTTTTCCCTGAACGGCCAGACGTCCCTGTTTCGGAGGTGCAAGAACTCCCTGAACGCCTCTCTCGTCAAAAGAGGCAGTCTTCGCTCCGTTTTCGAAAGGGCGCTGTCGAACAGGAATTCGAGCGGCCCATCGGTTGGTTCCTGGCTACTAGGTGACCGAGGTCGCCTCGGCCGAAGGAGCCTCCAGGCTGGTGGTAACCATCCGAGTCCGCCACTTCCCGGAACGGTATGTTGTTCGACAGGGAGCTGATGATGTCCGGACCGGCCAGCACGTCGCTCAGAAGCGCGGATTACACGCGTTGCCACGTGGACGTGCCCTCGTGGAGGAGCATCCTCTGCGCCGTGATGAAGTGGAACCCCAGTAACTTGGTCTCCACGTCGACCAGTCCCAGCCGCCCCTGGTGACTGGCGCCGTGAGTTTTTCGACGAAGACCCAGTGCTTCCGCCCGTTCCAGGCGAAACGGACGAGTCTACGCTGGATCTCCTCGACGGCGGTGGCGGACGGCGTGAACGTCTGGACCAGGTGCCAGATCCTGGGGGCGACGAATTGGTTGATAGCGAGGATCCTACCGCGGAGGGACATGGAGGCGATCCTAGGTTTCCACCGGGTGGTAGCGGTGTCTATCTTCGCGTATATTTCCTCCTCCACGGCCGTTCTCTCGGCCCTTGTACAGTTGTCCACGTAGCGTCCCAGGAAATTGGTGCCGTCGCGACGCCACTCGAATCCGAGTGGTCGATCACCTCGGGTGGTCCAAGTTCCGTACCACAGCACCCGGCACTTCTCTTTGTTGAGGAGGGCTCCGCTCCTTCTTGAGTATTCTTCGAAAACCGGCAAGATCTTGTGGAAATCCTCCTCGCGGTCGACGAAGACGTTAATGTCGTCGGCATACGCGCACACGGCCAGGCGCGTGTCCTGCGGTAGTGCCGCTCCCGCGAGGGTAGACTTGAGTTTCCTCACAAGGGGCTCGATCGCAAGGAAGTACAGCTGTCCCGACATTGGGGATATCTGCCTGATTCCGCTGGTGACGGGTATGGGTGAGGTGAGTCCGCCCACCAGTCTCACCATGCACGTCGCGTCGGCGTAGAGGGTGCGGAGCATGTTGTCCCCAGTCCCAACGCCGCCAGAACCGCGAAGAGGTAACGATGCCTCACCCTGTCGAACGCCTTGCACTGGTCCAAGGACAGTATCGCGAGGGGTTGGAGTCTTCGGTTCTTCAGGCGGACGACCTCACGGATGGTGGCGATAGGGTCGAAAATGGTGCGACCCGGGACGCAGTAACTCTGCTCCCACGACGTGAGGGCGGGCATGACCGTTCTGACGCGGTTGGCGATCGCCTTGGCTACGATTTTATAGTCGGCCGTCATGATGGATATCGGTCGCCACCCTCCGATGTCCAGGGCGTCACCAACCGGCCCTGGCCGCGATGGCGTGGGCTTGCTCCTGCAGGAGAGCGGTCTGCTCGGGCCCCGTCCTACCCCTTCTCCTGTCAGCGGCGTAGGCGATGGCGTGCTCCTTCACTTCGAACTTGATTATTTCTCAACCCGAGAGCGGATCCATCTCGGGGTCGCGTCTTTCCTGACAGAGGGCTCGTACGAGCTCCCTTGCGTGCCTGACGTACGCCTCGTCCTCGAGCAGTACGTTGTCGAAGCGCCAATAGGGACGCCTCGACCGCTCGAATCTGAGAGGCACCGTCAGGGAGACGGCCCTGTGGTCTGTGAAGGATGGTAACGTCTTGATGGTCGTCGCGTCGTGGACCCTGTCTGCAGATACGTAGAGGCGGTCCAGCCTGGCTCGCGAGCTTCCGGAGGCGTGGGTGTGCCCGGCGCTCTGGGCCTCAGCTCGGACCAGGCGTCGACCAGGTCGAAATCCCGCACGAGCGATCGCAGTTCGGCGGCGTACGCTGGGTGCCTCTCCCAGCCCGAAGTCCTGTCTGTGACGGGGGAAAGGGTCACGTTATAGTCGCCCCCCATGACGACGAAGGTGTCGTGACCGAGGTTGGCTTGACGGAAAACCGTCAGCTGGTCCCTGAGGGCGTCGACTAGGGAGATGGCGAGCCTTTGATCGTGCGGCCCATACACGGAGTGGAGGAGGAGGGTGAGCGTTCCCCCGTGCTCTGCGGAAGGTCCAGGGTGACCGCGAGGGCGTGCCCTGCGAACACGACCGTCGGTGTCACCACGGATGTTCTTAGGTTCCTCCTTATGCCGATGGCGGTGCCGGATTGCGGAGTCGTGGGTGGGCAGAAGTGAAGCTCGTACTGCGGGAGCGTCTGCAGGGGCACGTCGGAGGTATTGGTCTCCTGCAGCAGTACTACGTCCGGCTCCGTGGTGTTCAGGAACGTGGTCAGCTGGGCCCACTTCCGTTTGCTCTTTACCGATCGTACGTTGAGGGTCGACACGGAGAAGCCCAATGCCCTCCAGGTTGTTTCCTCACCCGCCATGTTCGTGGAGGATGGATGGATGGAAGGATGGATGAGCGGTTACTCAGACTCCTAGTCTCGGAGTTTTGCCAAGATCCTCTTGACCCTCATCCTCAGGGCCGGCTCCCTGATGGCTCTGTCTCGCAGAAGTCTGGCCAGCAACGTGGTGAGGTCCTCTAGGTTTTTGAAGGAGTCCTTCGCGAGCCACACCACTTCGTTGCGGCCCTTTGCCTCCTGCAGGAATCTCCGCAGGGTTTGGAACGAGATTGCCGGTACCCCAGGGTTGGCGCGGTAATAATTCGCGATTTGCTTTAGACCTTCGTCATCGACTCCCGCTGCAGAGTCGGTCTTTAACTGTTTGCTGCTCGGGCTCTTCCCAGGCAGGTACTGGGAATCCCGCTCGAGGGTAGCATCAGTTTTCCGCTTGACGGGCCCGCCCGCCGCAGAAGTCTCGGGGCAAGTTTTCTCTGGCCCCGGTGTGGTGGGCTCGGGCCTCACCTCCTCGGACCTGGCGAGGGCCTGGAGGGAGAGGGGGGTCTTCGAGTTGGCGGCGGAGGGTAGACTGTCCGGCGTGTCGTCAACGTCCATGACTGCAGACGTGTCTGGGGAGGCGGGTGTCGGTTCGTCATCGGCAGTGGCAGTTGGTGCAGAAGTTGGCGCCGTCGGGAGCGAGGTGCCGTGGCGATCGTCCGGTTCCGACGATGGTTGGGTGAGCTGGCCGGTCTCGATTTTTTCCTCCTGTTGCTTTCTCTGCGGGCAGTCCTTGGCGATGTGGCCGGTCGTGCCGCAGTGGAAACAGCGGTTGTCGTCGACGCGGACGAATATGCGGTGCGGGGTGCCGGCGAAGTCCCCCAGGAAGGACTTGGGGAGTATGAGACCGTCCCGCAGCACGACGTGGACCATCCGCCTTCAAGATGTTATTCCCGTATACCCCTCCGATCGCCAACCCATCGACAGGTTGTAAACGGGCGACACCACCCTTCCGACCTCGGACATCAGCTCCGTGATGACGTCGTTGGGTATCTCCGGCAAGACGTTGCTGAGGTAGATTTTCTGCGAGACGGTGACCATGCGTCTCGCAGGGACCCACGTGTTTTTAGGGAGAAATTCCGTTGCTTGGGCTTCGCTCGCCAGGTATAGGCAAATTCTCTGATTCGCGAGACGGTTAGCGTGGGTTATTTTCTCGCCTCCTCCCACGAGTTTTCCCACCACCATCGCGTATTCTAAGAGGGGTGTGTCCGGAAGCGCCTGGAAAATAATACCCATCTTCCTGTTGGGTCCGTTTGTGTTAGGTTTGATGACTTTTTGAAAACATTAAGTTAGCCGATGGTGCATCTTCTCGGGCGCCCGACGAGCCCGCGACGTGTTTTTTAACGCTGTTTGCGTACGAGTGAGGTGTTTGGTACGCGCTCGGAGGCGCTGCGCTCGTCCCGCCGGGAGACGGGGATGGAGAGGGGCGAGGGTTCTCGCGCTGTGGGGGAAGGGGGCTCCTCCGGCCTGCCGAGAAGTTTTCGGCGGGCGGCGCAGGTGTCTCTTCGTTGCGCGCGCCTGTGGAGGTGGGGGCGGCGAGAGCTGGGAGGGGCGGAAAATCTTCCTGCCGACTCGAGAGGTGCGGTAGCTGAACCGGCCGTCTTACCGGGGGGGAGGAAGGTGATTTCCTCGAGAAAGTGGGCGCAGGGGGCGGAGAAACCGGTTTCGCCGGTGAAGGTCGCGGTGAAGGCGAAGCACATGGCAAAAATGGCGGAACAAATGCATCTATGGGCGAAACAATTTTTGCCAATAAATCAGGGAATGATGTGCTTAGCCCCTTATTGATACCTGATGAACGGGAATCGTGAGAGCTATCCATCTGCGGAGTGCTCGAGGCTCCGTCTGCCGCCACCGAGGCGGCAGAAGATGATCTCGGGATGGACACCGCGATGTCGCGTAATAAATTACGCGGAATCACTTAGATTGAATGAACGATGACTAAATGGCTTGTGAAATGACTCACCCAATGCGTGAATGTGTGGCGAAACGATGTGATGAACAAGGTGATGATCGAATGATAAAAAGGCGATCGGAAGATCAAGATACACAATCCTCAGCGGGAGCTCGATGTGAACACGTTTGTTCTCGCCGGCGTCAGGTGTGTGTTTATTATTATTATTATTATTTTATCCCAGGTAGGGAGTGTACACAATGCTCCAAAACGGCCGTCTGGCGTGAATGGGGCGGTGCGGGCCCCTTGCCCGCACACCCTCCCAGTGAGGCCGTCATACCTTCCTAAATAATCCCGAGAACCCCCCTCGCCGAGTTCGTCAGGGCTCAGCCTGGTTTCCCTCGACCCTAACAAATTCCCAACCCCCAACCCTCACCCACCCTCCGCCCTAACCCACCCAACCCCGTTCCCCCGCGACCCTTATATATCGAGAAAGTCATGTGCTGGCCATATCAGATTTTTTCGTATACATTTCATTTATTTTGGAATTCGTTATACTACTTGGGTGGATATCTTCGAAAGCCTTAAAACTAGTCCGTACTTGACTAGGATTTTCGATTTTTAGTAATTTCGCGCCAATATAATTTATTTTTTACTGAAAGCGCGAGTTATTCTCTTATTTTCAGTAAATATTTTGATACATTTTAGAATTTTGAGCATATTTGCTTCATTTTCGTTGAATTCTTAAAAACCAGTTGTTATTGGGCATTTTAAGCCGAAAAAACTTCAAATTTGAGAGAAATTATTCAATTTTGCCCATTCTTTTGTCGAAATTTCGAAAAATATAGAATTGATCATCACACTTGGTGTGATATCTTCAAAACTTTAAAATGTAAACACTAACACGGTTACATGATAATTTCAGGGAAAATTAAAACATGCATGGAGAAGCCCCTTCACAATGTACCTTGAATATCATTATAAACTAAGCTAAGCCTTCAAATAATAAAATGATAATCAGCACAACATTTACATTGTGATGCAGAATGATTACCTATTTTCTTAGTGGTATAGTTATAAAAACCTACTTTCCACTAGCAAAAATCCATTCTGTACAGTGATACAGTACGTTATGATAATTACAATATAGTACATGACTACTATAGAACATATAACAATTATCTGTAACATTACAATCAACAAAATATATTTATTGAATAGTTATAACGTTTCACTATTACATTACGATTTTTGCTAATCTTAAAGTATCATCATACGTTCAACATGCAATCATAATTCCTACAATTCTTTATGTTTTCCTTTAAAAATTAAATACCACTAGCAAATGCATGTTTGTAATGTATATCTATGACAAGAATAAGCGTTTCCTCAAAATAATTAAAATAAAATCCCTTATTTGTGACTTAGAATATGATTTTGTACTTGAGTATAAATGAATTTATCAAGGGTGAACTAATAAATAAATTAATACGGCCTGCTGTAATTAAAAGACTAAAAACCATAGCATATCCATGATTTTTTGCATATAACAGTATATTTCGCTGACAAATAATAATAATACCAAGTGATACATAATAATAACCCTTGCAATGAGGATATGCAGAAAAGGAACTCAATATACATTAACTATTACCTTACCATTACACATTACTTCTACATTACCTTAATATACATTACCAAGTTCATACTCTAACCAACAACAAAGAGGAGAAACGGAAATTTAAAAAAACTTTTGTCCGCACGAAAAATTGTGAGAAAGCTACTGAAGCGTATACAAAAATCAGAATTTGACTTCACATTGGCATATTTTGCAAAATAATTATTTATCTCACAATAAATTCCAAATTTTTGAGAGGAAATTATTCATCAAAGATACAAAATCTTTCTATTTCTATGGAAAATTTGAATTAATTAGAATGTAGTAGTAGATGAGAAAATACATAAAGAAAACATCAATATCTTGCTTTATTCCGTGCTTTTCATATGGCATCCATCTAACAACATTTCTATCCTCAACTTATATCTGGAGCATATGCTGAGAAGAGGTTTTCCAGTTCATGATGTGGACCAACATATTTTCTTTCTCAATGCTCTTCTTTCATAGTAACTGATATTGCATCTTACTTCACTACAAATACAACCTTTCAGATAATAATAATATGTTTATTACGAGTGTTATCCCATTGACAGTTTACAATAAAAACATTTACAGAGTTATAAAATACTATTGTGATAATAAATATAGCCAGGGAAAATAAATACAATCAATAAAATACTATCTAGAAAATAGAATCAATAAAATAATGTTAACATAATAATTAAATTTATATTTTTAAAAGGAATGTTGTCTTAGGTGAAGGAATTATTAATTCAAAAGATGTGAGATAAAATATTGAGTTATTGTGGTTTTGTAGACTTTATTGTAGACACAATTTTTCTGGCAGTTACACGTGACGGCCAATACACCGTAAAAATTTCAACTCAATCACGCTTGTGGTTTAGCCTATCTATATTCCTATCTATATATATATATATATATATATATATATATATATATATATATATATATATGAATGAATCCGGAGAAGCATCTATACATAATAGATATATTTATGTGTGTTCTTTCTATTATATTTTTATAGATTTTCCTGACTATTTTCTTTTATAGATAATTGTACTTTTATAGATTTTTTTTCTTTTCCTCCTGACTTTAATATTATCTATATATGATTTTATTATTGATATACATATATAATGACATAATTTCCTCTTCAGTATTTCTATTAATGTAAGTCGGTTCATCCCATAAGAATTTAATAAATACTTAGTGTCCCCAAAAAAGTCCTTTTGGTGAAAAATGGAACCAACTGCTCCCAAACCAACAAGTTACAGAATAGGGCCCATGTAGTCATTAATTATTGGCCATGCAATTAACAAAATATCAACTAAGTTGTTTCAATACAAGGGGTATGTAAGTTTTAAAACTATTTGAAAATTCCTATTTATAGATTTGAATGCCATGGACTTTGTACTTAAATTATTCTGTGACAGGAGATGAGCGTGAGGCATCTCTATTGACCCAAGAATCAGTACCACTGTCAAGAGTACATTCAGTGATAATGAAACCTCTCCTAGACTGAGAGGCAATGGATACATGAACATACTAAGCGTCACCCATCAATATAAAGGTTAGCATAAGAGCAAAGTAAAAATCTAAGCTATATAACAAATATATGTGCATGAGTATTACATGAGTCGGAAACAAAAACAAATTATAGCAGTAGCGTATATTAACCATAATACAGTTTTCAAAAGTCAAGATATAATTTTAATTTTGTTCTAAGGTATCCAATAAAGTAAGTAGAACATCTGTGAAGAATTAGTGCTAGTTGCTGTGAAAAGGGCTGGATGAAAATTAGTTTGTGTAGCTCCACAGAGTGGTGGGATGTTAGTAGAGCAATGACACTTGTGGAACATGGTTAGAATTATGATCCCCTATGAGTGTATATAAGAGTTGCTTGCATTTTGTAAGCATATTAATTATACAAACTACATGTCTATAATATATCAAGAAGGTCCCCCAAAAAATTAGTAATTGGAAATATTCTTAAAAATTGCAGCAATTTGTTGAAATCATCACCAACCTGGTGGCAAACTTACACCTATTTGGTGACATTTTTATAGATATATATATATATATAGATATATTTTTATAGATATATATTATTTTTTGGGAAATCTATGATTTTGAATTCCCTATTGAAGGAACAAAGGAAGGAGGGAATACATATAATTCCATGGTAGATATATAACTTATATAATTGAAATATTGAAGTAGATATCTTACCAGGAAGGTCCTAAAATAACACATCGTTATCCCCATTTGAAATGCAGAAAGAAATGTAAATGGCTCTCAGGGATCAAACCAAGGACCATTAAAAAACCTATGAAAAATGGATATAAAATGTGTTTATGATCCATAATTAAATGAAGAGTTTCATGCTTCTATGTTATTGGGGAATGGTTTTTTTAAATCTTAAAAATTAACACAATGCATTTTAAATGGGAGAATATTTGCATCAACATAGAGTCAAACCAAGGATAATTGTAGAAGATATTTTTTTTGTTTTATCAGATATGCACAATTTCCAGAAATCTCTTGAATTTCTTTTCTCTACTTTGCCGAGAAGTTCCTCAAAATATTTTCAAAATCACCGCAATGGATCTTTAAGGAGAAAATCGGGACTTCGGGACCTTCTGGCATCAAACCCTTGGCTATGATGTTCAAAGCAGCACTTTCTCTGCCTATTACAGAATATGGCCAGTATGCAGCAAAAAGTTCAAGTCAATGGCACTTGTGGAACATGGTTAGAGTTTTGATTGTTTATATACATACTAGTAGAAATGTCCATTGAATCTCAACAGGGGAATTGCAGTTGATAAATACCAGTGTAACAACCTTGATCGTATCAATGCCTCATAATTTTAGGCGGATAGCAAATACCAGGCTATAATTATTCCAAACCAATAAGCATAGAAAAAGGAGTAGTAATTAAGTCTACAAATTTTCCTAAATATTAGAATATGTTTTTATAACTAATTGCACTCTTAAAATAAATAAACATAAACTTACTTTACCTTTTTTAGGATTTCTACACCCATTCACTGTTGTATTGATCGAGAGGAAGCAATTTATCTAACAAACTGCTATAAACCCATTTATCCCACAAAATAGTCAGTAAACAATAACGTTGATATGAATAAAACTTGGTTGATACAGACGCTTCCATAAAATAAGAAAAACTTTCTAAAATACTTGCATTTGTAGATTTTTATGCTTGATTCTTCACAGTATATCATTCATAGCTGCAGTTACTAATATCTCCTTAAATTTCTCCCTCTTCATATAATCTATCACTTATTCCTAACATTAATTTCAGTTGGGCATTTTCTCTCAATGTGTTCTTACCGATAAATCCATGAGCTGGGGACTCAATATTGGCCTTTATTGTCAGAGGGATGGGTTGTTTACAAACTCAAAATTTCGATAAAATATTCACGCACTTTATCAAAATGTGCGCAAGCTTAAATATCAAACGATATTCCAGGATCACAAAAAGAATCCTGATTCTATTCTTTTTCTTAAGGTGCTTATTTTGACTTCCTACAACAATTATTTCTAATTTAATTTTGAAAAACAAATTAACTTTGCAACAAAAAATGACCTTGACGTTTATTTCTTAAGAAAACGTTTTCATCCGTCTGGGTACAAAACATGGACTTCAGGGAAATAAAGGGAACTACAGGGAATGTGCCTGTGAGTAGCCTAAGAGTAGCACTGCGTGTGGTTGACTTTTAATAATGTAGAATATTTCTAAGTTGTGTGACTCTTGGTTCTCGAGTATTTAGTAAACATACACACACACACAATTTTATATTTTACATATATATTCCTATAAAAGACTAGTTGAAGTGCCCATTAATTCTCAAGGAGAATACTTAAATTGATAAATTCAATTGTTATAGACCTGATAGTAACACATACCTCATAACTAAGGCTACATAGAAAATGCTAGGCTATAATTATTTCCAAACCAATAAACAAGCAAAATAAATTTATAATAAAATATATAAAATCATCTATATATTAGAACTCATATTCTTTGAATGAAAAATTTATTTGATGAAGACAACATTCGTTTTAGGATAATAAAAATTTATTCGAAGATAGCATTAGGATAAGAAGCATCATGTTTAAGGAGATATTTTAGGAAAGGCATATATGGATATCGGAATCAATTAACAAGCACAAAAGAAATATATTTTACAAGTAAAATGTAGCTTGCATAGTGCAAGCAGATCAACAACATTAATTTCATGTTGGCATCATATCGGGACTGTCCTCAAAAGAAAAACAAAAGGATTGATTTGCTGCAATTTAATCATCTGGCAACGAACCCGGGTCTTTTTGGAGATACTTCCTATGCAGCACAACAGAAGATCACCATCTCTTACTATGTGTGAAAATTCAGGCAGAAATGGTTGCTTCAACTGCCTCAAACGACATCCTACTTTTCACATATATTCCTTATGAGAGAAATTTTAAAGTGCTCTGGCATCAAACCCAGAAACAGCATGGTCTTATCTAATTTTTTTTCAAACAGAGTCTTAATATACTTCTTTCATCGAAGCAAGAACTCCCTGTTATTTCGATAAGTGCATAAAAGAAATAATTAAAAACCATCCAAATGTGTTTTATATGGCAGATACATTTACCACCCGGCATCAAACCCAGGTCTTTCTGGTGATTTTTCGTATGCAGTACAACAGAAGATCACCACCTCTAACTATGTGTAACAATTCAGGCAGAAATATTGGCTTCAACTGCCTCAAACGACGTCCTACTTTTCCCTTATATTCCTAATGAGAGAAATTTTAATGTTCCCCGGCATCGAACCCAGGAGCAGTATGGTCTTATCTAAATTTTTTCTTAAACTAATATTTAATATACATCTTTTAGCTGAGCACTAACTTCCTATCATTTCGATAAGTGCATGAAAAATAATAATAAAAATCTACCTCAATGTATTTTAAATGGCTGATTTTTGCATCATCGTAGCATCAATCCAGGATATTTTCGGTAAAAGTCATTTATGTTTTCAATAGATAATGACCATATATATAGGCTCCTTGAGTTTTGATTCTATGCCTATCCGGAAAGTATTTTTTTTAATTCCAGAAAATCAAAGCAATGCATTTAAATGGAAAAAATTGGGAATTTGGGTCCCTCCGGAATCGAACCTATGACACTGAGGTTCAATATCGCAATTTTTCTGGCGGTTGTATGTTATAGCCAATACGTGGTAAAAATTTCGAGTCAATGACGCTAGTAGTTTAGCCTGTGAATTAGTATCCTATCTGGGTATATACATGAATGAATCCGGAGAAGCATCTATATATAATAGACATCACTCTAAAACAACCAATGAATATTCTTTGCGGAAAGTAAGTCTATTACGGGTCTGACTTTTGCCCCAATGCTAAAATGCGTAACATGGAGCTCGATCAAATAACACAAATGCAGTCACAGTGCCTAAACAGATGCAGAGATTAAACACCAATAACTGAAAAATATCAAATGTATATGAAGTGGAAGCACTGAAAAAAATCTGATATGGCCAACGCACGACTTTCTCTATATTTATTAAAAACAGAAGCCTATGCCGGTAATATATAAATAACTCGAAAACAATGAGTGTTAGAGAAAAATATTTTTAAAAACATTGTAGTGAAGTATATTATCTATAACTTTTGTGGATAATTGTATGTACCTACATTGCATTGTGACAGAGATATGTATGAAAAATTTCCATTTCTGGATAAACAACAACTTCTGGTTAACCATTATTCAAGAATAACACCTAAACCATCAGTGTAGGGAAAAAATGTTTCAAACAAAGGTTGTAGTAAAGTGCATTATCTATTACGTTTGTGGATAATTGTATATACCTACACTGCATTCTGACAGAGATATTGATGAAATAAAATTTTGTTCCAGCCAAACCACAACCTTCGGTTAAGCGGAATTTATCAAAAACTCCAAAATATTCAATGCTAGGAAAATACGAAATATGAATATTGGAAATGATCGCATAATTACCTTTTAAGATAGAGCGCCTACGATTTTTTGTACCTCAGATAGACACACAGACAGACATGTTCGGGAAAATTGCAAAAACAAACAATATGGGCCACAAAACATCTACTTCGGTTGAAATCTGGAGGTCGAATTTTTTGTCTAGAGATCGAATTCTCTATACTACGTATAGGGAGAAAGTAAAAATACTATGAATTACTTTTTGTATTCTGCATATAACAAAACATAAACTTGCTTTACCTCTCCGATCAAGGAATATGGTGTTGGAGATTTGCTACAACTTGACAACTCACCGTTTAATAGCATATCGTTCATAGCTCCAGCTACTAACATCTCATTTAATTTCCCCCTCTTCCTATAATCTATCAATTATTGCTGACATTAATTTGAAGTACTCATATCTTCTCAATGTGTTCTTACCAATAAATGCATAAGCTAGAAAAAAACAAATACCTTGATCGTCAGGGGCATGGGTTGTTTATGAATTAAAAATATCGATAAAATATTCACATATTTTATCAAAATATTTGCAATTTCAAATCAAGCATGATATTCAACGACAAATATAAGAATCTTTATTCTATTTTCCTACTTTTGGAGCTTAAATCGACTTTTGAAAACTGTTATTTCTAATTATATTTTGAAAAAGAAATGGACCCTGCAATGAAAGAAATGAATTTTACGTCTATATCTCATGAAAATGTTTTGATGAATGAATGAATGAATTTCTATGAACTTATTATATTCCCTTAGGAAGTTCTATTGGAAATGGATATGTTGCCAATAAAGAATAGCAATTACACACCTGAAAAAGAATAATATTAATCAATTACTAATGTAAATTTTTAAAATTAGGTCTCATAATTTTCCTTAGGTAATGGTTTGTCAGAAAAATAGAACACAATACATCCTATGTATCAGCCCATTTTTAATAAAAATACATAATTAATATTGTAAATAATAATAGTTTTATGTAACAACATGCAAGTATTTTATGGTAACCTATAATATGACAAACATATTCTGAAATTGATATCATAAAGAATTTATTTATATTTCTTATTGCATATATTCTATATATATTTTATAGTTTTAAAAATCTATGTTCGAACATTAAAATATCCAGACCAATACTTGGGTATATCCTAACCATGAAAAGGAAACCATTGTTCAAATGTGATGAAATTCTGCCCCTATCAGAAACACCAATAATTACAATCAAAAGGAGAGCAAGGAAAACACCCACATGACATCAAAAAGCTGTTCTGGGATACCTAGGAAGTAGCACCAATGCATCATAAAAAAATCTGATATGGCCAGCTCATGACTTTCTTCATGTATAAGATGTCAATATTTTTCTACGACAGTATTTTCGAATTCTATATTCAAACTAAAGTTGGAAGATAAGTGATTAATTTATATCATAATATCCTTTACGTCACAAACATTATAATAAATGTTTTTTGGGACATGTTCAACAAAAAACAATTAAAATTTCCTTTTGCCGAGAGTGCCCACAAAGTACATAATCAGCTGATTCCCGTTTATCAGTATTTCATGAATAACTCATTAGCAATCAGCAACAAAAAATATAATCAATACAGCAGTTATAGAAAATTACATTTTCTTAAACTTTTATATACAATCGTATATACCTAAATTTCAATTTTTTGAGATATTTAAAAAAAACGGAAATTTGCTTCAAAGAATAAAAAACTCAACTTCCAGTTAAACAATTTGCTCCAAAAATTATCAACTCTGTCAGCACACCACAGTATATATGTGGAGTTTGGTACTGATAGGGCAAATAACTTACACGTTAGAGCACCCACAAGCACAGACACACACAGACGCAGACATTGTTCCAAAAATGGTCAGAAAGTAATATAGGAACCCCAAAACATGTATATCGGTTGAAATCTCAAAGTCAAATTTTTTCATGAAAACAATACTTTTTATATACTATATATATATGGAGAAAGTAAAAATCCAATTAGTATGAAGGAATTGAACCTAAAATACATTGTATATTGTATGATTGCAATAAAAAAGAGTAAAATCTTCTACCACTATTCAAAGAAACTAAACAATTTTGGTTACAGACCACCCATTGCCATTTTACACTTCCATTATTTCATTGAATTTAAGAAAACGAAATCCAACAACGCAAACCAAAAGACAGCTTAATTGTAAAGTAACCACAAGGTTGATCATTGAAATAAATCAGATTTCCAGAAATACATCCCACAAACTTCGTCCAAGATCTCCAATTGGAAATATTCATATAACTATAATAAAATCTGCTAGTTAAGATGGCAGACATTGGTTTGACTCAAGCAAATTGACGAAATCGTATTGCAACCTGTATAACAGAACATATTGACAGTAATTGTAATATTGTATCTAAATATATATATTATAACTCAAATAAGGCGTGCAATATATATATAAAATTATGAACTCCTCAGAATATTATGATCATGTATCCCCAGATCTAGCATAGAGCAATTTGAAAGGAAAAGCCGGAGCAACGATATATGGAAAGGAGAGGATTTAACAGAACTTCAACAGAGCGAACGGAAAACCACAACAATTCAACAGAGGCAAACTGGAGCAAGAGCATATGAAAAAAATTCCTGATTTTCCCCATCACACCATCTAAATCCACTCTATCATACCCTAAACCCAATTAACTTATCATTACCGATTAAAAACATAAATTGACATGATATAACACCATTCAAACTTGATCAAAGAAATAATTAGGTCTTGCATTTTATTGGAAAACTTAGAGACGCATTTAAAAACAATGAATTGAAAACAATATACGTAATATTATCTTACCCTGCAGCTACCCTTAAAGCGCTCAGTGGCTGCCATTATACTTCCCTGCCATAAACAGGGGCCGTCCAAAGGCCTCGTACATTCTTCCAATGAATGTCTCCGCAACTTGGTGTCTCTCTTAAGCAGCTGTCCCATAAGGTAGACTGTAGCAGTCTATTTCCACCATTCTCCACTTTACTCCCAAGCTGCAGCACTCTGGACTTTCTGGTATCATTTGAGGAACATTAAGTGCATATTCTCTATATTAATAATAGGACAAACACATAATACATTTATTATAATAATAAATGCCAATTTAAATTATAGTAATAGCAGCATTAGGTCACATTAGATGATTACAAAGCAATTAAACAAGGAAATTACAATTTTAGATGCATAGTGCTAAACATGTATTGAAATGAGGATCTATTAAATGATAAAAGAGTTACCTTACATTATTCAAGAGGAGAGCCTGCACGAACCTTCCCAAACTTAATTGTAGTATCTGGTTCATCGATTTCTACCACAACTCAGCTTTGTAGTAGGTGATGGTTATTAAGTCAAGATCATTAGGTACAGAATGACTTATCTTGCCAAAGCAATTTAGAATGTGCTGCTATTCCTATGCATTTTACAATTTTTCTCTTCCACAGGATGGTTTAGGAGGAGATTTTAAGGTAGGTACACCAGTAAACCTATATCAATAATGTATTTATTAGCTCCCCATTCCTGAAAGGTTAGAAAAGAGATCATGAATATTCAATGAAAAAATTTTAATCATAAAAAGTATTATTTTCTATTGATAATCAGATACCTAGACTTAAAAATTATATTCTAAAAACTTAAGTAAAACATACCATATTTTTTCATCACCAATTGGAAAGGCATTCGAATCACTGCATCCAACGATAGTATCAAATAAGATGCCTTCTTCAAAGCGCATCCATTATTAAAACGTCTCACTGAACATGAGAGGTCAGATCAGACCCTCTACATGAAATCTTCAAGTTTTAGTCCCATAATTGGGCAGAACTTCTCTATCGAGAGAGGCAAAATGCCTCTCTGTGACGAGAATTGTATCTGCAAATGGTATCTCTCTTTTGATAACTACCAGAAAGTCTTGAAGGGCAAAACATCTCAATCGGAATCCTGATCGTCGATGAGATTATTATTTTGCCAAAGGTAGCTTTCTATTGAGTGATACCATGAGGTACGCAGACCCTCTTTCCATGGGCAGAACCTCTCAAACAGGAGAGGCGTTACACCTCTCCTGAAGAGAACTGTATTCTGAAAATGGTACCTTACATTTGAGAGCTACCCCGTGGTACTCAGACCCACTCGATGGGCAGAATCTCTCGACCTGGGTGAGGCATCACACCACTCCATAGTGAGAATTTTATTCTGCTAGGGTAGCTCTCTTTTGAAGTTACCGGAAGACCAGAAGAACACTCCATATGGGTACCTATAAAACAATAGTTGTTAATTATTATGGCCTTAAAATAATTGAATAATTTTGTCCAATTTTATTTAGATATTTCCAAAGTATTCTAGGCTTAAACCTATTTACTCTAACCATATGTTGATTCATTACCTCAAAAGTCCTGTTAATATATTGAAGAAGTAGTCAGTTTTCCCTGTGCCGATCCAACAACATCCAAAGATTTCTAATTTCTCTGTCCCCAGCTGCTCAGGTTCAATGAACATAGGTACGGCATTGCTTAGTCCCACATTAAGTTGACCTCAACTAATGCAAACTTACGATCTTAATCTGCGTGCTCACAGGAGTATTTTGCTTTTGTTTACCATCTCTTTCTAATGCCGTCTATGGTTATTGTATCTCTGCTGCGAATAAAGCACCAAATGCACTCAAATATTTATTATAATTTTCAAACTTTGGATTAAGTTTTACCATAAAGCTAGTTTAGTTTAGTTATCACACGTTCATTGACTATATAGAAATTTGCTTACCTTTCCGGATCATTAGTGACCGATATCCACTGCTTTTCCATAGTAGTCAGCATCAAACACATGACACTGACGCTAAAACTCGTTTTTTTCTTGGTGGTTAAACGTTATGGCCAGTACGTTGAAAAAAGTTCAAGTCAGTGACACTTATGAAATATGGTTACAATTTTAATAACCTATGAATGAGTCAGTCAGTGAATGTATAATTAGGTATGATTTGAGAAACATCTATATGTAATAGATAGGAGATGGATTAACAGATATAACTTTAATTTGTAATCATCATAAAGTCATTTTTGATACACCACTTTGTGCTACCAGTGCCTCAATGAGGCCATGGAAGTGGACAATGATGCACAGTCGGACGAGACCACACTTGCCCTTGCACACAAAGTTCCCAAAATGGCCTGTAGAAAAACTACTACTAAATCGTCGACCCATAACCTTGTGCCAAAAGCAGTGCGGAGCATGTGTTAAAAATTTAATGTACTCAAACCAAACTAGCTAAGCATACTCTATGCTCTGAAGGACTGGATACAAAAAGAATATATTTCAATGAATTTCTTTGAACCTATTATATTCCCATAAGAAGTTCTATTGGAAATGGATACGTTGCCAATAAAGAATAGCAATTACGCACCTGAAAAAGAATAATATTTATAAATAACTGATGAAAATTTAAAAACTTAGGTCTCATATTTTTCCTTAAGTAGATAATCAGCAACTTCCCGTTGATCAGTATTTCATGAATAACTCCTAAACAATCAGTTATACAAAAATATCTTTCACACAAAAGTTATATTAAATTGCATTCTCTAAAACTTTTATAAATAATTGTATATACCTAAGTATCACATTAATGGAGAAATTTTGCAGAAATCAGAAATGAGCCTCGAAATTTAGAGCTCGACTTCCAGCTAACCCATTTAAACCAGATACTTATCAACTCTAACAACACCAACCAAAGTACTATATATGAAATTTGACGTTGATAAAACAAATAGTTTACATATTACAGTGCCCACAAAGTACATAATCAGCTACTTCCGGTTTATAGGTATTTCACAAATAACTCGTTAGCAATCAGTGATAGAAAAATATGTTCAATACAGCAGTTATAGAAAATTAAATTTTCTAAAACAAAAGTATATACCTAAATTTCATTTTTTTGAGATATTTAACAAAAAAGGAAATTTGCTTCCAAGAATAAAAAAAGCCCAACTTCCGGTTAAACGATTTGCTCCAAAAATTATCAACTCTGTCACCACAAAACAGTATGTATGTGAAGTTTGGTACTGATAAGGCTAATAGTTTTCACGTTAGAGCACCAACTAGCACAGACACACACACAGACACAGTCATTGTTCCAAAAATGGTCAAAAAGTAATATAGGGACCCCAAAACATGTATTTCGGTTGAAATCTCGAAGTCAAATTTTTTCATGAAAACAATACTTTTTATATACTATAAATATATGGAGAAAGTAAAAATCCAATTAGTATGAAGGAATTGAACCTAAAATACATTGTATATTGTATGTTTGCAATAACAAAAGTGTAAAATCTTCTACCACTATTCAAAGAGTCTAAACAATTTCAGTTACAGACCACCCATTGCCATTTTACACTTCCATTATTTCATTGAATTTAAGAAAACGAAATCCAACAACGCAAACCAAAAGACAGCTTAAATGTAAAGTAACCACAAGGATGATCATTGAAATAAATCAGATTTCCAGAAATACATCCCACAAACTTCGTCCATGATCTCCAATTGGAAATATTCATATAACTATTATAAAATCTGCTAGTTAAGATGGCAGACATTGGTTTGACTCAAGAAAATTGACGAAATCGTATTGCAACCTGTATAACAGAACATATTGACAGTAATTGTAATATTGTATCTAAATATATATATTATAACTCAAATAAGGCGTGCAATATATATATAAAATTATGAACTCCTCAGAATATTATGATCATGTATCCCCAGATCTAGCATAGAGCAATGTGAAAGGAAAAGCCGGAGCAACGATATTTTGAAAGGAGAGGATTTAACAGTACTTCAACAGAACGAACGGAAAACCACAACAATTCAACAGAGGCAAACTGGAGCAAGAGCATATGAAAAAAATTCCTGATTTTCCCCATCACACCATCTAAATCCACTCTATCATACCCTAAACCCAATTAACTTATCATTACCGATTAAAAACATAAATTGACATGATATAACACCATTCAAACTTGATCAAAGAAATAATTAGGTCTTGCATTTTATTGGAAAACTTAGAGACGCATTTAAAAACAATGAATTGAAAACAATATACGTAATATTATCTTACCCTGCAGCTACCCTTAAAGCACTCAGTGGCTGCCATTATACTTCCCTGCCATAAACAGGGGCCGTCCAAAGGCCTCGTACATTCTTCCAATGAATGCCTCCGCAACTTCGTGTCTCTCTTAAGCAGCTGTCCCATAAGGTAGACTGTAGCAGTCTATTTCCACCATTCTCCACTTTACTCCCAAGCTGCAGCACTCTGGAGCTTCTGGTATCATTTGAGGAACATTAAGTGCATATTCTCTATATTAATAATAGGACAAACACATAATACATTTATTATAATTATAAATGCCAATTTAAATTATAGTAATAGCAGCATTAGGTCACATTAGATGATTACAAAGCAATTAAACAAGGAAATTACAATTTTGGATGCATAGTGCTAAACATGTATTGAAATGAGGATCTATTAAATGATAAAAGAGTTACCTTACATTATTCAAGAGGAGAGCCTGCACGAACCTTCCCAAACTTAATTGTAGTATCTGGTTCATCGATTTCTACCACAACTCAGCTTTGTAGTAGGTGATGGTTATTAAGTCAAGATCATTAGGTACAGAATGACTTATCTTGCCAAAGCAATTTAGAATGTGCTGCTATTCCTATGCATTTTACAATTTTTCTCTTCCACAGGATGGTTTAGGAGGAGATTTTAAGGTAGGTACACCAGTAAACCTATATCAATAATGTATTTATTAGCTCCCCATTCCTGAAAGGTTAGAAAAGAGATCATGAATATTCAATGAAAAAATTTTAATCATAAAAAGTATTATTTTCTATTGATAATCAGATACCTAGACTTAAAAATTATATTCTAAAAACTTAAGTAAAACATACCATATTTTTTCATCACCAATTGGAAAGGCATTCGAATCACTGCATCCAACGATAGTATCAAATAAGATGCCTTCTTCAAAGCGCATCCATTATTAAAACGTCTCACTGAACATGAGAGGTCAGATCAGACCCTCTACATGAAATCTTCAAGTTTTAGTCCCATAATTGGGCAGAACTTCTCTATCGAGAGAGGCAAAATGCCTCTCTGTGACGAGAATTGTATCTGCAAATGGTATCTCTCTTTTGATAACTACCAGAAAGTCTTGAAGGGCAAAACATCTCAATCGGAATCCTGATCGTCGATGAGATTATTATTTTGCCAAAGGTAGCTTTCTATTGAGTGATACCATGAGGTACGCAGACCCTCTTTCCATGGGCAGAACCTCTCAAACAGGAGAGGCGTTACACCTCTCCTGAAGAGAACTGTATTCTGAAAATGGTACCTTACATTTGAGAGCTACCCCGTGGTACTCAGACCCACTCGATGGGCAGAATTTCTCGACCTGGGTGAGGCATCACACCACTCCATAGTGAGAATTTTATTCTGCTAGGGTAGCTCTCTTTTGAAGTTACCGGAAGACCAGAAGAACACTCCATATGGGTACCTATAAAACAATAGTTGTTAATTATTATGGCCTTAAAATAATTGAATAATTTTGTCCAATTTTATTTAGATATTTCCAAAGTATTCTAGGCTTAAACCTATTTACTCTAACCATATGTTGATTCATTACCTCAAAAGTCCTGTTAATATATTGAAGAAGTAGTCAGTTTTCCCTGTGCCGATCCAACAACATCCAAAGATTTCTAATTTCTCTGTCCCCAGCTGCTCAGGTTCAATGAACATAGGTACGGCATTGCTTAGTCCCACATTAAGTTGACCTCAACTAATGCAAACTTACGATCTTAATCTGCGTGCTCACAGGAGTATTTTGCTTTTGTTTACCATCTCTTTCTAATGCCGTCTATGGTTATTGTATCTCTGCTGCGAATAAACACCAAATGCACTCAAATATTTATTATAATTTTCAAACTTTGGATTAAGTTTTACCATAAAGCTAGTTTAGTTTAGTTATCACACGTTCATTGACTATATAGAAATTTGCTTACCTTTCCGGATCATTAGTGACCGATATCCACTGCTTTTCCATAGTAGTCAGCATCAAACACATGACACTGAAGCTAAAACTCGTTTTTTTCTTGGTGGTTAAACGTTATGGCCAGTACGTTGAAAAAAGTTCAAGTCAGTGACACTTATGAAATATGGTTACAATTTTAATAACCTATGAATGAGTCAGTCAGTGAATGTATAATTAGGTATGATTTGAGAAACATCTATATGTAATAGATAGGAGATGGATTAACAGATATAACTTTAATTTGTAATCATCATAAAGTCATTTTTGATACACCACTTTGTGCTACCAGTGCCTCAATGAGGCCATGGAAGTGGACAATGATGCACAGTCGGACGAGACCACACTTGCCCTTGCACACAAAGTTCCCAAAATGGCCTGTAGAAAAACTACTACTAAATCGTCGACCCATAACCTTGTGCCAAAAGCAGTGCGGAGCATGTGTTAAAAATTTAATGTACTCAAACCAAACTAGCTAAGCATACTCTATGCTCTGAAGGACTGGATACAAAAAGAATATATTTCAATGAATTTCTTTGAACCTATTATATTCCCATAAGAAGTTCTATTGGAAATGGATACGTTGCCAATAAAGAATAGCAATTACGCACCTGAAAAAGAATAATATTTATAAATAACTGATGAAAATTTAAAAACTTAGGTCTCATATTTTTCCTTAAGTAGATAATCAGCAACTTCCCGTTGATCAGTATTTCATGAATAACTCCTAAACAATCAGTTATACAAAAATATCTTTCACACAAAAGTTATATTAAATTGCATTCTCTAAAACTTTTATAAATAATTGTATATACCTAAGTATCACATTAATGGAGAAATTTTGCAGAAATCAGAAATGAGCCTCGAAATTTAGAGCTCGACTTCCAGCTAACCCATTTAAACCAGATACTTATCAACTCTAACAACACCAACCAAAGTACTATATATGAAATTTGACGTTGATAAAACAAATAGTTTACATATTACAGTGCCCACAAAGTACATAATCAGCTACTTCCGGTTTATAGGTATTTCACAAATAACTCGTTAGCAATCAGTGATAGAAAAATATGTTCAATACAGCAGTTATAGAAAATTAAATTTTCTAAAACAAAAGTATATACCTAAATTTCATTTTTTTGAGATATTTAACAAAAAAGGAAATTTGCTTCCAAGAATAAAAAAAGCCCAACTTCCGTTAAACGATTTGCTCCAAAAAATTATCAACTCTGTCACCACAAAACAGTATGTATGTGAAGTTTGGTGCTGATAAGGCTAATAGTTTTCACGTTAGAGCACCAACTAGCACAGACACACACACAGACACAGTCATTGTTCCAAAAATGGTCAAAAAGTAATATAGGGACCCCAAAACATGTATTTCGGTTGAAATCTCGAAGTCAAATTTTTTCATGAAAACAATACTTTTTATATACTATAAATATATGGAGAAAGTAAAAATCCAATTAGTATGAAGGAATTGAACCTAAAATACATTGTATATTGTATGTTTGCAATAACAAAAGTGTAAAATCTTCTACCACTATTCAAAGAGTCTAAACAATTTCAGTTACAGACCACCCATTGCCATTTTACACTTCCATTATTTCAATGAATTTAAGAAAACGAAATCCAACAACGCAAACCAAAAGACAGCTTAAATGTAAAGTAACCACAAGGATGATCATTGAAATAAATCAGATTTCCAGAAATACATCCCACAAACTTCGCCATGATCTCCAATTGGAAATATTCATATAACTATTATAAAATCTGCTAGTTAAGATGGCAGACATTGGTTTGACTCAAGAAAATTGACGAAATCGTATTGCAACCTGTATAACAGAACATATTGACAGTAATTGTAATATTGTATCTAAATATATATATTATAACTCAAATAAGGCGTGCAATATATATATAAAATTATGAACTCCTCAGAATATTATGATCATGTATCCCCAGATCTAGCATAGAGCAATGTGAAAGGAAAAGCCGGAGCAACGGTATTTTGAAAGGAGAGGATTTAACAGTACTTCAACAGAACGAACGGAAAACCACAACAATTCAACAGAGGCAAACTGGAGCAAGAGCATATGAAAAAAATTCCTGATTTTCCCCATCACACCATCTAAATCCACTCTATCATACCCTAAACCCAATTAACTTATCATTACCGATTAAAAACATAAATTGACATGATATAACACCATTCAAACTTGATCAAAGAAATAATTAGGTCTTGCATTTTATTGGAAAACTTAGAGACGCATTTAAAAACAATGAATTGAAAACAATATACGTAATATTATCTTACCCTGCAGCTACCCTTAAAGCACTCAGTGGCTGCCATTATACTTCCCTGCCATAAACAGGGGCCGTCCAAAGGCCTCGTACATTCTTCCAATGAATGCCTCCGCAACTTCGTGTCTCTCTTAAGCAGCTGTCCCATAAGGTAGACTGTAGCAGTCTATTTCCACCATTCTCCACTTTACTCCCAAGCTGCAGCACTCTGGAGCTTCTGGTATCATTTGAGGAACATTAAGTGCATATTCTCTATATTAATAATAGGACAAACACATAATACATTTATTATAATTATAAATGCCAATTTAAATTATAGTAATAGCAGCATTAGGTCACATTAGATGATTACAAAGCAATTAAACAAGGAAATTACAATTTTGGATGCATAGTGCTAAACATGTATTGAAATGAGGATCTATTAAATGATAAAAGAGTTACCTTACATTATTCAAGAGGAGAGCCTGCACGAACCTTCCCAAACTTAATTGTAGTATCTGGTTCATCGATTTCTACCACAACTCAGCTTTGTAGTAGGTGATGGTTATTAAGTCAAGATCATTAGGTACAGAATGACTTATCTTGCCAAAGCAATTTAGAATGTGCTGCTATTCCTATGCATTTTACAATTTTTCTCTTCCACAGGATGGTTTAGGAGGAGATTTTAAGGTAGGTACACCAGTAAACCTATATCAATAATGTATTTATTAGCTCCCCATTCCTGAAAGGTTAGAAAAGAGATCATGAATATTCAATGAAAAAATTTTAATCATAAAAAGTATTATTTTCTATTGATAATCAGATACCTAGACTTAAAAATTATATTCTAAAAACTTAAGTAAAACATACCATATTTTTTCATCACCAATTGGAAAGGCATTCGAATCACTGCATCCAACGATAGTATCAAATAAGATGCCTTCTTCAAAGCGCATCCATTATTAAAACGTCTCACTGAACATGAGAGGTCAGATCAGACCCTCTACATGAAATCTTCAAGTTTTAGTCCCATAATTGGGCAGAACTTCTCTATCGAGAGAGGCAAAATGCCTCTCTGTGACGAGAATTGTATCTGCAAATGGTATCTCTCTTTTGATAACTACCAGAAAGTCTTGAAGGGCAAAACATCTCAATCGGAATCCTGATCGTCGATGAGATTATTATTTTGCCAAAGGTAGCTTTCTATTGAGTGATACCATGAGGTACGCAGACCCTCTTTCCATGGGGCAGAACCTCTCAAACAGGAGAGGTGTTACACCTCTCCTGAAGAGAACTGTATTCTGAAAATGGTACCTTACATTTGAGAGCTACCCCGTGGTACTCAGACCCACTCGATGGGCAGAATCTCTCGACCTGGGTGAGGCATCACACCACTCCATAGTGAGAATTTTATTCTGCTAGGGTAGCTCTCTTTTGAAGTTACCGGAAGACCAGAAGAACACTCCATATGGGTACCTATAAAACAATAGTTGTTAATTATTATGGCCTTAAAATAATTGAATAATTTTGTCCAATTTTATTTAGATATTTCCAAAGTATTCTAGGCTTAAACCTATTTACTCTAACCATATGTTGATTCATTACCTCAAAAGTCCTGTTAATATATTGAAGAAGTAGTCAGTTTTCCCTGTGCCGATCCAACAACATCCAAAGATTTCTAATTTCTCTGTCCCCAGCTGCTCAGGTTCAATGAACATAGGTACGGCATTGCTTAGTCCCACATTAAGTTGACCTCAACTAATGCAAACTTACGATCTTAATCTGCGTGCTCACAGGAGTATTTTGCTTTTGTTTACCATCTCTTTCTAATGCCGTCTATGGTTATTGTATCTCTGCTGCGAATAAAGCACCAAATGCACTCAAATATTTATTATAATTTTCAAACTTTGGATTAAGTTTTACCATAAAGCTAGTTTAGTTTAGTTATCACACGTTCATTGACTATATAGAAATTTGCTTACCTTTCCGGATCATTAGTGACCGATATCCACTGCTTTTCCATAGTAGTCAGCATCAAACACATGACACTGACGCTAAAACTCGTTTTTTTCTTGGTGGTTAAACGTTATGGCCAGTACGTTGAAAAAAGTTCAAGTCAGTGACACTTATGAAATATGGTTACAATTTTAATAACCTATGAATGAGTCAGTCAGTGAATGTATAATTAGGTATGATTTGAGAAACATCTATATGTAATAGATAGGAGATGGATTAACAGATATAACTTTAATTTGTAATCATCATAAAGTCATTTTTGATACACCACTTTGTGCTACCAGTGCCTCAATGAGGCCATGGAAGTGGACAATGATGCACAGTCGGACGAGACCACACTTGCCCTTGCACACAAAGTTCCCAAAATGGCCTGTAGAAAAACTACTACTAAATCGTCGACCCATAACCTTGTGCCAAAAGCAGTGCGGAGCATGTGTTAAAAATTTAATGTACTCAAACCAAACTAGCTAAGCATACTCTATGCTCTGAAGGACTGGATACAAAAAGAATATATTTCAATGAATTTCTTTGAACCTATTATATTCCCATAAGAAGTTCTATTGGAAATGGATACGTTGCCAATAAAGAATAGCAATTACGCACCTGAAAAAGAATAATATTTATAAATAACTGATGAAAATTTAAAAACTTAGGTCTCATATTTTTCCTTAAGTAGATAATCAGCAACTTCCCGTTGATCAGTATTTCATGAATAACTCCTAAACAATCAGTTATACAAAAATATCTTTCACACAAAAGTTATATTAAATTGCATTCTCTAAAACTTTTATAAATAATTGTATATACCTAAGTATCACATTAATGGAGAAATTTTGCAGAAATCAGAAATGAGCCTCGAAATTTAGAGCTCGACTTCCAGCTAACCCATTTAAACCAGATACTTATCAACTCTAACAACACCAACCAAAGTACTATATATGAAATTTGACGTTGATAAAACAAATAGTTTACATATTACAGTGCCCACAAAGTACATAATCAGCTACTTCCGGTTTATAGGTATTTCACAAATAACTCGTTAGCAATCAGTGATAGAAAAATATGTTCAATACAGCAGTTATAGAAAATTAAATTTTCTAAAACAAAAGTATATACCTAAATTTCATTTTTTTGAGATATTTAACAAAAAAGGAAATTTGCTTCCAAGAATAAAAAAAGCCCAACTTCCGTTAAACGATTTGCTCCAAAAAATTATCAACTCTGTCACCACAAAACAGTATGTATGTGAAGTTTGGTGCTGATAAGGCTAATAGTTTTCACGTTAGAGCACCAACTAGCACAGACACACACACAGACACAGTCATTGTTCCAAAAATGGTCAAAAAGTAATATAGGGACCCCAAAACATGTATTTCGGTTGAAATCTCGAAGTCAAATTTTTTCATGAAAACAATACTTTTTATATACTATAAATATATGGAGAAAGTAAAAATCCAATTAGTATGAAGGAATTGAACCTAAAATACATTGTATATTGTATGTTTGCAATAACAAAAGTGTAAAATCTTCTACCACTATTCAAAGAGTCTAAACAATTTCAGTTACAGACCACCCATTGCCATTTTACACTTCCATTATTTCAATGAATTTAAGAAAACGAAATCCAACAACGCAAACCAAAAGACAGCTTAAATGTAAAGTAACCACAAGGATGATCATTGAAATAAATCAGATTTCCAGAAATACATCCCACAAACTTCGCCATGATCTCCAATTGGAAATATTCATATAACTATTATAAAATCTGCTAGTTAAGATGGCAGACATTGGTTTGACTCAAGAAAATTGACGAAATCGTATTGCAACCTGTATAACAGAACATATTGACAGTAATTGTAATATTGTATCTAAATATATATATTATAACTCAAATAAGGCGTGCAATATATATATAAAATTATGAACTCCTCAGAATATTATGATCATGTATCCCCAGATCTAGCATAGAGCAATGTGAAAGGAAAAGCCGGAGCAACGGTATTTTGAAAGGAGAGGATTTAACAGTACTTCAACAGAACGAACGGAAAACCACAACAATTCAACAGAGGCAAACTGGAGCAAGAGCATATGAAAAAAATTCCTGATTTTCCCCATCACACCATCTAAATCCACTCTATCATACCCTAAACCCAATTAACTTATCATTACCGATTAAAAACATAAATTGACATGATATAACACCATTCAAACTTGATCAAAGAAATAATTAGGTCTTGCATTTTATTGGAAAACTTAGAGACGCATTTAAAAACAATGAATTGAAAACAATATACGTAATATTATCTTACCCTGCAGCTACCCTTAAAGCACTCAGTGGCTGCCATTATACTTCCCTGCCATAAACAGGGGCCGTCCAAAGGCCTCGTACATTCTTCCAATGAATGCCTCCGCAACTTCGTGTCTCTCTTAAGCAGCTGTCCCATAAGGTAGACTGTAGCAGTCTATTTCCACCATTCTCCACTTTACTCCCAAGCTGCAGCACTCTGGAGCTTCTGGTATCATTTGAGGAACATTAAGTGCATATTCTCTATATTAATAATAGGACAAACACATAATACATTTATTATAATTATAAATGCCAATTTAAATTATAGTAATAGCAGCATTAGGTCACATTAGATGATTACAAAGCAATTAAACAAGGAAATTACAATTTTGGATGCATAGTGCTAAACATGTATTGAAATGAGGATCTATTAAATGATAAAAGAGTTACCTTACATTATTCAAGAGGAGAGCCTGCACGAACCTTCCCAAACTTAATTGTAGTATCTGGTTCATCGATTTCTACCACAACTCAGCTTTGTAGTAGGTGATGGTTATTAAGTCAAGATCATTAGGTACAGAATGACTTATCTTGCCAAAGCAATTTAGAATGTGCTGCTATTCCTATGCATTTTACAATTTTTCTCTTCCACAGGATGGTTTAGGAGGAGATTTTAAGGTAGGTACACCAGTAAACCTATATCAATAATGTATTTATTAGCTCCCCATTCCTGAAAGGTTAGAAAAGAGATCATGAATATTCAATGAAAAAATTTTAATCATAAAAAGTATTATTTTCTATTGATAATCAGATACCTAGACTTAAAAATTATATTCTAAAAACTTAAGTAAAACATACCATATTTTTTCATCACCAATTGGAAAGGCATTCGAATCACTGCATCCAACGATAGTATCAAATAAGATGCCTTCTTCAAAGCGCATCCATTATTAAAACGTCTCACTGAACATGAGAGGTCAGATCAGACCCTCTACATGAAATCTTCAAGTTTTAGTCCCATAATTGGGCAGAACTTCTCTATCGAGAGAGGCAAAATGCCTCTCTGTGACGAGAATTGTATCTGCAAATGGTATCTCTCTTTTGATAACTACCAGAAAGTCTTGAAGGGCAAAACATCTCAATCGGAATCCTGATCGTCGATGAGATTATTATTTTGCCAAAGGTAGCTTTCTATTGAGTGATACCATGAGGTACGCAGACCCTCTTTCCATGGGGCAGAACCTCTCAAACAGGAGAGGTGTTACACCTCTCCTGAAGAGAACTGTATTCTGAAAATGGTACCTTACATTTGAGAGCTACCCCGTGGTACTCAGACCCACTCGATGGGCAGAATCTCTCGACCTGGGTGAGGCATCACACCACTCCATAGTGAGAATTTTATTCTGCTAGGGTAGCTCTCTTTTGAAGTTACCGGAAGACCAGAAGAACACTCCATATGGGTACCTATAAAACAATAGTTGTTAATTATTATGGCCTTAAAATAATTGAATAATTTTGTCCAATTTTATTTAGATATTTCCAAAGTATTCTAGGCTTAAACCTATTTACTCTAACCATATGTTGATTCATTACCTCAAAAGTCCTGTTAATATATTGAAGAAGTAGTCAGTTTTCCCTGTGCCGATCCAACAACATCCAAAGATTTCTAATTTCTCTGTCCCCAGCTGCTCAGGTTCAATGAACATAGGTACGGCATTGCTTAGTCCCACATTAAGTTGACCTCAACTAATGCAAACTTACGATCTTAATCTGCGTGCTCACAGGAGTATTTTGCTTTTGTTTACCATCTCTTTCTAATGCCGTCTATGGTTATTGTATCTCTGCTGCGAATAAAGCACCAAATGCACTCAAATATTTATTATAATTTTCAAACTTTGGATTAAGTTTTACCATAAAGCTAGTTTAGTTTAGTTATCACACGTTCATTGACTATATAGAAATTTGCTTACCTTTCCGGATCATTAGTGACCGATATCCACTGCTTTTCCATAGTAGTCAGCATCAAACACATGACACTGACGCTAAAACTCGTTTTTTTCTTGGTGGTTAAACGTTATGGCCAGTACGTTGAAAAAAGTTCAAGTCAGTGACACTTATGAAATATGGTTACAATTTTAATAACCTATGAATGAGTCAGTCAGTGAATGTATAATTAGGTATGATTTGAGAAACATCTATATGTAATAGATAGGAGATGGATTAACAGATATAACTTTAATTTGTAATCATCATAAAGTCATTTTTGATACACCACTTTGTGCTACCAGTGCCTCAATGAGGCCATGGAAGTGGACAATGATGCACAGTCGGACGAGACCACACTTGCCCTTGCACACAAAGTTCCCAAAATGGCCTGTAGAAAAACTACTACTAAATCGTCGACCCATAACCTTGTGCCAAAAGCAGTGCGGAGCATGTGTTAAAAATTTAATGTACTCAAACCAAACTAGCTAAGCATACTCTATGCTCTGAAGGACTGGATACAAAAAGAATATATTTCAATGAATTTCTTTGAACCTATTATATTCCCATAAGAAGTTCTATTGGAAATGGATACGTTGCCAATAAAGAATAGCAATTACGCACCTGAAAAAGAATAATATTTATAAATAACTGATGAAAATTTAAAAACTTAGGTCTCATATTTTTCCTTAAGTAGATAATCAGCAACTTCCCGTTGATCAGTATTTCATGAATAACTCCTAAACAATCAGTTATACAAAAATATCTTTCACACAAAAGTTATATTAAATTGCATTCTCTAAAACTTTTATAAATAATTGTATATACCTAAGTATCACATTAATGGAGAAATTTTGCAGAAATCAGAAATGAGCCTCGAAATTTAGAGCTCGACTTCCAGCTAACCCATTTAAACCAGATACTTATCAACTCTAACAACACCAACCAAAGTACTATATATGAAATTTGACGTTGATAAAACAAATAGTTTACATATTACAGTGCCCACAAAGTACATAATCAGCTACTTCCGGTTTATAGGTATTTCACAAATAACTCGTTAGCAATCAGTGATAGAAAAATATGTTCAATACAGCAGTTATAGAAAATTAAATTTTCTAAAACAAAAGTATATACCTAAATTTCATTTTTTTGAGATATTTAACAAAAAAGGAAATTTGCTTCCAAGAATAAAAAAAGCCCAACTTCCGGTTAAACGATTTGCTCCAAAAATTATCAACTCTGTCACCACAAAACAGTATGTATGTGAAGTTTGGTACTGATAAGGCTAATAGTTTTCACGTTAGAGCACCAACTAGCACAGACACACACACAGACACAGTCATTGTTCCAAAAATGGTCAAAAAGTAATATAGGGACCCCAAAACATGTATTTCGGTTGAAATCTCGAAGTCAAATTTTTTCATGAAAACAATACTTTTTATATACTATAAATATATGGAGAAAGTAAAAATCCAATTAGTATGAAGGAATTGAACCTAAAATACATTGTATATTGTATGTTTGCAATAACAAAAATGTAAAATCTTCTACCACTATTCAAAGAGTCTAAACAATTTCAGTTACAGACCACCCATTGCCATTTTACACTTCCATTTTTCATTGAATTTAAGAAAACGAAATCCAACAACGCAAACCAAAAGAAAGCTTAAATGTAAAGTAACCACAAGGATGATCATTGAAATAAATCAGATTTCCAGAAATACATCCCACAAACTTCGTCCATGATCTCCAATTGGAAATATTCATATAACTTTTATAAAATCTGCTAGTTAAGATGGCAGACATTGGTTTGACTCAAGAAAATTGACGAAATCGTATTGCAACCTGTATAACAGAACATATTGACAGTAATTGTAATATTGTATCTAAATATATATATTATAACTCAAATAAGGCGTGCAATATATATATAAAATTATGAACTCCTCAGAATATTATGATCATGTATCCCCAGATCTAGCATAGAGCAATGTGAAAGGAAAAGCCGGAGCAACGATATTTTGAAAGGAGAGGATTTAACAGTACTTCAACAGAACGAACGGAAAACCACAACAATTCAACAGAGGCAAACTGGAGCAAGAGCATATGAAAAAAATTCCTGATTTTCCCCATCACACCATCTAAATCCACTCTATCATACCCTAAACCCAATTAACTTATCATTACCGATTAAAAACATAAATTGACATGATATAACACCATTCAAACTTGATCAAAGAAATAATTAGGTCTTGCATTTTATTGGAAAACTTAGAGACGCATTTAAAAACAATGAATTGAAAACAATATACGTAATATTATCTTACCCTGCAGCTACCCTTAAAGCACTCAGTGGCTGCCTTTATACTTCCCTGCCATAAACAGGGGCCGTCCAAAGGCCTCGTACATTCTTCCAATGAATGCCTCCGCAACTTCGTGTCTCTCTTAAGCAGCTGTCCCATAAGGTAGACTGTAGCAGTCTATTTCCACCATTCTCCACTTTACTCCCAAGCTGCAGCACTCTGGAGCTTCTGGTATCATTTGAGGAACATTAAGTGCATATTCTCTATATTAATAATAGGACAAACACATAATACATTTATTATAATTATAAATGCCAATTTAAATTATAGTAATAGCAGCATTAGGTCACATTAGATGATTACAAAGCAATTAAACAAGGAAATTACAATTTTGGATGCATAGTGCTAAACATGTATTGAAATGAGGATCTATTAAATGATAAAAGAGTTACCTTACATTATTCAAGAGGAGAGCCTGCACGAACCTTCCCAAACTTAATTGTAGTATCTGGTTCATCGATTTCTACCACAACTCAGCTTTGTAGTAGGTGATGGTTATTAAGTCAAGATCATTAGGTACAGAATGACTTATCTTGCCAAAGCAATTTAGAATGTGCTGCTATTCCTATGCATTTTACAATTTTTCTCTTCCACAGGATGGTTTAGGAGGAGATTTTAAGGTAGGTACACCAGTAAACCTATATCAATAATGTATTTATTAGCTCCCCATTCCTGAAAGGTTAGAAAAGAGATCATGAATATTCAATGAAAAAATTTTAATCATGAAAAGTATTATTTTCTATTGATAATCAGATACCTAGACTTAAAAATTATATTCTAAAAACTTAAGTAAAACATACCATATTTTTTCATCACCAATTGGAAAGGCATTCGAATCACTGCATCCAACGATAGTATCAAATAAGATGCCTTCTTCAAAGCGCATCCATTATTAAAACGTCTCACTGAACATGAGAGGTCAGATCAGACCCTCTACATGAAATCTTCAAGTTTTAGTCCCATAATTGGGCAGAACTTCTCTATCGAGAGAGGCAAAATGCCTCTCTGTGACGAGAATTGTATCTGCAAATGGTATCTCTCTTTTGATAACTACCATAAAGTCTTGAAGGGCAAAACATCTCAATCGGAATCCTGATCGTCGATGAGATTATTATTTTGCCAAAGGTAGCTTTCTATTGAGTGATACCATGAGGTACGCAGACCCTCTTTCCATGGGCAGAACCTCTCAAACAGGAGAGGCGTTACACCTCTCCTGAAGAGAACTGTATTCTGAAAATGGTACCTTACATTTGAGAGCTACCTCGTGGTACTCAGACCCACTCGATGGGCAGAATCTCTCGACCTGGGTGAGGCATCACACCACTCCATAGTGAGAATTTTATTCTGCTAGGGTAGCTCTCTTTTGAAGTTACCGGAAGACCAGAAGAACACTCCATATGGGTACCTATAAAACAATAGTTGTTAATTATTATGGCCTTAAAATAATTGAATAATTTTGTCCAATTTTATTTAGATATTTCCAAAGTATTCTAGGCTTAAACCTATTTACTCTAACCATATGTTGATTCATTACCTCAAAAGTCCTGTTAATATATTGAAGAAGTAGTCAGTTTTCCCTGTGCCGATCCAACAACATCCAAAGATTTCTAATTTCTCTGTCCCCAGCTGCTCAGGTTCAATGAACATAGGTACGGCATTGCTTAGTCCCACATTAAGTTGACCTCAACTAATGCAAACTTACGATCTTAATCTGCGTGCTCACAGGAGTATTTTGCTTTTGTTTACCATCTCTTTCTAATGCCGTCTATGGTTATTGTATCTCTGCTGCGAATAAAGCACCAAATGCACTCAAATATTTATTATAATTTTCAAACTTTGGATTAAGTTTTACCATAAAGCTAGTTTAGTTTAGTTATCACACGTTCATTGACTATATAGAAATTTGCTTACCTTTCCGGATCATTAGTGACCGATATCCACTGCTTTTCCATAGTAGTCAGCATCAAACACATGACACTGAAGCTAAAACTCGTTCTTTTCTTGGTGGTTAAACGTTATGGCCAGTACGTTGAAAAAAGTTCAAGTCAGTGACACTTATGAAATATGGTTACAATTTTAATAACCTATGAATGAGTCAGTCAGTGAATGTATAATTAGGTATGATTTGAGAAACATCTATATGTAATAGATAGGAGATGGATTAACAGATATAACTTTAATTTGTAATCATCATAAAGTCATTTTTGATACACCACTTTGTGCTACCAGTGCCTCAATGAGGCCATGGAAGTGGACAATGATGCACAGTCGGACGAGACCACACTTGCCCTTGCACACAAAGTTCCCAAAATGGCCTGTAGAAAAACTACTACTAAATCGTCGACCCATAACCTTGTGCCAAAAGCAGTGCGGAGCATGTGTTAAAAATTTAATGTACTCAAACCAAACTAGCTAAGCATACTCTATGCTCTGAAGGACTGGATACAAAAAGAATATATTTCAATGAATTTCTTTGAACCTATTATATTCCCATAAGAAGTTCTATTGGAAATGGATACGTTGCCAATAAAGAATAGCAATTACGCACCTGAAAAAGAATAATATTTATAAATAACTGATGAAAATTTAAAAACTTAGGTCTCATATTTTTCCTTAAGTAGATAATCAGCAACTTCCCGTTGATCAGTATTTCATGAATAACTCCTAAACAATCAGTTATACAAAAATATCTTTCACACAAAAGTTATATTAAATTGCATTCTCTAAAACTTTTATAAATAATTGTATATACCTAAGTATCACATTAATGGAGAAATTTTGCAGAAATCAGAAATGAGCCTCGAAATTTAGAGCTCGACTTCCAGCTAACCCATTTAAACCAGATACTTATCAACTCTAACAACACCAACCAAAGTACTATATATGAAATTTGACGTTGATAAAACAAATAGTTTACATATTACAGTGCCCACAAAGTACATAATCAGCTACTTCCGGTTTATAGGTATTTCACAAATAACTCGTTAGCAATCAGTGATAGAAAAATATGTTCAATACAGCAGTTATAGAAAATTAAATTTTCTAAAACAAAAGTATATACCTAAATTTCATTTTTTTGAGATATTTAACAAAAAAGGAAATTTGCTTCCAAGAATAAAAAAAGCCCAACTTCCGGTTAAACGATTTGCTCCAAAAATTATCAACTCTGTCACCACAAAACAGTATGTATGTGAAGTTTGGTACTGATAAGGCTAATAGTTTTCACGTTAGAGCACCAACTAGCACAGACACACACACAGACACAGTCATTGTTCCAAAAATGGTCAAAAAGTAATATAGGGACCCCAAAACATGTATTTCGGTTGAAATCTCGAAGTCAAATTTTTTCATGAAAACAATACTTTTTATATACTATAAATATATGGAGAAAGTAAAAATCCAATTAGTATGAAGGAATTGAACCTAAAATACATTGTATATTGTATGTTTGCAATAACAAAAGTGTAAAATCTTCTACCACTATTCAAAGAGTCTAAACAATTTCAGTTACAGACCACCCATTGCCATTTTACACTTCCATTATTTCATTGAATTTAAGAAAACGAAATCCAACAACGCAAACCAAAAGACAGCTTAAATGTAAAGTAACCACAAGGATGATCATTGAAATAAATCAGATTTCCAGAAATACATCCCACAAACTTCGTCCATGATCTCCAATTGGAAATATTCATATAACTATTATAAAATCTGCTAGTTAAGATGGCAGACATTGGTTTGACTCAAGAAAATTGACGAAATCGTATTGCAACCTGTATAACAGAACATATTGACAGTAATTGTAATATTGTATCTAAATATATATATTATAACTCAAATAAGGCGTGCAATATATATATAAAATTATGAACTCCTCAGAATATTATGATCATGTATCCCCAGATCTAGCATAGAGCAATGTGAAAGGAAAAGCCGGAGCAACGATATTTTGAAAGGAGAGGATTTAACAGTACTTCAACAGAACGAACGGAAAACCACAACAATTCAACAGAGGCAAACTGGAGCAAGAGCATATGAAAAAAATTCCTGATTTTCCCCATCACACCATCTAAATCCACTCTATCATACCCTAAACCCAATTAACTTATCATTACCGATTAAAAACATAAATTGACATGATATAACACCATTCAAACTTGATCAAAGAAATAATTAGGTCTTGCATTTTATTGGAAAACTTAGAGACGCATTTAAAAACAATGAATTGAAAACAATATACGTAATATTATCTTACCCTGCAGCTACCCTTAAAGCACTCAGTGGCTGCCTTTATACTTCCCTGCCATAAACAGGGGCCGTCCAAAGGCCTCGTACATTCTTCCAATGAATGCCTCCGCAACTTCGTGTCTCTCTTAAGCAGCTGTCCCATAAGGTAGACTGTAGCAGTCTATTTCCACCATTCTCCACTTTACTCCCAAGCTGCAGCACTCTGGAGCTTCTGGTATCATTTGAGGAACATTAAGTGCATATTCTCTATATTAATAATAGGACAAACACATAATACATTTATTATAATTATAAATGCCAATTTAAATTATAGTAATAGCAGCATTAGGTCACATTAGATGATTACAAAGCAATTAAACAAGGAAATTACAATTTTGGATGCATAGTGCTAAACATGTATTGAAATGAGGATCTATTAAATGATAAAAGAGTTACCTTACATTATTCAAGAGGAGAGCCTGCACGAACCTTCCCAAACTTAATTGTAGTATCTGGTTCATCGATTTCTACCACAACTCAGCTTTGTAGTAGGTGATGGTTATTAAGTCAAGATCATTAGGTACAGAATGACTTATCTTGCCAAAGCAATTTAGAATGTGCTGCTATTCCTATGCATTTTACAATTTTTCTCTTCCACAGGATGGTTTAGGAGGAGATTTTAAGGTAGGTACACCAGTAAACCTATATCAATAATGTATTTATTAGCTCCCCATTCCTGAAAGGTTAGAAAAGAGATCATGAATATTCAATGAAAAAATTTTAATCATAAAAAGTATTATTTTCTATTGATAATCAGATACCTAGACTTAAAAATTATATTCTAAAAACTTAAGTAAAACATACCATATTTTTTCATCACCAATTGGAAAGGCATTCGAATCACTGCATCCAACGATAGTATCAAATAAGATGCCTTCTTCAAAGCGCATCCATTATTAAAACGTCTCACTGAACATGAGAGGTCAGATCAGACCCTCTACATGAAATCTTCAAGTTTTAGTCCCATAATTGGGCAGAACTTCTCTATCGAGAGAGGCAAAATGCCTCTCTGTGACGAGAATTGTATCTGCAAATGGTATCTCTCTTTTGATAACTACCAGAAAGTCTTGAAGGGCAAAACATCTCAATCGGAATCCTGATCGTCGATGAGATTATTATTTTGCCAAAGGTAGCTTTCTATTGAGTGATACCATGAGGTACGCAGACCCTCTTTCCATGGGCAGAACCTCTCAAACAGGAGAGGCGTTACACCTCTCCTGAAGAGAACTGTATTCTGAAAATGGTACCTTACATTTGAGAGCTACCCCGTGGTACTCAGACCCACTCGATGGGCAGAATCTCTCGACCTGGGTGAGGCATCACACCACTCCATAGTGAGAATTTTATTCTGCTAGGGTAGCTCTCTTTTGAAGTTACCGGAAGACCAGAAGAACACTCCATATGGGTACCTATAAAACAATAGTTGTTAATTATTATGGCCTTAAAATAATTGAATAATTTTGTCCAATTTTATTTAGATATTTCCAAAGTATTCTAGGCTTAAACCTATTTACTCTAACCATATGTTGATTCATTACCTCAAAAGTCCTGTTAATATATTGAAGAAGTAGTCAGTTTTCCCTGTGCCGATCCAACAACATCCAAAGATTTCTAATTTCTCTGTCCCCAGCTGCTCAGGTTCAATGAACATAGGTACGGCATTGCTTAGTCCCACATTAAGTTGACCTCAACTAATGCAAACTTACGATCTTAATCTGCGTGCTCACAGGAGTATTTTGCTTTTGTTTACCATCTCTTTCTAATGCCGTCTATGGTTATTGTATCTCTGCTGCGAATAAAGCACCAAATGCACTCAAATATTTATTATAATTTTCAAACTTTGGATTAAGTTTTACCATAAAGCTAGTTTAGTTTAGTTATCACACGTTCATTGACTATATAGAAATTTGCTTACCTTTCCGGATCATTAGTGACCGATATCCACTGCTTTTCCATAGTAGTCAGCATCAAACACATGACACTGACGCTAAAACTCGTTTTTTTCTTGGTGGTTAAACGTTATGGCCAGTACGTTGAAAAAAGTTCAAGTCAGTGACACTTATGAAATATGGTTACAATTTTAATAACCTATGAATGAGTCAGTCAGTGAATGTATAATTAGGTATGATTTGAGAAACATCTATATGTAATAGATAGGAGATGGATTAACAGATATAACTTTAATTTGTAATCATCATAAAGTCATTTTTGATACACCACTTTGTGCTACCAGTGCCTCAATGAGGCCATGGAAGTGGACAATGATGCACAGTCGGACGAGACCACACTTGCCCTTGCACACAAAGTTCCCAAAATGGCCTGTAGAAAAACTACTACTAAATCGTCGACCCATAACCTTGTGCCAAAAGCAGTGCGGAGCATGTGTTAAAAATTTAATGTACTCAAACCAAACTAGCTAAGCATACTCTATGCTCTGAAGGACTGGATACAAAAAGAATATATTTCAATGAATTTCTTTGAACCTATTATATTCCCATAAGAAGTTCTATTGGAAATGGATACGTTGCCAATAAAGAATAGCAATTACGCACCTGAAAAAGAATAATATTTATAAATAACTGATGAAAATTTAAAAACTTAGGTCTCATATTTTTCCTTAAGTAGATAATCAGCAACTTCCCGTTGATCAGTATTTCATGAATAACTCCTAAACAATCAGTTATACAAAAATATCTTTCACACAAAAGTTATATTAAATTGCATTCTCTAAAACTTTTATAAATAATTGTATATACCTAAGTATCACATTAATGGAGAAATTTTGCAGAAATCAGAAATGAGCCTCGAAATTTAGAGCTCGACTTCCAGCTAACCCATTTAAACCAGATACTTATCAACTCTAACAACACCAACCAAAGTACTATATATGAAATTTGACGTTGATAAAACAAATAGTTTACATATTACAGTGCCCACAAAGTACATAATCAGCTACTTCCGGTTTATAGGTATTTCACAAATAACTCGTTAGCAATCAGTGATAGAAAAATATGTTCAATACAGCAGTTATAGAAAATTAAATTTTCTAAAACAAAAGTATATACCTAAATTTCATTTTTTTGAGATATTTAACAAAAAAGGAAATTTGCTTCCAAGAATAAAAAAAGCCCAACTTCCGGTTAAACGATTTGCTCCAAAAATTATCAACTCTGTCACCACAAAACAGTATGTATGTGAAGTTTGGTACTGATAAGGCTAATAGTTTTCACGTTAGAGCACCAACTAGCACAGACACACACACAGACACAGTCATTGTTCCAAAAATGGTCAAAAAGTAATATAGGGACCCCAAAACATGTATTTCGGTTGAAATCTCGAAGTCAAATTTTTTCATGAAAACAATACTTTTTATATACTATAAATATATGGAGAAAGTAAAAATCCAATTAGTATGAAGGAATTGAACCTAAAATACATTGTATATTGTATGTTTGCAATAACAAAAGTGTAAAATCTTCTACCACTATTCAAAGAGTCTAAACAATTTCAGTTACAGACCACCCATTGCCATTTTACACTTCCATTATTTCATTGAATTTAAGAAAACGAAATCCAACAACGCAAACCAAAAGACAGCTTAAATGTAAAGTAACCACAAGGATGATCATTGAAATAAATCAGATTTCCAGAAATACATCCCACAAACTTCGTCCATGATCTCCAATTGGAAATATTCATATAACTATTATAAAATCTGCTAGTTAAGATGGCAGACATTGGTTTGACTCAAGAAAATTGACGAAATCGTATTGCAACCTGTATAACAGAACATATTGACAGTAATTGTAATATTGTATCTAAATATATATATTATAACTCAAATAAGGCGTGCAATATATATATAAAATTATGAACTCCTCAGAATATTATGATCATGTATCCCCAGATCTAGCATAGAGCAATGTGAAAGGAAAAGCCGGAGCAACGATATTTTGAAAGGAGAGGATTTAACAGTACTTCAACAGAACGAACGGAAAACCACAACAATTCAACAGAGGCAAACTGGAGCAAGAGCATATGAAAAAAATTCCTGATTTTCCCCATCACACCATCTAAATCCACTCTATCATACCCTAAACCCAATTAACTTATCATTACCGATTAAAAACATAAATTGACATGATATAACACCATTCAAACTTGATCAAAGAAATAATTAGGTCTTGCATTTTATTGGAAAACTTAGAGACGCATTTAAAAACAATGAATTGAAAACAATATACGTAATATTATCTTACCCTGCAGCTACCCTTAAAGCACTCAGTGGCTGCCATTATACTTCCCTGCCATAAACAGGGGCCGTCCAAAGGCCTCGTACATTCTTCCAATGAATGCCTCCGCAACTTCGTGTCTCTCTTAAGCAGCTGTCCCATAAGGTAGACTGTAGCAGTCTATTTCCACCATTCTCCACTTTACTCCCAAGCTGCAGCACTCTGGAGCTTCTGGTATCATTTGAGGAACATTAAGTGCATATTCTCTATATTAATAATAGGACAAACACATAATACATTTATTATAATTATAAATGCCAATTTAAATTATAGTAATAGCAGCATTAGGTCACATTAGATGATTACAAAGCAATTAAACAAGGAAATTACAATTTTGGATGCATAGTGCTAAACATGTATTGAAATGAGGATCTATTAAATGATAAAAGAGTTACCTTACATTATTCAAGAGGAGAGCCTGCACGAACCTTCCCAAACTTAATTGTAGTATCTGGTTCATCGATTTCTACCACAACTCAGCTTTGTAGTAGGTGATGGTTATTAAGTCAAGATCATTAGGTACAGAATGACTTATCTTGCCAAAGCAATTTAGAATGTGCTGCTATTCCTATGCATTTTACAATTTTTCTCTTCCACAGGATGGTTTAGGAGGAGATTTTAAGGTAGGTACACCAGTAAACCTATATCAATAATGTATTTATTAGCTCCCCATTCCTGAAAGGTTAGAAAAGAGATCATGAATATTCAATGAAAAAATTTTAATCATAAAAAGTATTATTTTCTATTGATAATCAGATACCTAGACTTAAAAATTATATTCTAAAAACTTAAGTAAAACATACCATATTTTTTCATCACCAATTGGAAAGGCATTCGAATCACTGCATCCAACGATAGTATCAAATAAGATGCCTTCTTCAAAGCGCATCCATTATTAAAACGTCTCACTGAACATGAGAGGTCAGATCAGACCCTCTACATGAAATCTTCAAGTTTTAGTCCCATAATTGGGCAGAACTTCTCTATCGAGAGAGGCAAAATGCCTCTCTGTGACGAGAATTGTATCTGCAAATGGTATCTCTCTTTTGATAACTACCAGAAAGTCTTGAAGGGCAAAACATCTCAATCGGAATCCTGATCGTCGATGAGATTATTATTTTGCCAAAGGTAGCTTTCTATTGAGTGATACCATGAGGTACGCAGACCCTCTTTCCATGGGCAGAACCTCTCAAACAGGAGAGGTGTTACACCTCTCCTGAAGAGAACTGTATTCTGAAAATGGTACCTTACATTTGAGAGCTACCCCGTGGTACTCAGACCCACTCGATGGGCAGAATCTCTCGACCTGGGTGAGGCATCACACCACTCCATAGTGAGAATTTTATTCTGCTAGGGTAGCTCTCTTTTGAAGTTACCGGAAGACCAGAAGAACACTCCATATGGGTACCTATAAAACAATAGTTGTTAATTATTATGGCCTTAAAATAATTGAATAATTTTGTCCAATTTTATTTAGATATTTCCAAAGTATTCTAGGCTTAAACCTATTTACTCTAACCATATGTTGATTCATTACCTCAAAAGTCCTGTTAATATATTGAAGAAGTAGTCAGTTTTCCCTGTGCCGATCCAACAACATCCAAAGATTTCTAATTTCTCTGTCCCCAGCTGCTCAGGTTCAATGAACATAGGTACGGCATTGCTTAGTCCCACATTAAGTTGACCTCAACTAATGCAAACTTACGATCTTAATCTGCGTGCTCACAGGAGTATTTTGCTTTTGTTTACCATCTCTTTCTAATGCCGTCTATGGTTATTGTATCTCTGCTGCGAATAAACACCAAATGCACTCAAATATTTATTATAATTTTCAAACTTTGGATTAAGTTTTACCATAAAGCTAGTTTAGTTTAGTTATCACACGTTCATTGACTATATAGAAATTTGCTTACCTTTCCGGATCATTAGTGACCGATATCCACTGCTTTTCCATAGTAGTCAGCATCAAACACATGACACTGAAGCTAAAACTCGTTTTTTTCTTGGTGGTTAAACGTTATGGCCAGTACGTTGAAAAAAGTTCAAGTCAGTGACACTTATGAAATATGGTTACAATTTTAATAACCTATGAATGAGTCAGTCAGTGAATGTATAATTAGGTATGATTTGAGAAACATCTATATGTAATAGATAGGAGATGGATTAACAGATATAACTTTAATTTGTAATCATCATAAAGTCATTTTTGATACACCACTTTGTGCTACCAGTGCCTCAATGAGGCCATGGAAGTGGACAATGATGCACAGTCGGACGAGACCACACTTGCCCTTGCACACAAAGTTCCCAAAATGGCCTGTAGAAAAACTACTACTAAATCGTCGACCCATAACCTTGTGCCAAAAGCAGTGCGGAGCATGTGTTAAAAATTTAATGTACTCAAACCAAACTAGCTAAGCATACTCTATGCTCTGAAGGACTGGATACAAAAAGAATATATTTCAATGAATTTCTTTGAACCTATTATATTCCCATAAGAAGTTCTATTGGAAATGGATACGTTGCCAATAAAGAATAGCAATTACGCACCTGAAAAAGAATAATATTTATAAATAACTGATGAAAATTTAAAAACTTAGGTCTCATATTTTTCCTTAAGTAGATAATCAGCAACTTCCCGTTGATCAGTATTTCATGAATAACTCCTAAACAATCAGTTATACAAAAATATCTTTCACACAAAAGTTATATTAAATTGCATTCTCTAAAACTTTTATAAATAATTGTATATACCTAAGTATCACATTAATGGAGAAATTTTGCAGAAATCAGAAATGAGCCTCGAAATTTAGAGCTCGACTTCCAGCTAACCCATTTAAACCAGATACTTATCAACTCTAACAACACCAACCAAAGTACTATATATGAAATTTGACGTTGATAAAACAAATAGTTTACATATTACAGTGCCCACAAAGTACATAATCAGCTACTTCCGGTTTATAGGTATTTCACAAATAACTCGTTAGCAATCAGTGATAGAAAAATATGTTCAATACAGCAGTTATAGAAAATTAAATTTTCTAAAACAAAAGTATATACCTAAATTTCATTTTTTTGAGATATTTAACAAAAAAGGAAATTTGCTTCCAAGAATAAAAAAAGCCCAACTTCCGTTAAACGATTTGCTCCAAAAAATTATCAACTCTGTCACCACAAAACAGTATGTATGTGAAGTTTGGTGCTGATAAGGCTAATAGTTTTCACGTTAGAGCACCAACTAGCACAGACACACACACAGACACAGTCATTGTTCCAAAAATGGTCAAAAAGTAATATAGGGACCCCAAAACATGTATTTCGGTTGAAATCTCGAAGTCAAATTTTTTCATGAAAACAATACTTTTTATATACTATAAATATATGGAGAAAGTAAAAATCCAATTAGTATGAAGGAATTGAACCTAAAATACATTGTATATTGTATGTTTGCAATAACAAAAGTGTAAAATCTTCTACCACTATTCAAAGAGTCTAAACAATTTCAGTTACAGACCACCCATTGCCATTTTACACTTCCATTATTTCAATGAATTTAAGAAAACGAAATCCAACAACGCAAACCAAAAGACAGCTTAAATGTAAAGTAACCACAAGGATGATCATTGAAATAAATCAGATTTCCAGAAATACATCCCACAAACTTCGTCCATGATCTCCAATTGGAAATATTCATATAACTATTATAAAATCTGCTAGTTAAGATGGCAGACATTGGTTTGACTCAAGAAAATTGACGAAATCGTATTGCAACCTGTATAACAGAACATATTGACAGTAATTGTAATATTGTATCTAAATATATATATTATAACTCAAATAAGGCGTGCAATATATATATAAAATTATGAACTCCTCAGAATATTATGATCATGTATCCCCAGATCTAGCATAGAGCAATGTGAAAGGAAAAGCCGGAGCAACGGTATTTTGAAAGGAGAGGATTTAACAGTACTTCAACAGAACGAACGGAAAACCACAACAATTCAACAGAGGCAAACTGGAGCAAGAGCATATGAAAAAAATTCCTGATTTTCCCCATCACACCATCTAAATCCACTCTATCATACCCTAAACCCAATTAACTTATCATTACCGATTAAAAACATAAATTGACATGATATAACACCATTCAAACTTGATCAAAGAAATAATTAGGTCTTGCATTTTATTGGAAAACTTAGAGACGCATTTAAAAACAATGAATTGAAAACAATATACGTAATATTATCTTACCCTGCAGCTACCCTTAAAGCACTCAGTGGCTGCCATTATACTTCCCTGCCATAAACAGGGGCCGTCCAAAGGCCTCGTACATTCTTCCAATGAATGCCTCCGCAACTTCGTGTCTCTCTTAAGCAGCTGTCCCATAAGGTAGACTGTAGCAGTCTATTTCCACCATTCTCCACTTTACTCCCAAGCTGCAGCACTCTGGAGCTTCTGGTATCATTTGAGGAACATTAAGTGCATATTCTCTATATTAATAATAGGACAAACACATAATACATTTATTATAATTATAAATGCCAATTTAAATTATAGTAATAGCAGCATTAGGTCACATTAGATGATTACAAAGCAATTAAACAAGGAAATTACAATTTTGGATGCATAGTGCTAAACATGTATTGAAATGAGGATCTATTAAATGATAAAAGAGTTACCTTACATTATTCAAGAGGAGAGCCTGCACGAACCTTCCCAAACTTAATTGTAGTATCTGGTTCATCGATTTCTACCACAACTCAGCTTTGTAGTAGGTGATGGTTATTAAGTCAAGATCATTAGGTACAGAATGACTTATCTTGCCAAAGCAATTTAGAATGTGCTGCTATTCCTATGCATTTTACAATTTTTCTCTTCCACAGGATGGTTTAGGAGGAGATTTTAAGGTAGGTACACCAGTAAACCTATATCAATAATGTATTTATTAGCTCCCCATTCCTGAAAGGTTAGAAAAGAGATCATGAATATTCAATGAAAAAATTTTAATCATAAAAAGTATTATTTTCTATTGATAATCAGATACCTAGACTTAAAAATTATATTCTAAAAACTTAAGTAAAACATACCATATTTTTTCATCACCAATTGGAAAGGCATTCGAATCACTGCATCCAACGATAGTATCAAATAAGATGCCTTCTTCAAAGCGCATCCATTATTAAAACGTCTCACTGAACATGAGAGGTCAGATCAGACCCTCTACATGAAATCTTCAAGTTTTAGTCCCATAATTGGGCAGAACTTCTCTATCGAGAGAGGCAAAATGCCTCTCTGTGACGAGAATTGTATCTGCAAATGGTATCTCTCTTTTGATAACTACCAGAAAGTCTTGAAGGGCAAAACATCTCAATCGGAATCCTGATCGTCGATGAGATTATTATTTTGCCAAAGGTAGCTTTCTATTGAGTGATACCATGAGGTACGCAGACCCTCTTTCCATGGGCAGAACCTCTCAAACAGGAGAGGTGTTACACCTCTCCTGAAGAGAACTGTATTCTGAAAATGGTACCTTACATTTGAGAGCTACCCCGTGGTACTCAGACCCACTCGATGGGCAGAATCTCTCGACCTGGGTGAGGCATCACACCACTCCATAGTGAGAATTTTATTCTGCTAGGGTAGCTCTCTTTTGAAGTTACCGGAAGACCAGAAGAACACTCCATATGGGTACCTATAAAACAATAGTTGTTAATTATTATGGCCTTAAAATAATTGAATAATTTTGTCCAATTTTATTTAGATATTTCCAAAGTATTCTAGGCTTAAACCTATTTACTCTAACCATATGTTGATTCATTACCTCAAAAGTCCTGTTAATATATTGAAGAAGTAGTCAGTTTTCCCTGTGCCGATCCAACAACATCCAAAGATTTCTAATTTCTCTGTCCCCAGCTGCTCAGGTTCAATGAACATAGGTACGGCATTGCTTAGTCCCACATTAAGTTGACCTCAACTAATGCAAACTTACGATCTTAATCTGCGTGCTCACAGGAGTATTTTGCTTTTGTTTACCATCTCTTTCTAATGCCGTCTATGGTTATTGTATCTCTGCTGCGAATAAAGCACCAAATGCACTCAAATATTTATTATAATTTTCAAACTTTGGATTAAGTTTTACCATAAAGCTAGTTTAGTTTAGTTATCACACGTTCATTGACTATATAGAAATTTGCTTACCTTTCCGGATCATTAGTGACCGATATCCACTGCTTTTCCATAGTAGTCAGCATCAAACACATGACACTGACGCTAAAACTCGTTTTTTTCTTGGTGGTTAAACGTTATGGCCAGTACGTTGAAAAAAGTTCAAGTCAGTGACACTTATGAAATATGGTTACAATTTTAATAACCTATGAATGAGTCAGTCAGTGAATGTATAATTAGGTATGATTTGAGAAACATCTATATGTAATAGATAGGAGATGGATTAACAGATATAACTTTAATTTGTAATCATCATAAAGTCATTTTTGATACACCACTTTGTGCTACCAGTGCCTCAATGAGGCCATGGAAGTGGACAATGATGCACAGTCGGACGAGACCACACTTGCCCTTGCACACAAAGTTCCCAAAATGGCCTGTAGAAAAACTACTACTAAATCGTCGACCCATAACCTTGTGCCAAAAGCAGTGCGGAGCATGTGTTAAAAATTTAATGTACTCAAACCAAACTAGCTAAGCATACTCTATGCTCTGAAGGACTGGATACAAAAAGAATATATTTCAATGAATTTCTTTGAACCTATTATATTCCCATAAGAAGTTCTATTGGAAATGGATACGTTGCCAATAAAGAATAGCAATTACGCACCTGAAAAAGAATAATATTTATAAATAACTGATGAAAATTTAAAAACTTAGGTCTCATATTTTTCCTTAAGTAGATAATCAGCAACTTCCCGTTGATCAGTATTTCATGAATAACTCCTAAACAATCAGTTATACAAAAATATCTTTCACACAAAAGTTATATTAAATTGCATTCTCTAAAACTTTTATAAATAATTGTATATACCTAAGTATCACATTAATGGAGAAATTTTGCAGAAATCAGAAATGAGCCTCGAAATTTAGAGCTCGACTTCCAGCTAACCCATTTAAACCAGATACTTATCAACTCTAACAACACCAACCAAAGTACTATATATGAAATTTGACGTTGATAAAACAAATAGTTTACATATTACAGTGCCCACAAAGTACATAATCAGCTACTTCCGGTTTATAGGTATTTCACAAATAACTCGTTAGCAATCAGTGATAGAAAAATATGTTCAATACAGCAGTTATAGAAAACTTAAATTTTCTAAAACAAAAGTATATACCTAAATTTCATTTTTTTGAGATATTTAACAAAAAAGGAAATTTGCTTCCAAGAATAAAAAAAGCCCAACTTCCGGTTAAACGATTTGCTCCAAAAATTATCAACTCTGTCACCACAAAACAGTATGTATGTGAAGTTTGGTACTGATAAGGCTAATAGTTTTCACGTTAGAGCACCAACTAGCACAGACACACACACAGACACAGTCATTGTTCCAAAAATGGTCAAAAAGTAATATAGGGACCCCAAAACATGTATTTCGGTTGAAATCTCGAAGTCAAATTTTTTCATGAAAACAATACTTTTTATATACTATAAATATATGGAGAAAGTAAAAATCCAATTAGTATGAAGGAATTGAACCTAAAATACATTGTATATTGTATGTTTGCAATAACAAAAATGTAAAATCTTCTACCACTATTCAAAGAGTCTAACCAATTTCAGTTACAGACCACCCATTGCCATTTTACACTTCCATTATTTCATTGAATTTAAGAAAACGAAATCCAACAACGCAAACCAAAAGAAAGCTTAAATGTAAAGTAACCACAAGGATGATCATTGAAATAAATCAGATTTCCAGAAATACATCCCACAAACTTCGTCCATGATCTCCAATTGGAAATATTCATATAACTTTTATAAAATCTGCTAGTTAAGATGGCAGACATTGGTTTGACTCAAGAAAATTGACGAAATCGTATTGCAACCTGTATAACAGAACATATTGACAGTAATTGTAATATTGTATCTAAATATATATATTATAACTCAAATAAGGCGTGCAATATATATATAAAATTATGAACTCCTCAGAATATTATGATCATGTATCCCCAGATCTAGCATAGAGCAATGTGAAAGGAAAAGCCGGAGCAACGATATTTTGAAAGGAGAGGATTTAACAGTACTTCAACAGAACGAACGGAAAACCACAACAATTCAACAGAGGCAAACTGGAGCAAGAGCATATGAAAAAAATTCCTGATTTTCCCCATCACACCATCTAAATCCACTCTATCATACCCTAAACCCAATTAACTTATCATTACCGATTAAAAACATAAATTGACATGATATAACACCATTCAAACTTGATCAAAGAAATAATTAGGTCTTGCATTTTATTGGAAAACTTAGAGACGCATTTAAAAACAATGAATTGAAAACAATATACGTAATATTATCTTACCCTGCAGCTACCCTTAAAGCACTCAGTGGCTGCCTTTATACTTCCCTGCCATAAACAGGGGCCGTCCAAAGGCCTCGTACATTCTTCCAATGAATGCCTCCGCAACTTCGTGTCTCTCTTAAGCAGCTGTCCCATAAGGTAGACTGTAGCAGTCTATTTCCACCATTCTCCACTTTACTCCCAAGCTGCAGCACTCTGGAGCTTCTGGTATCATTTGAGGAACATTAAGTGCATATTCTCTATATTAATAATAGGACAAACACATAATACATTTATTATAATTATAAATGCCAATTTAAATTATAGTAATAGCAGCATTAGGTCACATTAGATGATTACAAAGCAATTAAACAAGGAAATTACAATTTTGGATGCATAGTGCTAAACATGTATTGAAATGAGGATCTATTAAATGATAAAAGAGTTACCTTACATTATTCAAGAGGAGAGCCTGCACGAACCTTCCCAAACTTAATTGTAGTATCTGGTTCATCGATTTCTACCACAACTCAGCTTTGTAGTAGGTGATGGTTATTAAGTCAAGATCATTAGGTACAGAATGACTTATCTTGCCAAAGCAATTTAGAATGTGCTGCTATTCCTATGCATTTTACAATTTTTCTCTTCCACAGGATGGTTTAGGAGGAGATTTTAAGGTAGGTACACCAGTAAACCTATATCAATAATGTATTTATTAGCTCCCCATTCCTGAAAGGTTAGAAAAGAGATCATGAATATTCAATGAAAAAATTTTAATCATAAAAAGTATTATTTTCTATTGATAATCAGATACCTAGACTTAAAAATTATATTCTAAAAACTTAAGTAAAACATACCATATTTTTTCATCACCAATTGGAAAGGCATTCGAATCACTGCATCCAACGATAGTATCAAATAAGATGCCTTCTTCAAAGCGCATCCATTATTAAAACGTCTCACTGAACATGAGAGGTCAGATCAGACCCTCTACATGAAATCTTCAAGTTTTAGTCCCATAATTGGGCAGAACTTCTCTATCGAGAGAGGCAAAATGCCTCTCTGTGACGAGAATTGTATCTGCAAATGGTATCTCTCTTTTGATAACTACCAGAAAGTCTTGAAGGGCAAAACATCTCAATCGGAATCCTGATCGTCGATGAGATTATTATTTTGCCAAAGGTAGCTTTCTATTGAGTGATACCATGAGGTACGCAGACCCTCTTTCCATGGGCAGAACCTCTCAAACAGGAGAGGCGTTACACCTCTCCTGAAGAGAACTGTATTCTGAAAATGGTACCTTACATTTGAGAGCTACCCCGTGGTACTCAGACCCACTCGATGGGCAGAATCTCTCGACCTGGGTGAGGCATCACACCACTCCATAGTGAGAATTTTATTCTGCTAGGGTAGCTCTCTTTTGAAGTTACCGGAAGACCAGAAGAACACTCCATATGGGTACCTATAAAACAATAGTTGTTAATTATTATGGCCTTAAAATAATTGAATAATTTTGTCCAATTTTATTTAGATATTTCCAAAGTATTCTAGGCTTAAACCTATTTACTCTAACCATATGTTGATTCATTACCTCAAAAGTCCTGTTAATATATTGAAGAAGTAGTCAGTTTTCCCTGTGCCGATCCAACAACATCCAAAGATTTCTAATTTCTCTGTCCCCAGCTGCTCAGGTTCAATGAACATAGGTACGGCATTGCTTAGTCCCACATTAAGTTGACCTCAACTAATGCAAACTTACGATCTTAATCTGCGTGCTCACAGGAGTATTTTGCTTTTGTTTACCATCTCTTTCTAATGCCGTCTATGGTTATTGTATCTCTGCTGCGAATAAAGCACCAAATGCACTCAAATATTTATTATAATTTTCAAACTTTGGATTAAGTTTTACCATAAAGCTAGTTTAGTTTAGTTATCACACGTTCATTGACTATATAGAAATTTGCTTACCTTTCCGGATCATTAGTGACCGATATCCACTGCTTTTCCATAGTAGTCAGCATCAAACACATGACACTGACGCTAAAACTCGTTTTTTTCTTGGTGGTTAAACGTTATGGCCAGTACGTTGAAAAAAGTTCAAGTCAGTGACACTTATGAAATATGGTTACAATTTTAATAACCTATGAATGAGTCAGTCAGTGAATGTATAATTAGGTATGATTTGAGAAACATCTATATGTAATAGATAGGAGATGGATTAACAGATATAACTTTAATTTGTAATCATCATAAAGTCATTTTTGATACACCACTTTGTGCTACCAGTGCCTCAATGAGGCCATGGAAGTGGACAATGATGCACAGTCGGACGAGACCACACTTGCCCTTGCACACAAAGTTCCCAAAATGGCCTGTAGAAAAACTACTACTAAATCGTCGACCCATAACCTTGTGCCAAAAGCAGTGCGGAGCATGTGTTAAAAATTTAATGTACTCAAACCAAACTAGCTAAGCATACTCTATGCTCTGAAGGACTGGATACAAAAAGAATATATTTCAATGAATTTCTTTGAACCTATTATATTCCCATAAGAAGTTCTATTGGAAATGGATACGTTGCCAATAAAGAATAGCAATTACGCACCTGAAAAAGAATAATATTTATAAATAACTGATGAAAATTTAAAAACTTAGGTCTCATATTTTTCCTTAAGTAGATAATCAGCAACTTCCCGTTGATCAGTATTTCATGAATAACTCCTAAACAATCAGTTATACAAAAATATCTTTCACACAAAAGTTATATTAAATTGCATTCTCTAAAACTTTTATAAATAATTGTATATACCTAAGTATCACATTAATGGAGAAATTTTGCAGAAATCAGAAATGAGCCTCGAAATTTAGAGCTCGACTTCCAGCTAACCCATTTAAACCAGATACTTATCAACTCTAACAACACCAACCAAAGTACTATATATGAAATTTGACGTTGATAAAACAAATAGTTTACATATTACAGTGCCCACAAAGTACATAATCAGCTACTTCCGGTTTATAGGTATTTCACAAATAACTCGTTAGCAATCAGTGATAGAAAAATATGTTCAATACAGCAGTTATAGAAAACTTAAATTTTCTAAAACAAAAGTATATACCTAAATTTCATTTTTTTGAGATATTTAACAAAAAAGGAAATTTGCTTCCAAGAATAAAAAAAGCCCAACTTCCGGTTAAACGATTTGCTCCAAAAATTATCAACTCTGTCACCACAAAACAGTATGTATGTGAAGTTTGGTACTGATAAGGCTAATAGTTTTCACGTTAGAGCACCAACTAGCACAGACACACACACAGACACAGTCATTGTTCCAAAAATGGTCAAAAAGTAATATAGGGACCCCAAAACATGTATTTCGGTTGAAATCTCGAAGTCAAATTTTTTCATGAAAACAATACTTTTTATATACTATAAATATATGGAGAAAGTAAAAATCCAATTAGTATGAAGGAATTGAACCTAAAATACATTGTATATTGTATGTTTGCAATAACAAAAATGTAAAATCTTCTACCACTATTCAAAGAGTCTAACCAATTTCAGTTACAGACCACCCATTGCCATTTTACACTTCCATTATTTCATTGAATTTAAGAAAACGAAATCCAACAACGCAAACCAAAAGAAAGCTTAAATGTAAAGTAACCACAAGGATGATCATTGAAATAAATCAGATTTCCAGAAATACATCCCACAAACTTCGTCCATGATCTCCAATTGGAAATATTCATATAACTTTTATAAAATCTGCTAGTTAAGATGGCAGACATTGGTTTGACTCAAGAAAATTGACGAAATCGTATTGCAACCTGTATAACAGAACATATTGACAGTAATTGTAATATTGTATCTAAATATATATATTATAACTCAAATAAGGCGTGCAATATATATATAAAATTATGAACTCCTCAGAATATTATGATCATGTATCCCCAGATCTAGCATAGAGCAATGTGAAAGGAAAAGCCGGAGCAACGATATTTTGAAAGGAGAGGATTTAACAGTACTTCAACAGAACGAACGGAAAACCACAACAATTCAACAGAGGCAAACTGGAGCAAGAGCATATGAAAAAAATTCCTGATTTTCCCCATCACACCATCTAAATCCACTCTATCATACCCTAAACCCAATTAACTTATCATTACCGATTAAAAACATAAATTGACATGATATAACACCATTCAAACTTGATCAAAGAAATAATTAGGTCTTGCATTTTATTGGAAAACTTAGAGACGCATTTAAAAACAATGAATTGAAAACAATATACGTAATATTATCTTACCCTGCAGCTACCCTTAAAGCACTCAGTGGCTGCCTTTATACTTCCCTGCCATAAACAGGGGCCGTCCAAAGGCCTCGTACATTCTTCCAATGAATGCCTCCGCAACTTCGTGTCTCTCTTAAGCAGCTGTCCCATAAGGTAGACTGTAGCAGTCTATTTCCACCATTCTCCACTTTACTCCCAAGCTGCAGCACTCTGGAGCTTCTGGTATCATTTGAGGAACATTAAGTGCATATTCTCTATATTAATAATAGGACAAACACATAATACATTTATTATAATTATAAATGCCAATTTAAATTATAGTAATAGCAGCATTAGGTCACATTAGATGATTACAAAGCAATTAAACAAGGAAATTACAATTTTGGATGCATAGTGCTAAACATGTATTGAAATGAGGATCTATTAAATGATAAAAGAGTTACCTTACATTATTCAAGAGGAGAGCCTGCACGAACCTTCCCAAACTTAATTGTAGTATCTGGTTCATCGATTTCTACCACAACTCAGCTTTGTAGTAGGTGATGGTTATTAAGTCAAGATCATTAGGTACAGAATGACTTATCTTGCCAAAGCAATTTAGAATGTGCTGCTATTCCTATGCATTTTACAATTTTTCTCTTCCACAGGATGGTTTAGGAGGAGATTTTAAGGTAGGTACACCAGTAAACCTATATCAATAATGTATTTATTAGCTCCCCATTCCTGAAAGGTTAGAAAAGAGATCATGAATATTCAATGAAAAAATTTTAATCATAAAAAGTATTATTTTCTATTGATAATCAGATACCTAGACTTAAAAATTATATTCTAAAAACTTAAGTAAAACATACCATATTTTTTCATCACCAATTGGAAAGGCATTCGAATCACTGCATCCAACGATAGTATCAAATAAGATGCCTTCTTCAAAGCGCATCCATTATTAAAACGTCTCACTGAACATGAGAGGTCAGATCAGACCCTCTACATGAAATCTTCAAGTTTTAGTCCCATAATTGGGCAGAACTTCTCTATCGAGAGAGGCAAAATGCCTCTCTGTGACGAGAATTGTATCTGCAAATGGTATCTCTCTTTTGATAACTACCAGAAAGTCTTGAAGGGCAAAACATCTCAATCGGAATCCTGATCGTCGATGAGATTATTATTTTGCCAAAGGTAGCTTTCTATTGAGTGATACCATGAGGTACGCAGACCCTCTTTCCATGGGCAGAACCTCTCAAACAGGAGAGGCGTTACACCTCTCCTGAAGAGAACTGTATTCTGAAAATGGTACCTTACATTTGAGAGCTACCCCGTGGTACTCAGACCCACTCGATGGGCAGAATCTCTCGACCTGGGTGAGGCATCACACCACTCCATAGTGAGAATTTTATTCTGCTAGGGTAGCTCTCTTTTGAAGTTACCGGAAGACCAGAAGAACACTCCATATGGGTACCTATAAAACAATAGTTGTTAATTATTATGGCCTTAAAATAATTGAATAATTTTGTCCAATTTTATTTAGATATTTCCAAAGTATTCTAGGCTTAAACCTATTTACTCTAACCATATGTTGATTCATTACCTCAAAAGTCCTGTTAATATATTGAAGAAGTAGTCAGTTTTCCCTGTGCCGATCCAACAACATCCAAAGATTTCTAATTTCTCTGTCCCCAGCTGCTCAGGTTCAATGAACATAGGTACGGCATTGCTTAGTCCCACATTAAGTTGACCTCAACTAATGCAAACTTACGATCTTAATCTGCGTGCTCACAGGAGTATTTTGCTTTTGTTTACCATCTCTTTCTAATGCCGTCTATGGTTATTGTATCTCTGCTGCGAATAAAGCACCAAATGCACTCAAATATTTATTATAATTTTCAAACTTTGGATTAAGTTTTACCATAAAGCTAGTTTAGTTTAGTTATCACACGTTCATTGACTATATAGAAATTTGCTTACCTTTCCGGATCATTAGTGACCGATATCCACTGCTTTTCCATAGTAGTCAGCATCAAACACATGACACTGAAGCTAAAACTCGTTTTTTTCTTGGTGGTTAAACGTTATGGCCAGTACGTTGAAAAAAGTTCAAGTCAGTGACACTTATGAAATATGGTTACAATTTTAATAACCTATGAATGAGTCAGTCAGTGAATGTATAATTAGGTATGATTTGAGAAACATCTATATGTAATAGATAGGAGATGGATTAACAGATATAACTTTAATTTGTAATCATCATAAAGTCATTTTTGATACACCACTTTGTGCTACCAGTGCCTCAATGAGGCCATGGAAGTGGACAATGATGCACAGTCGGACGAGACCACACTTGCCCTTGCACACAAAGTTCCCAAAATGGCCTGTAGAAAAACTACTACTAAATCGTCGACCCATAACCTTGTGCCAAAAGCAGTGCGGAGCATGTGTTAAAAATTTAATGTACTCAAACCAAACTAGCTAAGCATACTCTATGCTCTGAAGGACTGGATACAAAAAGAATATATTTCAATGAATTTCTTTGAACCTATTATATTCCCATAAGAAGTTCTATTGGAAATGGATACGTTGCCAATAAAGAATAGCAATTACGCACCTGAAAAAGAATAATATTTATAAATAACTGATGAAAATTTAAAAACTTAGGTCTCATATTTTTCCTTAAGTAGATAATCAGCAACTTCCCGTTGATCAGTATTTCATGAATAACTCCTAAACAATCAGTTATACAAAAATATCTTTCACACAAAAGTTATATTAAATTGCATTCTCTAAAACTTTTATAAATAATTGTATATACCTAAGTATCACATTAATGGAGAAATTTTGCAGAAATCAGAAATGAGCCTCGAAATTTAGAGCTCGACTTCCAGCTAACCCATTTAAACCAGATACTTATCAACTCTAACAACACCAACCAAAGTACTATATATGAAATTTGACGTTGATAAAACAAATAGTTTACATATTACAGTGCCCACAAAGTACATAATCAGCTACTTCCGGTTTATAGGTATTTCACAAATAACTCGTTAGCAATCAGTGATAGAAAAATATGTTCAATACAGCAGTTATAGAAAATTAAATTTTCTAAAACAAAAGTATATACCTAAATTTCATTTTTTTGAGATATTTAACAAAAAAGGAAATTTGCTTCCAAGAATAAAAAAAGCCCAACTTCCGTTAAACGATTTGCTCCAAAAAATTATCAACTCTGTCACCACAAAACAGTATGTATGTGAAGTTTGGTGCTGATAAGGCTAATAGTTTTCACGTTAGAGCACCAACTAGCACAGACACACACACAGACACAGTCATTGTTCCAAAAATGGTCAAAAAGTAATATAGGGACCCCAAAACATGTATTTCGGTTGAAATCTCGAAGTCAAATTTTTTCATGAAAACAATACTTTTTATATACTATAAATATATGGAGAAAGTAAAAATCCAATTAGTATGAAGGAATTGAACCTAAAATACATTGTATATTGTATGTTTGCAATAACAAAAGTGTAAAATCTTCTACCACTATTCAAAGAGTCTAAACAATTTCAGTTACAGACCACCCATTGCCATTTTACACTTCCATTATTTCAATGAATTTAAGAAAACGAAATCCAACAACGCAAACCAAAAGACAGCTTAAATGTAAAGTAACCACAAGGATGATCATTGAAATAAATCAGATTTCCAGAAATACATCCCACAAACTTCGTCCATGATCTCCAATTGGAAATATTCATATAACTATTATAAAATCTGCTAGTTAAGATGGCAGACATTGGTTTGACTCAAGAAAATTGACGAAATCGTATTGCAACCTGTATAACAGAACATATTGACAGTAATTGTAATATTGTATCTAAATATATATATTATAACTCAAATAAGGCGTGCAATATATATATAAAATTATGAACTCCTCAGAATATTATGATCATGTATCCCCAGATCTAGCATAGAGCAATGTGAAAGGAAAAGCCGGAGCAACGGTATTTTGAAAGGAGAGGATTTAACAGTACTTCAACAGAACGAACGGAAAACCACAACAATTCAACAGAGGCAAACTGGAGCAAGAGCATATGAAAAAAATTCCTGATTTTCCCCATCACACCATCTAAATCCACTCTATCATACCCTAAACCCAATTAACTTATCATTACCGATTAAAAACATAAATTGACATGATATAACACCATTCAAACTTGATCAAAGAAATAATTAGGTCTTGCATTTTATTGGAAAACTTAGAGACGCATTTAAAAACAATGAATTGAAAACAATATACGTAATATTATCTTACCCTGCAGCTACCCTTAAAGCACTCAGTGGCTGCCATTATACTTCCCTGCCATAAACAGGGGCCGTCCAAAGGCCTCGTACATTCTTCCAATGAATGCCTCCGCAACTTCGTGTCTCTCTTAAGCAGCTGTCCCATAAGGTAGACTGTAGCAGTCTATTTCCACCATTCTCCACTTTACTCCCAAGCTGCAGCACTCTGGAGCTTCTGGTATCATTTGAGGAACATTAAGTGCATATTCTCTATATTAATAATAGGACAAACACATAATACATTTATTATAATTATAAATGCCAATTTAAATTATAGTAATAGCAGCATTAGGTCACATTAGATGATTACAAAGCAATTAAACAAGGAAATTACAATTTTGGATGCATAGTGCTAAACATGTATTGAAATGAGGATCTATTAAATGATAAAAGAGTTACCTTACATTATTCAAGAGGAGAGCCTGCACGAACCTTCCCAAACTTAATTGTAGTATCTGGTTCATCGATTTCTACCACAACTCAGCTTTGTAGTAGGTGATGGTTATTAAGTCAAGATCATTAGGTACAGAATGACTTATCTTGCCAAAGCAATTTAGAATGTGCTGCTATTCCTATGCATTTTACAATTTTTCTCTTCCACAGGATGGTTTAGGAGGAGATTTTAAGGTAGGTACACCAGTAAACCTATATCAATAATGTATTTATTAGCTCCCCATTCCTGAAAGGTTAGAAAAGAGATCATGAATATTCAATGAAAAAATTTTAATCATAAAAAGTATTATTTTCTATTGATAATCAGATACCTAGACTTAAAAATTATATTCTAAAAACTTAAGTAAAACATACCATATTTTTTCATCACCAATTGGAAAGGCATTCGAATCACTGCATCCAACGATAGTATCAAATAAGATGCCTTCTTCAAAGCGCATCCATTATTAAAACGTCTCACTGAACATGAGAGGTCAGATCAGACCCTCTACATGAAATCTTCAAGTTTTAGTCCCATAATTGGGCAGAACTTCTCTATCGAGAGAGGCAAAATGCCTCTCTGTGACGAGAATTGTATCTGCAAATGGTATCTCTCTTTTGATAACTACCAGAAAGTCTTGAAGGGCAAAACATCTCAATCGGAATCCTGATCGTCGATGAGATTATTATTTTGCCAAAGGTAGCTTTCTATTGAGTGATACCATGAGGTACGCAGACCCTCTTTCCATGGGCAGAACCTCTCAAACAGGAGAGGTGTTACACCTCTCCTGAAGAGAACTGTATTCTGAAAATGGTACCTTACATTTGAGAGCTACCCCGTGGTACTCAGACCCACTCGATGGGCAGAATCTCTCGACCTGGGTGAGGCATCACACCACTCCATAGTGAGAATTTTATTCTGCTAGGGTAGCTCTCTTTTGAAGTTACCGGAAGACCAGAAGAACACTCCATATGGGTACCTATAAAACAATAGTTGTTAATTATTATGGCCTTAAAATAATTGAATAATTTTGTCCAATTTTATTTAGATATTTCCAAAGTATTCTAGGCTTAAACCTATTTACTCTAACCATATGTTGATTCATTACCTCAAAAGTCCTGTTAATATATTGAAGAAGTAGTCAGTTTTCCCTGTGCCGATCCAACAACATCCAAAGATTTCTAATTTCTCTGTCCCCAGCTGCTCAGGTTCAATGAACATAGGTACGGCATTGCTTAGTCCCACATTAAGTTGACCTCAACTAATGCAAACTTACGATCTTAATCTGCGTGCTCACAGGAGTATTTTGCTTTTGTTTACCATCTCTTTCTAATGCCGTCTATGGTTATTGTATCTCTGCTGCGAATAAAGCACCAAATGCACTCAAATATTTATTATAATTTTCAAACTTTGGATTAAGTTTTACCATAAAGCTAGTTTAGTTTAGTTATCACACGTTCATTGACTATATAGAAATTTGCTTACCTTTCCGGATCATTAGTGACCGATATCCACTGCTTTTCCATAGTAGTCAGCATCAAACACATGACACTGACGCTAAAACTCGTTTTTTTCTTGGTGGTTAAACGTTATGGCCAGTACGTTGAAAAAAGTTCAAGTCAGTGACACTTATGAAATATGGTTACAATTTTAATAACCTATGAATGAGTCAGTCAGTGAATGTATAATTAGGTATGATTTGAGAAACATCTATATGTAATAGATAGGAGATGGATTAACAGATATAACTTTAATTTGTAATCATCATAAAGTCATTTTTGATACACCACTTTGTGCTACCAGTGCCTCAATGAGGCCATGGAAGTGGACAATGATGCACAGTCGGACGAGACCACACTTGCCCTTGCACACAAAGTTCCCAAAATGGCCTGTAGAAAAACTACTACTAAATCGTCGACCCATAACCTTGTGCCAAAAGCAGTGCGGAGCATGTGTTAAAAATTTAATGTACTCAAACCAAACTAGCTAAGCATACTCTATGCTCTGAAGGACTGGATACAAAAAGAATATATTTCAATGAATTTCTTTGAACCTATTATATTCCCATAAGAAGTTCTATTGGAAATGGATACGTTGCCAATAAAGAATAGCAATTACGCACCTGAAAAAGAATAATATTTATAAATAACTGATGAAAATTTAAAAACTTAGGTCTCATATTTTTCCTTAAGTAGATAATCAGCAACTTCCCGTTGATCAGTATTTCATGAATAACTCCTAAACAATCAGTTATACAAAAATATCTTTCACACAAAAGTTATATTAAATTGCATTCTCTAAAACTTTTATAAATAATTGTATATACCTAAGTATCACATTAATGGAGAAATTTTGCAGAAATCAGAAATGAGCCTCGAAATTTAGAGCTCGACTTCCAGCTAACCCATTTAAACCAGATACTTATCAACTCTAACAACACCAACCAAAGTACTATATATGAAATTTGACGTTGATAAAACAAATAGTTTACATATTACAGTGCCCACAAAGTACATAATCAGCTACTTCCGGTTTATAGGTATTTCACAAATAACTCGTTAGCAATCAGTGATAGAAAAATATGTTCAATACAGCAGTTATAGAAAATTAAATTTTCTAAAACAAAAGTATATACCTAAATTTCATTTTTTTGAGATATTTAACAAAAAAGGAAATTTGCTTCCAAGAATAAAAAAAGCCCAACTTCCGTTAAACGATTTGCTCCAAAAAATTATCAACTCTGTCACCACAAAACAGTATGTATGTGAAGTTTGGTGCTGATAAGGCTAATAGTTTTCACGTTAGAGCACCAACTAGCACAGACACACACACAGACACAGTCATTGTTCCAAAAATGGTCAAAAAGTAATATAGGGACCCCAAAACATGTATTTCGGTTGAAATCTCGAAGTCAAATTTTTTCATGAAAACAATACTTTTTATATACTATAAATATATGGAGAAAGTAAAAATCCAATTAGTATGAAGGAATTGAACCTAAAATACATTGTATATTGTATGTTTGCAATAACAAAAATGTAAAATCTTCTACCACTATTCAAAGAGTCTAAACAATTTCAGTTACAGACCACCCATTGCCATTTTACACTTCCATTATTTCATTGAATTTAAGAAAACGAAATCCAACAACGCAAACCAAAAGAAAGCTTAAATGTAAAGTAACCACAAGGATGATCATTGAAATAAATCAGATTTCCAGAAATACATCCCACAAACTTCGTCCATGATCTCCAATTGGAAATATTCATATAACTTTTATAAAATCTGCTAGTTAAGATGGCAGACATTGGTTTGACTCAAGAAAATTGACGAAATCGTATTGCAACCTGTATAACAGAACATATTGACAGTAATTGTAATATTGTATCTAAATATATATATTATAACTCAAATAAGGCGTGCAATATATATATAAAATTATGAACTCCTCAGAATATTATGATCATGTATCCCCAGATCTAGCATAGAGCAATGTGAAAGGAAAAGCCGGAGCAACGATATTTTGAAAGGAGAGGATTTAACAGTACTTCAACAGAACGAACGGAAAACCACAACAATTCAACAGAGGCAAACTGGAGCAAGAGCATATGAAAAAAATTCCTGATTTTCCCCATCACACCATCTAAATCCACTCTATCATACCCTAAACCCAATTAACTTATCATTACCGATTAAAAACATAAATTGACATGATATAACACCATTCAAACTTGATCAAAGAAATAATTAGGTCTTGCATTTTATTGGAAAACTTAGAGACGCATTTAAAAACAATGAATTGAAAACAATATACGTAATATTATCTTACCCTGCAGCTACCCTTAAAGCACTCAGTGGCTGCCTTTATACTTCCCTGCCATAAACAGGGGCCGTCCAAAGGCCTCGTACATTCTTCCAATGAATGCCTCCGCAACTTCGTGTCTCTCTTAAGCAGCTGTCCCATAAGGTAGACTGTAGCAGTCTATTTCCACCATTCTCCACTTTACTCCCAAGCTGCAGCACTCTGGAGCTTCTGGTATCATTTGAGGAACATTAAGTGCATATTCTCTATATTAATAATAGGACAAACACATAATACATTTATTATAATTATAAATGCCAATTTAAATTATAGTAATAGCAGCATTAGGTCACATTAGATGATTACAAAGCAATTAAACAAGGAAATTACAATTTTGGATGCATAGTGCTAAACATGTATTGAAATGAGGATCTATTAAATGATAAAAGAGTTACCTTACATTATTCAAGAGGAGAGCCTGCACGAACCTTCCCAAACTTAATTGTAGTATCTGGTTCATCGATTTCTACCACAACTCAGCTTTGTAGTAGGTGATGGTTATTAAGTCAAGATCATTAGGTACAGAATGACTTATCTTGCCAAAGCAATTTAGAATGTGCTGCTATTCCTATGCATTTTACAATTTTTCTCTTCCACAGGATGGTTTAGGAGGAGATTTTAAGGTAGGTACACCAGTAAACCTATATCAATAATGTATTTATTAGCTCCCCATTCCTGAAAGGTTAGAAAAGAGATCATGAATATTCAATGAAAAAATTTTAATCATGAAAAGTATTATTTTCTATTGATAATCAGATACCTAGACTTAAAAATTATATTCTAAAAACTTAAGTAAAACATACCATATTTTTTCATCACCAATTGGAAAGGCATTCGAATCACTGCATCCAACGATAGTATCAAATAAGATGCCTTCTTCAAAGCGCATCCATTATTAAAACGTCTCACTGAACATGAGAGGTCAGATCAGACCCTCTACATGAAATCTTCAAGTTTTAGTCCCATAATTGGGCAGAACTTCTCTATCGAGAGAGGCAAAATGCCTCTCTGTGACGAGAATTGTATCTGCAAATGGTATCTCTCTTTTGATAACTACCATAAAGTCTTGAAGGGCAAAACATCTCAATCGGAATCCTGATCGTCGATGAGATTATTATTTTGCCAAAGGTAGCTTTCTATTGAGTGATACCATGAGGTACGCAGACCCTCTTTCCATGGGCAGAACCTCTCAAACAGGAGAGGCGTTACACCTCTCCTGAAGAGAACTGTATTCTGAAAATGGTACCTTACATTTGAGAGCTACCTCGTGGTACTCAGACCCACTCGATGGGCAGAATCTCTCGACCTGGGTGAGGCATCACACCACTCCATAGTGAGAATTTTATTCTGCTAGGGTAGCTCTCTTTTGAAGTTACCGGAAGACCAGAAGAACACTCCATATGGGTACCTATAAAACAATAGTTGTTAATTATTATGGCCTTAAAATAATTGAATAATTTTGTCCAATTTTATTTAGATATTTCCAAAGTATTCTAGGCTTAAACCTATTTACTCTAACCATATGTTGATTCATTACCTCAAAAGTCCTGTTAATATATTGAAGAAGTAGTCAGTTTTCCCTGTGCCGATCCAACAACATCCAAAGATTTCTAATTTCTCTGTCCCCAGCTGCTCAGGTTCAATGAACATAGGTACGGCATTGCTTAGTCCCACATTAAGTTGACCTCAACTAATGCAAACTTACGATCTTAATCTGCGTGCTCACAGGAGTATTTTGCTTTTGTTTACCATCTCTTTCTAATGCCGTCTATGGTTATTGTATCTCTGCTGCGAATAAAGCACCAAATGCACTCAAATATTTATTATAATTTTCAAACTTTGGATTAAGTTTTACCATAAAGCTAGTTTAGTTTAGTTATCACACGTTCATTGACTATATAGAAATTTGCTTACCTTTCCGGATCATTAGTGACCGATATCCACTGCTTTTCCATAGTAGTCAGCATCAAACACATGACACTGAAGCTAAAACTCGTTCTTTTCTTGGTGGTTAAACGTTATGGCCAGTACGTTGAAAAAAGTTCAAGTCAGTGACACTTATGAAATATGGTTACAATTTTAATAACCTATGAATGAGTCAGTCAGTGAATGTATAATTAGGTATGATTTGAGAAACATCTATATGTAATAGATAGGAGATGGATTAACAGATATAACTTTAATTTGTAATCATCATAAAGTCATTTTTGATACACCACTTTGTGCTACCAGTGCCTCAATGAGGCCATGGAAGTGGACAATGATGCACAGTCGGACGAGACCACACTTGCCCTTGCACACAAAGTTCCCAAAATGGCCTGTAGAAAAACTACTACTAAATCGTCGACCCATAACCTTGTGCCAAAAGCAGTGCGGAGCATGTGTTAAAAATTTAATGTACTCAAACCAAACTAGCTAAGCATACTCTATGCTCTGAAGGACTGGATACAAAAAGAATATATTTCAATGAATTTCTTTGAACCTATTATATTCCCATAAGAAGTTCTATTGGAAATGGATACGTTGCCAATAAAGAATAGCAATTACGCACCTGAAAAAGAATAATATTTATAAATAACTGATGAAAATTTAAAAACTTAGGTCTCATATTTTTCCTTAAGTAGATAATCAGCAACTTCCCGTTGATCAGTATTTCATGAATAACTCCTAAACAATCAGTTATACAAAAATATCTTTCACACAAAAGTTATATTAAATTGCATTCTCTAAAACTTTTATAAATAATTGTATATACCTAAGTATCACATTAATGGAGAAATTTTGCAGAAATCAGAAATGAGCCTCGAAATTTAGAGCTCGACTTCCAGCTAACCCATTTAAACCAGATACTTATCAACTCTAACAACACCAACCAAAGTACTATATATGAAATTTGACGTTGATAAAACAAATAGTTTACATATTACAGTGCCCACAAAGTACATAATCAGCTACTTCCGGTTTATAGGTATTTCACAAATAACTCGTTAGCAATCAGTGATAGAAAAATATGTTCAATACAGCAGTTATAGAAAATTAAATTTTCTAAAACAAAAGTATATACCTAAATTTCATTTTTTTGAGATATTTAACAAAAAAGGAAATTTGCTTCCAAGAATAAAAAAAGCCCAACTTCCGGTTAAACGATTTGCTCCAAAAATTATCAACTCTGTCACCACAAAACAGTATGTATGTGAAGTTTGGTACTGATAAGGCTAATAGTTTTCACGTTAGAGCACCAACTAGCACAGACACACACACAGACACAGTCATTGTTCCAAAAATGGTCAAAAAGTAATATAGGGACCCCAAAACATGTATTTCGGTTGAAATCTCGAAGTCAAATTTTTTCATGAAAACAATACTTTTTATATACTATAAATATATGGAGAAAGTAAAAATCCAATTAGTATGAAGGAATTGAACCTAAAATACATTGTATATTGTATGTTTGCAATAACAAAAGTGTAAAATCTTCTACCACTATTCAAAGAGTCTAAACAATTTCAGTTACAGACCACCCATTGCCATTTTACACTTCCATTATTTCATTGAATTTAAGAAAACGAAATCCAACAACGCAAACCAAAAGACAGCTTAAATGTAAAGTAACCACAAGGATGATCATTGAAATAAATCAGATTTCCAGAAATACATCCCACAAACTTCGTCCATGATCTCCAATTGGAAATATTCATATAACTATTATAAAATCTGCTAGTTAAGATGGCAGACATTGGTTTGACTCAAGAAAATTGACGAAATCGTATTGCAACCTGTATAACAGAACATATTGACAGTAATTGTAATATTGTATCTAAATATATATATTATAACTCAAATAAGGCGTGCAATATATATATAAAATTATGAACTCCTCAGAATATTATGATCATGTATCCCCAGATCTAGCATAGAGCAATGTGAAAGGAAAAGCCGGAGCAACGATATTTTGAAAGGAGAGGATTTAACAGTACTTCAACAGAACGAACGGAAAACCACAACAATTCAACAGAGGCAAACTGGAGCAAGAGCATATGAAAAAAATTCCTGATTTTCCCCATCACACCATCTAAATCCACTCTATCATACCCTAAACCCAATTAACTTATCATTACCGATTAAAAACATAAATTGACATGATATAACACCATTCAAACTTGATCAAAGAAATAATTAGGTCTTGCATTTTATTGGAAAACTTAGAGACGCATTTAAAAACAATGAATTGAAAACAATATACGTAATATTATCTTACCCTGCAGCTACCCTTAAAGCACTCAGTGGCTGCCATTATACTTCCCTGCCATAAACAGGGGCCGTCCAAAGGCCTCGTACATTCTTCCAATGAATGCCTCCGCAACTTCGTGTCTCTCTTAAGCAGCTGTCCCATAAGGTAGACTGTAGCAGTCTATTTCCACCATTCTCCACTTTACTCCCAAGCTGCAGCACTCTGGAGCTTCTGGTATCATTTGAGGAACATTAAGTGCATATTCTCTATATTAATAATAGGACAAACACATAATACATTTATTATAATTATAAATGCCAATTTAAATTATAGTAATAGCAGCATTAGGTCACATTAGATGATTACAAAGCAATTAAACAAGGAAATTACAATTTTAGATGCATAGTGCTAAACATGTATTGAAATGAGGATCTATTAAATGATAAAAGAGTTACCTTACATTATTCAAGAGGAGAGCCTGCACGAACCTTCCCAAACTTAATTGTAGTATCTGGTTCATTGATTTCTACCACAACTCAGCTTTGTAGTAGGTGATGGTTATTAAGTCAAGATCATTAGGTACAGAATGACTTATCTTGCCAAAGCAATTTAGAATGTGCTGCTATTCCTATGCATTTTACAATTTTTCTCTTCCACAGGATGGTTTAGGAGGAGATTTTAAGGTAGGTACACCAGTAAACCTATATCAATAATGTATTTATTAGCTCCCCATTCCTGAAAGGTTAGAAAAGAGATCATGAATATTCAATGAAAAAATTTTAATCATAAAAAGTATTATTTTCTATTGATAATCAGATACCTAGACTTAAAAATTATATTCTAAAAACTTAAGTAAAACATACCATATTTTTTCATCACCAATTGGAAAGGCATTCGAATCACTGCATCCAACGATAGTATCAAATAAGATGCCTTCTTCAAAGCGCATCCATTATTAAAACGTCTCACTGAACATGAGAGGTCAGATCAGACCCTCTACATGAAATCTTCAAGTTTTAGTCCCATAATTGGGCAGAACTTCTCTATCGAGAGAGGCAAAATGCCTCTCTGTGACGAGAATTGTATCTGCAAATGGTATCTCTCTTTTGATAACTACCAGAAAGTCTTGAAGGGCAAAACATCTCAATCGGAATCCTGATCGTCGATGAGATTATTATTTTGCCAAAGGTAGCTTTCTATTGAGTGATACCATGAGGTACGCAGACCCTCTTTCCATGGGCAGAACCTCTCAAACAGGAGAGGCGTTACACCTCTCCTGAAGAGAACTGTATTCTGAAAATGGTACCTTACATTTGAGAGCTACCCCGTGGTACTCAGACCCACTCGATGGGCAGAATCTCTCGACCTGGGTGAGGCATCACACCACTCCATAGTGAGAATTTTATTCTGCTAGGGTAGCTCTCTTTTGAAGTTACCGGAAGACCAGAAGAACACTCCATATGGGTACCTATAAAACAATAGTTGTTAATTATTATGGCCTTAAAATAATTGAATAATTTTGTCCAATTTTATTTAGATATTTCCAAAGTATTCTAGGCTTAAACCTATTTACTCTAACCATATGTTGATTCATTACCTCAAAAGTCCTGTTAATATATTGAAGAAGTAGTCAGTTTTCCCTGTGCCGATCCAACAACATCCAAAGATTTCTAATTTCTCTGTCCCCAGCTGCTCAGGTTCAATGAACATAGGTACGGCATTGCTTAGTCCCACATTAAGTTGACCTCAACTAATGCAAACTTACGATCTTAATCTGCGTGCTCACAGGAGTATTTTGCTTTTGTTTACCATCTCTTTCTAATGCCGTCTATGGTTATTGTATCTCTGCTGCGAATAAACACCAAATGCACTCAAATATTTATTATAATTTTCAAACTTTGGATTAAGTTTTACCATAAAGCTAGTTTAGTTTAGTTATCACACGTTCATTGACTATATAGAAATTTGCTTACCTTTCCGGATCATTAGTGACCGATATCCACTGCTTTTCCATAGTAGTCAGCATCAAACACATGACACTGAAGCTAAAACTCGTTTTTTTCTTGGTGGTTAAACGTTATGGCCAGTACGTTGAAAAAAGTTCAAGTCAGTGACACTTATGAAATATGGTTACAATTTTAATAACCTATGAATGAGTCAGTCAGTGAATGTATAATTAGGTATGATTTGAGAAACATCTATATGTAATAGATAGGAGATGGATTAACAGATATAACTTTAATTTGTAATCATCATAAAGTCATTTTTGATACACCACTTTGTGCTACCAGTGCCTCAATGAGGCCATGGAAGTGGACAATGATGCACAGTCGGACGAGACCACACTTGCCCTTGCACACAAAGTTCCCAAAATGGCCTGTAGAAAAACTACTACTAAATCGTCGACCCATAACCTTGTGCCAAAAGCAGTGCGGAGCATGTGTTAAAAATTTAATGTACTCAAACCAAACTAGCTAAGCATACTCTATGCTCTGAAGGACTGGATACAAAAAGAATATATTTCAATGAATTTCTTTGAACCTATTATATTCCCATAAGAAGTTCTATTGGAAATGGATACGTTGCCAATAAAGAATAGCAATTACGCACCTGAAAAAGAATAATATTTATAAATAACTGATGAAAATTTAAAAACTTAGGTCTCATATTTTTCCTTAAGTAGATAATCAGCAACTTCCCGTTGATCAGTATTTCATGAATAACTCCTAAACAATCAGTTATACAAAAATATCTTTCACACAAAAGTTATATTAAATTGCATTCTCTAAAACTTTTATAAATAATTGTATATACCTAAGTATCACATTAATGGAGAAATTTTGCAGAAATCAGAAATGAGCCTCGAAATTTAGAGCTCGACTTCCAGCTAACCCATTTAAACCAGATACTTATCAACTCTAACAACACCAACCAAAGTACTATATATGAAATTTGACGTTGATAAAACAAATAGTTTACATATTACAGTGCCCACAAAGTACATAATCAGCTACTTCCGGTTTATAGGTATTTCACAAATAACTCGTTAGCAATCAGTGATAGAAAAATATGTTCAATACAGCAGTTATAGAAAATTAAATTTTCTAAAACAAAAGTATATACCTAAATTTCATTTTTTTGAGATATTTAACAAAAAAGGAAATTTGCTTCCAAGAATAAAAAAAGCCCAACTTCCGGTTAAACGATTTGCTCCAAAAATTATCAACTCTGTCACCACAAAACAGTATGTATGTGAAGTTTGGTACTGATAAGGCTAATAGTTTTCACGTTAGAGCACCAACTAGCACAGACACACACACAGACACAGTCATTGTTCCAAAAATGGTCAAAAAGTAATATAGGGACCCCAAAACATGTATTTCGGTTGAAATCTCGAAGTCAAATTTTTTCATGAAAACAATACTTTTTATATACTATAAATATATGGAGAAAGTAAAAATCCAATTAGTATGAAGGAATTGAACCTAAAATACATTGTATATTGTATGTTTGCAATAACAAAAGTGTAAAATCTTCTACCACTATTCAAAGAGTCTAAACAATTTCAGTTACAGACCACCCATTGCCATTTTACACTTCCATTATTTCATTGAATTTAAGAAAACGAAATCCAACAACGCAAACCAAAAGACAGCTTAAATGTAAAGTAACCACAAGGATGATCATTGAAATAAATCAGATTTCCAGAAATACATCCCACAAACTTCGTCCATGATCTCCAATTGGAAATATTCATATAACTATTATAAAATCTGCTAGTTAAGATGGCAGACATTGGTTTGACTCAAGAAAATTGACGAAATCGTATTGCAACCTGTATAACAGAACATATTGACAGTAATTGTAATATTGTATCTAAATATATATATTATAACTCAAATAAGGCGTGCAATATATATATAAAATTATGAACTCCTCAGAATATTATGATCATGTATCCCCAGATCTAGCATAGAGCAATGTGAAAGGTAAAGCCGGAGCAACGATATTTTGAAAGGAGAGGATTTAACAGTACTTCAACAGAACGAACGGAAAACCACAACAATTCAACAGAGGCAAACTGGAGCAAGAGCATATGAAAAAAATTCCTGATTTTCCCCATCACACCATCTAAATCCACTCTATCATACCCTAAACCCAATTAACTTATCATTACCGATTAAAAACATAAATTGACATGATATAACACCATTCAAACTTGATCAAAGAAATAATTAGGTCTTGCATTTTATTGGAAAACTTAGAGACGCATTTAAAAACAATGAATTGAAAACAATATACGTAATATTATCTTACCCTGCAGCTACCCTTAAAGCACTCAGTGGCTGCCATTATACTTCCCTGCCATAAACAGGGGCCGTCCAAAGGCCTCGTACATTCTTCCAATGAATGCCTCCGCAACTTCGTGTCTCTCTTAAGCAGCTGTCCCATAAGGTAGACTGTAGCAGTCTATTTCCACCATTCTCCACTTTACTCCCAAGCTGCAGCACTCTGGAGCTTCTGGTATCATTTGAGGAACATTAAGTGCATATTCTCTATATTAATAATAGGACAAACACATAATACATTTATTATAATTATAAATGCCAATTTAAATTATAGTAATAGCAGCATTAGGTCACATTAGATGATTACAAAGCAATTAAACAAGGAAATTACAATTTTGGATGCATAGTGCTAAACATGTATTGAAATGAGGATCTATTAAATGATAAAAGAGTTACCTTACATTATTCAAGAGGAGAGCCTGCACGAACCTTCCCAAACTTAATTGTAGTATCTGGTTCATCGATTTCTACCACAACTCAGCTTTGTAGTAGGTGATGGTTATTAAGTCAAGATCATTAGGTACAGAATGACTTATCTTGCCAAAGCAATTTAGAATGTGCTGCTATTCCTATGCATTTTACAATTTTTCTCTTCCACAGGATGGTTTAGGAGGAGATTTTAAGGTAGGTACACCAGTAAACCTATATCAATAATGTATTTATTAGCTCCCCATTCCTGAAAGGTTAGAAAAGAGATCATGAATATTCAATGAAAAAATTTTAATCATAAAAAGTATTATTTTCTATTGATAATCAGATACCTAGACTTAAAAATTATATTCTAAAAACTTAAGTAAAACATACCATATTTTTTCATCACCAATTGGAAAGGCATTCGAATCACTGCATCCAACGATAGTATCAAATAAGATGCCTTCTTCAAAGCGCATCCATTATTAAAACGTCTCACTGAACATGAGAGGTCAGATCAGACCCTCTACATGAAATCTTCAAGTTTTAGTCCCATAATTGGGCAGAACTTCTCTATCGAGAGAGGCAAAATGCCTCTCTGTGACGAGAATTGTATCTGCAAATGGTATCTCTCTTTTGATAACTACCAGAAAGTCTTGAAGGGCAAAACATCTCAATCGGAATCCTGATCGTCGATGAGATTATTATTTTGCCAAAGGTAGCTTTCTATTGAGTGATACCATGAGGTACGCAGACCCTCTTTCCATGGGCAGAACCTCTCAAACAGGAGAGGCGTTACACCTCTCCTGAAGAGAACTGTATTCTGAAAATGGTACCTTACATTTGAGAGCTACCCCGTGGTACTCAGACCCACTCGATGGGCAGAATCTCTCGACCTGGGTGAGGCATCACACCACTCCATAGTGAGAATTTTATTCTGCTAGGGTAGCTCTCTTTTGAAGTTACCGGAAGACCAGAAGAACACTCCATATGGGTACCTATAAAACAATAGTTGTTAATTATTATGGCCTTAAAATAATTGAATAATTTTGTCCAATTTTATTTAGATATTTCCAAAGTATTCTAGGCTTAAACCTATTTACTCTAACCATATGTTGATTCATTACCTCAAAAGTCCTGTTAATATATTGAAGAAGTAGTCAGTTTTCCCTGTGCCGATCCAACAACATCCAAAGATTTCTAATTTCTCTGTCCCCAGCTGCTCAGGTTCAATGAACATAGGTACGGCATTGCTTAGTCCCACATTAAGTTGACCTCAACTAATGCAAACTTACGATCTTAATCTGCGTGCTCACAGGAGTATTTTGCTTTTGTTTACCATCTCTTTCTAATGCCGTCTATGGTTATTGTATCTCTGCTGCGAATAAACACCAAATGCACTCAAATATTTATTATAATTTTCAAACTTTGGATTAAGTTTTACCATAAAGCTAGTTTAGTTTAGTTATCACACGTTCATTGACTATATAGAAATTTGCTTACCTTTCCGGATCATTAGTGACCGATATCCACTGCTTTTCCATAGTAGTCAGCATCAAACACATGACACTGAAGCTAAAACTCGTTTTTTTCTTGGTGGTTAAACGTTATGGCCAGTACGTTGAAAAAAGTTCAAGTCAGTGACACTTATGAAATATGGTTACAATTTTAATAACCTATGAATGAGTCAGTCAGTGAATGTATAATTAGGTATGATTTGAGAAACATCTATATGTAATAGATAGGAGATGGATTAACAGATATAACTTTAATTTGTAATCATCATAAAGTCATTTTTGATACACCACTTTGTGCTACCAGTGCCTCAATGAGGCCATGGAAGTGGACAATGATGCACAGTCGGACGAGACCACACTTGCCCTTGCACACAAAGTTCCCAAAATGGCCTGTAGAAAAACTACTACTAAATCGTCGACCCATAACCTTGTGCCAAAAGCAGTGCGGAGCATGTGTTAAAAATTTAATGTACTCAAACCAAACTAGCTAAGCATACTCTATGCTCTGAAGGACTGGATACAAAAAGAATATATTTCAATGAATTTCTTTGAACCTATTATATTCCCATAAGAAGTTCTATTGGAAATGGATACGTTGCCAATAAAGAATAGCAATTACGCACCTGAAAAAGAATAATATTTATAAATAACTGATGAAAATTTAAAAACTTAGGTCTCATATTTTTCCTTAAGTAGATAATCAGCAACTTCCCGTTGATCAGTATTTCATGAATAACTCCTAAACAATCAGTTATACAAAAATATCTTTCACACAAAAGTTATATTAAATTGCATTCTCTAAAACTTTTATAAATAATTGTATATACCTAAGTATCACATTAATGGAGAAATTTTGCAGAAATCAGAAATGAGCCTCGAAATTTAGAGCTCGACTTCCAGCTAACCCATTTAAACCAGATACTTATCAACTCTAACAACACCAACCAAAGTACTATATATGAAATTTGACGTTGATAAAACAAATAGTTTACATATTACAGTGCCCACAAAGTACATAATCAGCTACTTCCGGTTTATAGGTATTTCACAAATAACTCGTTAGCAATCAGTGATAGAAAAATATGTTCAATACAGCAGTTATAGAAAATTAAATTTTCTAAAACAAAAGTATATACCTAAATTTCATTTTTTTGAGATATTTAACAAAAAAGGAAATTTGATTCCAAGAATAAAAAAAGCCCAACTTCCGTTAAACGATTTGCTCCAAAAAATTATCAACTCTGTCACCACAAAACAGTATGTATGTGAAGTTTGGTGCTGATAAGGCTAATAGTTTTCACGTTAGAGCACCAACTAGCACAGACACACACACAGACACAGTCATTGTTCCAAAAATGGTCAAAAAGTAATATAGGGACCCCAAAACATGTATTTCGGTTGAAATCTCGAAGTCAAATTTTTTCATGAAAACAATACTTTTTATATACTATAAATATATGGAGAAAGTAAAAATCCAATTAGTATGAAGGAATTGAACCTAAAATACATTGTATATTGTATGTTTGCAATAACAAAAGTGTAAAATCTTCTACCACTATTCAAAGAGTCTAAACAATTTCAGTTACAGACCACCCATTGCCATTTTACACTTCCATTATTTCAATGAATTTAAGAAAACGAAATCCAACAACGCAAACCAAAAGACAGCTTAAATGTAAAGTAACCACAAGGATGATCATTGAAATAAATCAGATTTCCAGAAATACATCCCACAAACTTCGTCCATGATCTCCAATTGGAAATATTCATATAACTATTATAAAATCTGCTAGTTAAGATGGCAGACATTGGTTTGACTCAAGAAAATTGACGAAATCGTATTGCAACCTGTATAACAGAACATATTGACAGTAATTGTAATATTGTATCTAAATATATATATTATAACTCAAATAAGGCGTGCAATATATATATAAAATTATGAACTCCTCAGAATATTATGATCATGTATCCCCAGATCTAGCATAGAGCAATGTGAAAGGAAAAGCCGGAGCAACGGTATTTTGAAAGGAGAGGATTTAACAGTACTTCAACAGAACGAACGGAAAACCACAACAATTCAACAGAGGCAAACTGGAGCAAGAGCATATGAAAAAAATTCCTGATTTTCCCCATCACACCATCTAAATCCACTCTATCATACCCTAAACCCAATTAACTTATCATTACCGATTAAAAACATAAATTGACATGATATAACACCATTCAAACTTGATCAAAGAAATAATTAGGTCTTGCATTTTATTGGAAAACTTAGAGACGCATTTAAAAACAATGAATTGAAAACAATATACGTAATATTATCTTACCCTGCAGCTACCCTTAAAGCACTCAGTGGCTGCCATTATACTTCCCTGCCATAAACAGGGGCCGTCCAAAGGCCTCGTACATTCTTCCAATGAATGCCTCCGCAACTTCGTGTCTCTCTTAAGCAGCTGTCCCATAAGGTAGACTGTAGCAGTCTATTTCCACCATTCTCCACTTTACTCCCAAGCTGCAGCACTCTGGAGCTTCTGGTATCATTTGAGGAACATTAAGTGCATATTCTCTATATTAATAATAGGACAAACACATAATACATTTATTATAATTATAAATGCCAATTTAAATTATAGTAATAGCAGCATTAGGTCACATTAGATGATTACAAAGCAATTAAACAAGGAAATTACAATTTTGGATGCATAGTGCTAAACATGTATTGAAATGAGGATCTATTAAATGATAAAAGAGTTACCTTACATTATTCAAGAGGAGAGCCTGCACGAACCTTCCCAAACTTAATTGTAGTATCTGGTTCATCGATTTCTACCACAACTCAGCTTTGTAGTAGGTGATGGTTATTAAGTCAAGATCATTAGGTACAGAATGACTTATCTTGCCAAAGCAATTTAGAATGTGCTGCTATTCCTATGCATTTTACAATTTTTCTCTTCCACAGGATGGTTTAGGAGGAGATTTTAAGGTAGGTACACCAGTAAACCTATATCAATAATGTATTTATTAGCTCCCCATTCCTGAAAGGTTAGAAAAGAGATCATGAATATTCAATGAAAAAATTTTAATCATAAAAAGTATTATTTTCTATTGATAATCAGATACCTAGACTTAAAAATTATATTCTAAAAACTTAAGTAAAACATACCATATTTTTTCATCACCAATTGGAAAGGCATTCGTATCACTGCATCCAACGATAGTATCAAATAAGATGCCTTCTTCAAAGCGCATCCATTATTAAAACGTCTCACTGAACATGAGAGGTCAGATCAGACCCTCTACATGAAATCTTCAAGTTTTAGTCCCATAATTGGGCAGAACTTCTCTATCGAGAGAGGCAAAATGCCTCTCTGTGACGAGAATTGTATCTGCAAATGGTATCTCTCTTTTGATAACTACCAGAAAGTCTTGAAGGGCAAAACATCTCAATCGGAATCCTGATCGTCGATGAGATTATTATTTTGCCAAAGGTAGCTTTCTATTGAGTGATACCATGAGGTACGCAGACCCTCTTTCCATGGGCAGAACCTCTCAAACAGGAGAGGTGTTACACCTCTCCTGAAGAGAACTGTATTCTGAAAATGGTACCTTACATTTGAGAGCTACCCCGTGGTACTCAGACCCACTCGATGGGCAGAATCTCTCGACCTGGGTGAGGCATCACACCACTCCATAGTGAGAATTTTATTCTGCTAGGGTAGCTCTCTTTTGAAGTTACCGGAAGACCAGAAGAACACTCCATATGGGTACCTATAAAACAATAGTTGTTAATTATTATGGCCTTAAAATAATTGAATAATTTTGTCCAATTTTATTTAGATATTTCCAAAGTATTCTAGGCTTAAACCTATTTACTCTAACCATATGTTGATTCATTACCTCAAAAGTCCTGTTAATATATTGAAGAAGTAGTCAGTTTTCCCTGTGCCGATCCAACAACATCCAAAGATTTCTAATTTCTCTGTCCCCAGCTGCTCAGGTTCAATGAACATATGTACGGCATTGCTTAGTCCCACATTAAGTTGACCTCAACTAATGCAAACTTACGATCTTAATCTGCGTGCTCACAGGAGTATTTTGCTTTTGTTTACCATCTCTTTCTAATGCCGTCTATGGTTATTGTATCTCTGCTGCGAATAAAGCACCAAATGCACTCAAATATTTATTATAATTTTCAAACTTTGGATTAAGTTTTACCATAAAGCTAGTTTAGTTTAGTTATCACACGTTCATTGACTATATAGAAATTTGCTTACCTTTCCGGATCATTAGTGACCGATATCCACTGCTTTTCCATAGTAGTCAGCATCAAACACATGACACTGACGCTAAAACTCGTTTTTTTCTTGGTGGTTAAACGTTATGGCCAGTACGTTGAAAAAAGTTCAAGTCAGTGACACTTATGAAATATGGTTACAATTTTAATAACCTATGAATGAGTCAGTCAGTGAATGTATAATTAGGTATGATTTGAGAAACATCTATATGTAATAGATAGGAGATGGATTAACAGATATAACTTTAATTTGTAATCATCATAAAGTCATTTTTGATACACCACTTTGTGCTACCAGTGCCTCAATGAGGCCATGGAAGTGGACAATGATGCACAGTCGGACGAGACCACACTTGCCCTTGCACACAAAGTTCCCAAAATGGCCTGTAGAAAAACTACTACTAAATCGTCGACCCATAACCTTGTGCCAAAAGCAGTGCGGAGCATGTGTTAAAAATTTAATGTACTCAAACCAAACTAGCTAAGCATACTCTATGCTCTGAAGGACTGGATACAAAAAGAATATATTTCAATGAATTTCTTTGAACCTATTATATTCCCATAAGAAGTTCTATTGGAAATGGATACGTTGCCAATAAAGAATAGCAATTACGCACCTGAAAAAGAATAATATTTATAAATAACTGATGAAAATTTAAAAACTTAGGTCTCATATTTTTCCTTAAGTAGATAATCAGCAACTTCCCGTTGATCAGTATTTCATGAATAACTCCTAAACAATCAGTTATACAAAAATATCTTTCACACAAAAGTTATATTAAATTGCATTCTCTAAAACTTTTATAAATAATTGTATATACCTAAGTATCACATTAATGGAGAAATTTTGCAGAAATCAGAAATGAGCCTCGAAATTTAGAGCTCGACTTCCAGCTAACCCATTTAAACCAGATACTTATCAACTCTAACAACACCAACCAAAGTACTATATATGAAATTTGACGTTGATAAAACAAATAGTTTACATATTACAGTGCCCACAAAGTACATAATCAGCTACTTCCGGTTTATAGGTATTTCACAAATAACTCGTTAGCAATCAGTGATAGAAAAATATGTTCAATACAGCAGTTATAGAAAATTAAATTTTCTAAAACAAAAGTATATACCTAAATTTCATTTTTTTGAGATATTTAACAAAAAAGGAAATTTGCTTCCAAGAATAAAAAAAGCCCAACTTCCGGTTAAACGATTTGCTCCAAAAATTATCAACTCTGTCACCACAAAACAGTATGTATGTGAAGTTTGGTACTGATAAGGCTAATAGTTTTCACGTTAGAGCACCAACTAGCACAGACACACACACAGACACAGTCATTGTTCCAAAAATGGTCAAAAAGTAATATAGGGACCCCAAAACATGTATTTCGGTTGAAATCTCGAAGTCAAATTTTTTCATGAAAACAATACTTTTTATATACTATAAATATATGGAGAAAGTAAAAATCCAATTAGTATGAAGGAATTGAACCTAAAATACATTGTATATTGTATGTTTGCAATAACAAAAATGTAAAATCTTCTACCACTATTCAAAGAGTCTAAACAATTTCAGTTACAGACCACCCATTGCCATTTTACACTTCCATTATTTCATTGAATTTAAGAAAACGAAATCCAACAACGCAAACCAAAAGAAAGCTTAAATGTAAAGTAACCACAAGGATGATCATTGAAATAAATCAGATTTCCAGAAATACATCCCACAAACTTCGTCCATGATCTCCAATTGGAAATATTCATATAACTTTTATAAAATCTGCTAGTTAAGATGGCAGACATTGGTTTGACTCAAGAAAATTGACGAAATCGTATTGCAACCTGTATAACAGAACATATTGACAGTAATTGTAATATTGTATCTAAATATATATATTATAACTCAAATAAGGCGTGCAATATATATATAAAATTATGAACTCCTCAGAATATTATGATCATGTATCCCCAGATCTAGCATAGAGCAATGTGAAAGGAAAAGCCGGAGCAACGATATTTTGAAAGGAGAGGATTTAACAGTACTTCAACAGAACGAACGGAAAACCACAACAATTCAACAGAGGCAAACTGGAGCAAGAGCATATGAAAAAAATTCCTGATTTTCCCCATCACACCATCTAAATCCACTCTATCATACCCTAAACCCAATTAACTTATCATTACCGATTAAAAACATAAATTGACATGATATAACACCATTCAAACTTGATCAAAGAAATAATTAGGTCTTGCATTTTATTGGAAAACTTAGAGACGCATTTAAAAACAATGAATTGAAAACAATATACGTAATATTATCTTACCCTGCAGCTACCCTTAAAGCACTCAGTGGCTGCCTTTATACTTCCCTGCCATAAACAGGGGCCGTCCAAAGGCCTCGTACATTCTTCCAATGAATGCCTCCGCAACTTCGTGTCTCTCTTAAGCAGCTGTCCCATAAGGTAGACTGTAGCAGTCTATTTCCACCATTCTCCACTTTACTCCCAAGCTGCAGCACTCTGGAGCTTCTGGTATCATTTGAGGAACATTAAGTGCATATTCTCTATATTAATAATAGGACAAACACATAATACATTTATTATAATTATAAATGCCAATTTAAATTATAGTAATAGCAGCATTAGGTCACATTAGATGATTACAAAGCAATTAAACAAGGAAATTACAATTTTGGATGCATAGTGCTAAACATGTATTGAAATGAGGATCTATTAAATGATAAAAGAGTTACCTTACATTATTCAAGAGGAGAGCCTGCACGAACCTTCCCAAACTTAATTGTAGTATCTGGTTCATCGATTTCTACCACAACTCAGCTTTGTAGTAGGTGATGGTTATTAAGTCAAGATCATTAGGTACAGAATGACTTATCTTGCCAAAGCAATTTAGAATGTGCTGCTATTCCTATGCATTTTACAATTTTTCTCTTCCACAGGATGGTTTAGGAGGAGATTTTAAGGTAGGTACACCAGTAAACCTATATCAATAATGTATTTATTAGCTCCCCATTCCTGAAAGGTTAGAAAAGAGATCATGAATATTCAATGAAAAAATTTTAATCATGAAAAGTATTATTTTCTATTGATAATCAGATACCTAGACTTAAAAATTATATTCTAAAAACTTAAGTAAAACATACCATATTTTTTCATCACCAATTGGAAAGGCATTCGAATCACTGCATCCAACGATAGTATCAAATAAGATGCCTTCTTCAAAGCGCATCCATTATTAAAACGTCTCACTGAACATGAGAGGTCAGATCAGACCCTCTACATGAAATCTTCAAGTTTTAGTCCCATAATTGGGCAGAACTTCTCTATCGAGAGAGGCAAAATGCCTCTCTGTGACGAGAATTGTATCTGCAAATGGTATCTCTCTTTTGATAACTACCAGAAAGTCTTGAAGGGCAAAACATCTCAATCGGAATCCTGATCGTCGATGAGATTATTATTTTGCCAAAGGTAGCTTTCTATTGAGTGATACCATGAGGTACGCAGACCCTCTTTCCATGGACAGAACCTCTCAAACAGGAGAGGCGTTACACCTCTCCTGAAGAGAACTGTATTCTGAAAATGGTACCTTACATTTGAGAGCTACCTCGTGGTACTCAGACCCACTCGATGGGCAGAATCTCTCGACCTGGGTGAGGCATCACACCACTCCATAGTGAGAATTTTATTCTGCTAGGGTAGCTCTCTTTTGAAGTTACCGGAAGACCAGAAGAACACTCCATATGGGTACCTATAAAACAATAGTTGTTAATTATTATGGCCTTAAAATAATTGAATAATTTTGTCCAATTTTATTTAGATATTTCCAAAGTATTCTAGGCTTAAACCTATTTACTCTAACCATATGTTGATTCATTACCTCAAAAGTCCTGTTAATATATTGAAGAAGTAGTCAGTTTTCCCTGTGCCGATCCAACAACATCCAAAGATTTCTAATTTCTCTGTCCCCAGCTGCTCAGGTTCAATGAACATAGGTACGGCATTGCTTAGTCCCACATTAAGTTGACCTCAACTAATGCAAACTTACGATCTTAATCTGCGTGCTCACAGGAGTATTTTGCTTTTGTTTACCATCTCTTTCTAATGCCGTCTATGGTTATTGTATCTCTGCTGCGAATAAAGCACCAAATGCACTCAAATATTTATTATAATTTTCAAACTTTGGATTAAGTTTTACCATAAAGCTAGTTTAGTTTAGTTATCACACGTTCATTGACTATATAGAAATTTGCTTACCTTTCCGGATCATTAGTGACCGATATCCACTGCTTTTCCATAGTAGTCAGCATCAAACACATGACACTGAAGCTAAAACTCGTTTTTTTCTTGGTGGTTAAACGTTATGGCCAGTACGTTGAAAAAAGTTCAAGTCAGTGACACTTATGAAATATGGTTACAATTTTAATAACCTATGAATGAGTCAGTCAGTGAATGTATAATTAGGTATGATTTGAGAAACATCTATATGTAATAGATAGGAGATGGATTAACAGATATAACTTTAATTTGTAATCATCATAAAGTCATTTTTGATACACCACTTTGTGCTACCAGTGCCTCAATGAGGCCATGGAAGTGGACAATGATGCACAGTCGGACGAGACCACACTTGCCCTTGCACACAAAGTTCCCAAAATGGCCTGTAGAAAAACTACTACTAAATCGTCGACCCATAACCTTGTGCCAAAAGCAGTGCGGAGCATGTGTTAAAAATTTAATGTACTCAAACCAAACTAGCTAAGCATACTCTATGCTCTGAAGGACTGGATACAAAAAGAATATATTTCAATGAATTTCTTTGAACCTATTATATTCCCATAAGAAGTTCTATTGGAAATGGATACGTTGCCAATAAAGAATAGCAATTACGCACCTGAAAAAGAATAATATTTATAAATAACTGATGAAAATTTAAAAACTTAGGTCTCATATTTTTCCTTAAGTAGATAATCAGCAACTTCCCGTTGATCAGTATTTCATGAATAACTCCTAAACAATCAGTTATACAAAAATATCTTTCACACAAAAGTTATATTAAATTGCATTCTCTAAAACTTTTATAAATAATTGTATATACCTAAGTATCACATTAATGGAGAAATTTTGCAGAAATCAGAAATGAGCCTCGAAATTTAGAGCTCGACTTCCAGCTAACCCATTTAAACCAGATACTTATCAACTCTAACAACACCAACCAAAGTACTATATATGAAATTTGACGTTGATAAAACAAATAGTTTACATATTACAGTGCCCACAAAGTACATAATCAGCTACTTCCGGTTTATAGGTATTTCACAAATAACTCGTTAGCAATCAGTGATAGAAAAATATGTTCAATACAGCAGTTATAGAAAATTAAATTTTCTAAAACAAAAGTATATACCTAAATTTCATTTTTTTGAGATATTTAACAAAAAAGGAAATTTGCTTCCAAGAATAAAAAAAGCCCAACTTCCGGTTAAACGATTTGCTCCAAAAATTATCAACTCTGTCACCACAAAACAGTATGTATGTGAAGTTTGGTACTGATAAGGCTAATAGTTTTCACGTTAGAGCACCAACTAGCACAGACACACACACAGACACAGTCATTGTTCCAAAAATGGTCAAAAAGTAATATAGGGACCCCAAAACATGTATTTCGGTTGAAATCTCGAAGTCAAATTTTTTCATGAAAACAATACTTTTTATATACTATAAATATATGGAGAAAGTAAAAATCCAATTAGTATGAAGGAATTGAACCTAAAATACATTGTATATTGTATGTTTGCAATAACAAAAGTGTAAAATCTTCTACCACTATTCAAAGAGTCTAAACAATTTCAGTTACAGACCACCCATTGCCATTTTACACTTCCATTATTTCATTGAATTTAAGAAAACGAAATCCAACAACGCAAACCAAAAGACAGCTTAAATGTAAAGTAACCACAAGGATGATCATTGAAATAAATCAGATTTCCAGAAATACATCCCACAAACTTCGTCCATGATCTCCAATTGGAAATATTCATATAACTATTATAAAATCTGCTAGTTAAGATGGCAGACATTGGTTTGACTCAAGAAAATTGACGAAATCGTATTGCAACCTGTATAACAGAACATATTGACAGTAATTGTAATATTGTATCTAAATATATATATTATAACTCAAATAAGGCGTGCAATATATATATAAAATTATGAACTCCTCAGAATATTATGATCATGTATCCCCAGATCTAGCATAGAGCAATGTGAAAGGAAAAGCCGGAGCAACGATATTTTGAAAGGAGAGGATTTAACAGTACTTCAACAGAACGAACGGAAAACCACAACAATTCAACAGAGGCAAACTGGAGCAAGAGCATATGAAAAAAATTCCTGATTTTCCCCATCACACCATCTAAATCCACTCTATCATACCCTAAACCCAATTAACTTATCATTACCGATTAAAAACATAAATTGACATGATATAACACCATTCAAACTTGATCAAAGAAATAATTAGGTCTTGCATTTTATTGGAAAACTTAGAGACGCATTTAAAAACAATGAATTGAAAACAATATACGTAATATTATCTTACCCTGCAGCTACCCTTAAAGCACTCAGTGGCTGCCATTATACTTCCCTGCCATAAACAGGGGCCGTCCAAAGGCCTCGTACATTCTTCCAATGAATGCCTCCGCAACTTCGTGTCTCTCTTAAGCAGCTGTCCCATAAGGTAGACTGTAGCAGTCTATTTCCACCATTCTCCACTTTACTCCCAAGCTGCAGCACTCTGGAGCTTCTGGTATCATTTGAGGAACATTAAGTGCATATTCTCTATATTAATAATAGGACAAACACATAATACATTTATTATAATTATAAATGCCAATTTAAATTATAGTAATAGCAGCATTAGGTCACATTAGATGATTACAAAGCAATTAAACAAGGAAATTACAATTTTAGATGCATAGTGCTAAACATGTATTGAAATGAGGATCTATTAAATGATAAAAGAGTTACCTTACATTATTCAAGAGGAGAGCCTGCACGAACCTTCCCAAACTTAATTGTAGTATCTGGTTCATTGATTTCTACCACAACTCAGCTTTGTAGTAGGTGATGGTTATTAAGTCAAGATCATTAGGTACAGAATGACTTATCTTGCCAAAGCAATTTAGAATGTGCTGCTATTCCTATGCATTTTACAATTTTTCTCTTCCACAGGATGGTTTAGGAGGAGATTTTAAGGTAGGTACACCAGTAAACCTATATCAATAATGTATTTATTAGCTCCCCATTCCTGAAAGGTTAGAAAAGAGATCATGAATATTCAATGAAAAAATTTTAATCATAAAAAGTATTATTTTCTATTGATAATCAGATACCTAGACTTAAAAATTATATTCTAAAAACTTAAGTAAAACATACCATATTTTTTCATCACCAATTGGAAAGGCATTCGAATCACTGCATCCAACGATAGTATCAAATAAGATGCCTTCTTCAAAGCGCATCCATTATTAAAACGTCTCACTGAACATGAGAGGTCAGATCAGACCCTCTACATGAAATCTTCAAGTTTTAGTCCCATAATTGGGCAGAACTTCTCTATCGAGAGAGGCAAAATGCCTCTCTGTGACGAGAATTGTATCTGCAAATGGTATCTCTCTTTTGATAACTACCAGAAAGTCTTGAAGGGCAAAACATCTCAATCGGAATCCTGATCGTCGATGAGATTATTATTTTGCCAAAGGTAGCTTTCTATTGAGTGATACCATGAGGTACGCAGACCCTCTTTCCATGGGCAGAACCTCTCAAACAGGAGAGGCGTTACACCTCTCCTGAAGAGAACTGTATTCTGAAAATGGTACCTTACATTTGAGAGCTACCCCGTGGTACTCAGACCCACTCGATGGGCAGAATCTCTCGACCTGGGTGAGGCATCACACCACTCCATAGTGAGAATTTTATTCTGCTAGGGTAGCTCTCTTTTGAAGTTACCGGAAGACCAGAAGAACACTCCATATGGGTACCTATAAAACAATAGTTGTTAATTATTATGGCCTTAAAATAATTGAATAATTTTGTCCAATTTTATTTAGATATTTCCAAAGTATTCTAGGCTTAAACCTATTTACTCTAACCATATGTTGATTCATTACCTCAAAAGTCCTGTTAATATATTGAAGAAGTAGTCAGTTTTCCCTGTGCCGATCCAACAACATCCAAAGATTTCTAATTTCTCTGTCCCCAGCTGCTCAGGTTCAATGAACATAGGTACGGCATTGCTTAGTCCCACATTAAGTTGACCTCAACTAATGCAAACTTACGATCTTAATCTGCGTGCTCACAGGAGTATTTTGCTTTTGTTTACCATCTCTTTCTAATGCCGTCTATGGTTATTGTATCTCTGCTGCGAATAAAGCACCAAATGCACTCAAATATTTATTATAATTTTCAAACTTTGGATTAAGTTTTACCATAAAGCTAGTTTAGTTTAGTTATCACACGTTCATTGACTATATAGAAATTTGCTTACCTTTCCGGATCATTAGTGACCGATATCCACTGCTTTTCCATAGTAGTCAGCATCAAACACATGACACTGAAGCTAAAACTCGTTTTTTTCTTGGTGGTTAAACGTTATGGCCAGTACGTTGAAAAAAGTTCAAGTCAGTGACACTTATGAAATATGGTTACAATTTTAATAACCTATGAATGAGTCAGTCAGTGAATGTATAATTAGGTATGATTTGAGAAACATCTATATGTAATAGATAGGAGATGGATTAACAGATATAACTTTAATTTGTAATCATCATAAAGTCATTTTTGATACACCACTTTGTGCTACCAGTGCCTCAATGAGGCCATGGAAGTGGACAATGATGCACAGTCGGACGAGACCACACTTGCCCTTGCACACAAAGTTCCCAAAATGGCCTGTAGAAAAACTACTACTAAATCGTCGACCCATAACCTTGTGCCAAAAGCAGTGCGGAGCATGTGTTAAAAATTTAATGTACTCAAACCAAACTAGCTAAGCATACTCTATGCTCTGAAGGACTGGATACAAAAAGAATATATTTCAATGAATTTCTTTGAACCTATTATATTCCCATAAGAAGTTCTATTGGAAATGGATACGTTGCCAATAAAGAATAGCAATTACGCACCTGAAAAAGAATAATATTTATAAATAACTGATGAAAATTTAAAAACTTAGGTCTCATATTTTTCCTTAAGTAGATAATCAGCAACTTCCCGTTGATCAGTATTTCATGAATAACTCCTAAACAATCAGTTATACAAAAATATCTTTCACACAAAAGTTATATTAAATTGCATTCTCTAAAACTTTTATAAATAATTGTATATACCTAAGTATCACATTAATGGAGAAATTTTGCAGAAATCAGAAATGAGCCTCGAAATTTAGAGCTCGACTTCCAGCTAACCCATTTAAACCAGATACTTATCAACTCTAACAACACCAACCAAAGTACTATATATGAAATTTGACGTTGATAAAACAAATAGTTTACATATTACAGTGCCCACAAAGTACATAATCAGCTACTTCCGGTTTATAGGTATTTCACAAATAACTCGTTAGCAATCAGTGATAGAAAAATATGTTCAATACAGCAGTTATAGAAAATTAAATTTTCTAAAACAAAAGTATATACCTAAATTTCATTTTTTTGAGATATTTAACAAAAAAGGAAATTTGCTTCCAAGAATAAAAAAAGCCCAACTTCCGGTTAAACGATTTGCTCCAAAAATTATCAACTCTGTCACCACAAAACAGTATGTATGTGAAGTTTGGTACTGATAAGGCTAATAGTTTTCACGTTAGAGCACCAACTAGCACAGACACACACACAGACACAGTCATTGTTCCAAAAATGGTCAAAAAGTAATATAGGGACCCCAAAACATGTATTTCGGTTGAAATCTCGAAGTCAAATTTTTTCATGAAAACAATACTTTTTATATACTATAAATATATGGAGAAAGTAAAAATCCAATTAGTATGAAGGAATTGAACCTAAAATACATTGTATATTGTATGTTTGCAATAACAAAAGTGTAAAATCTTCTACCACTATTCAAAGAGTCTAAACAATTTCAGTTACAGACCACCCATTGCCATTTTACACTTCCATTATTTCATTGAATTTAAGAAAACGAAATCCAACAACGCAAACCAAAAGACAGCTTAAATGTAAAGTAACCACAAGGATGATCATTGAAATAAATCAGATTTCCAGAAATACATCCCACAAACTTCGTCCATGATCTCCAATTGGAAATATTCATATAACTATTATAAAATCTGCTAGTTAAGATGGCAGACATTGGTTTGACTCAAGAAAATTGACGAAATCGTATTGCAACCTGTATAACAGAACATATTGACAGTAATTGTAATATTGTATCTAAATATATATATTATAACTCAAATAAGGCGTGCAATATATATATAAAATTATGAACTCCTCAGAATATTATGATCATGTATCCCCAGATCTAGCATAGAGCAATGTGAAAGGAAAAGCCGGAGCAACGATATTTTGAAAGGAGAGGATTTAACAGTACTTCAACAGAACGAACGGAAAACCACAACAATTCAACAGAGGCAAACTGGAGCAAGAGCATATGAAAAAAATTCCTGATTTTCCCCATCACACCATCTAAATCCACTCTATCATACCCTAAACCCAATTAACTTATCATTACCGATTAAAAACATAAATTGACATGATATAACACCATTCAAACTTGATCAAAGAAATAATTAGGTCTTGCATTTTATTGGAAAACTTAGAGACGCATTTAAAAACAATGAATTGAAAACAATATACGTAATATTATCTTACCCTGCAGCTACCCTTAAAGCACTCAGTGGCTGCCATTATACTTCCCTGCCATAAACAGGGGCCGTCCAAAGGCCTCGTACATTCTTCCAATGAATGCCTCCGCAACTTCGTGTCTCTCTTAAGCAGCTGTCCCATAAGGTAGACTGTAGCAGTCTATTTCCACCATTCTCCACTTTACTCCCAAGCTGCAGCACTCTGGAGCTTCTGGTATCATTTGAGGAACATTAAGTGCATATTCTCTATATTAATAATAGGACAAACACATAATACATTTATTATAATTATAAATGCCAATTTAAATTATAGTAATAGCAGCATTAGGTCACATTAGATGATTACAAAGCAATTAAACAAGGAAATTACAATTTTGGATGCATAGTGCTAAACATGTATTGAAATGAGGATCTATTAAATGATAAAAGAGTTACCTTACATTATTCAAGAGGAGAGCCTGCACGAACCTTCCCAAACTTAATTGTAGTATCTGGTTCATCGATTTCTACCACAACTCAGCTTTGTAGTAGGTGATGGTTATTAAGTCAAGATCATTAGGTACAGAATGACTTATCTTGCCAAAGCAATTTAGAATGTGCTGCTATTCCTATGCATTTTACAATTTTTCTCTTCCACAGGATGGTTTAGGAGGAGATTTTAAGGTAGGTACACCAGTAAACCTATATCAATAATGTATTTATTAGCTCCCCATTCCTGAAAGGTTAGAAAAGAGATCATGAATATTCAATGAAAAAATTTTAATCATAAAAAGTATTATTTTCTATTGATAATCAGATACCTAGACTTAAAAATTATATTCTAAAAACTTAAGTAAAACATACCATATTTTTTCATCACCAATTGGAAAGGCATTCGAATCACTGCATCCAACGATAGTATCAAATAAGATGCCTTCTTCAAAGCGCATCCATTATTAAAACGTCTCACTGAACATGAGAGGTCAGATCAGACCCTCTACATGAAATCTTCAAGTTTTAGTCCCATAATTGGGCAGAACTTCTCTATCGAGAGAGGCAAAATGCCTCTCTGTGACGAGAATTGTATCTGCAAATGGTATCTCTCTTTTGATAACTACCAGAAAGTCTTGAAGGGCAAAACATCTCAATCGGAATCCTGATCGTCGATGAGATTATTATTTTGCCAAAGGTAGCTTTCTATTGAGTGATACCATGAGGTACGCAGACCCTCTTTCCATGGGCAGAACCTCTCAAACAGGAGAGGCGTTACACCTCTCCTGAAGAGAACTGTATTCTGAAAATGGTACCTTACATTTGAGAGCTACCCCGTGGTACTCAGACCCACTCGATGGGCAGAATCTCTCGACCTGGGTGAGGCATCACACCACTCCATAGTGAGAATTTTATTCTGCTAGGGTAGCTCTCTTTTGAAGTTACCGGAAGACCAGAAGAACACTCCATATGGGTACCTATAAAACAATAGTTGTTAATTATTATGGCCTTAAAATAATTGAATAATTTTGTCCAATTTTATTTAGATATTTCCAAAGTATTCTAGGCTTAAACCTATTTACTCTAACCATATGTTGATTCATTACCTCAAAAGTCCTGTTAATATATTGAAGAAGTAGTCAGTTTTCCCTGTGCCGATCCAACAACATCCAAAGATTTCTAATTTCTCTGTCCCCAGCTGCTCAGGTTCAATGAACATAGGTACGGCATTGCTTAGTCCCACATTAAGTTGACCTCAACTAATGCAAACTTACGATCTTAATCTGCGTGCTCACAGGAGTATTTTGCTTTTGTTTACCATCTCTTTCTAATGCCGTCTATGGTTATTGTATCTCTGCTGCGAATAAAGCACCAAATGCACTCAAATATTTATTATAATTTAAACTTTGGATTAAGTTTTACCATAAAGCTAGTTTAGTTTAGTTATCACACGTTCATTGACTATATAGAAATTTGCTTACCTTTCCGGATCATTAGTGACCGATATCCACTGCTTTTCCATAGTAGTCAGCATCAAACACATGACACTGAAGCTAAAACTCGTTTTTTTCTTGGTGGTTAAACGTTATGGCCAGTACGTTGAAAAAAGTTCAAGTCAGTGACACTTATGAAATATGGTTACAATTTTAATAACCTATGAATGAGTCAGTCAGTGAATGTATAATTAGGTATGATTTGAGAAACATCTATATGTAATAGATAGGAGATGGATTAACAGATATAACTTTAATTTGTAATCATCATAAAGTCATTTTTGATACACCACTTTGTGCTACCAGTGCCTCAATGAGGCCATGGAAGTGGACAATGATGCACAGTCGGACGAGACCACACTTGCCCTTGCACACAAAGTTCCCAAAATGGCCTGTAGAAAAACTACTACTAAATCGTCGACCCATAACCTTGTGCCAAAAGCAGTGCGGAGCATGTGTTAAAAATTTAATGTACTCAAACCAAACTAGCTAAGCATACTCTATGCTCTGAAGGACTGGATACAAAAAGAATATATTTCAATGAATTTCTTTGAACCTATTATATTCCCATAAGAAGTTCTATTGGAAATGGATACGTTGCCAATAAAGAATAGCAATTACGCACCTGAAAAAGAATAATATTTATAAATAACTGATGAAAATTTAAGAACTTAGGTCTCATATTTTTCCTTAAGTAGATAATCAGCAACTTCCCGTTGATCAGTATTTCATGAATAACTCCTAAACAATCAGTTATACAAAAATATCTTTCACACAAAAGTTATATTAAATTGCATTCTCTAAAACTTTTATAAATAATTGTATATACCTAAGTATCACATTAATGGAGAAATTTTGCAGAAATCAGAAATGAGCCTCGAAATTTAGAGCTCGACTTCCAGCTAACCCATTTAAACCAGATACTTATCAACTCTAACAACACCAACCAAAGTACTATATATGAAATTTGACGTTGATAAAACAAATAGTTTACATATTACAGTGCCCACAAAGTACATAATCTGCTACTTCCGGTTTATAGGTATTTCACAAATAACTCGTTAGCAATCAGTGATAGAAAAATATGTTCAATACAGCAGTTATAGAAAATTAAATTTTCTAAAACAAAAGTATATACCTAAATTTCATTTTTTTGAGATATTTAACAAAAAAGGAAATTTGCTTCCAAGAATAAATAAAGCCCAACTTCCGGTTGAACGATTTGCTCCAAAAAATTATCAACTCTGTCACCACAAAACAGTATGTATGTGAAGTTTGGTGCTGATAAGGCTAATAGTTTTCACGTTAGAGCACCAACTAGCACAGACACACACACAGACACAGTCATTGTTCCAAAAATGGTCAAAAAGTAATATAGGGACCCCAAAACATGTATTTCGGTTGAAATCTCGAAGTCAAATTTTTTCATGAAAACAATACTTTTTATATACTATAAATATATGGAGAAAGTAAAAATCCAATTAGTATGAAGGAATTGAACCTAAAATACATTGTATATTGTATGTTTGCAATAACAAAAGTGTAAAATCTTCTACCACTATTCAAAGAGTCTAAACAATTTCAGTTACAGACCACCCATTGCCATTTTACACTTCCATTATTTCAATGAATTTAAGAAAACGAAATCCAACAACGCAAACCAAAAGACAGCTTAAATGTAAAGTAACCACAAGGATGATCATTGAAATAAATCAGATTTCCAGAAATACATCCCACAAACTTCGTCCATGATCTCCAATTGGAAATATTCATATAACTATTATAAAATCTGCTAGTTAAGATGGCAGACATTGGTTTGACTCAAGAAAATTGACGAAATCGTATTGCAACCTGTATAACAGAACATATTGACAGTAATTGTAATATTGTATCTAAATATATATATTATAACTCAAATAAGGCGTGCAATATATATATAAAATTATGAACTCCTCAGAATATTATGATCATGTATCCCCAGATCTAGCATAGAGCAATGTGAAAGGAAAAGCCGGAGCAACGATATTTTGAAAGGAGAGGATTTAACAGTACTTCAACAGAACGAACGGAAAACCACAACAATTCAACAGAGGCAAACTGGAGCAAGAGCATATGAAAAAAATTCCTGATTTTCCCCATCACACCATCTAAATCCACTCTATCATACCCTAAACCCAATTAACTTATCATTACCGATTAAAAACATAAATTGACATGATATAACACCATTCAAACTTGATCAAAGAAATAATTAGGTCTTGCATTTTATTGGAAAACTTAGAGACGCATTTAAAAACAATGAATTGAAAACAATATACGTAATATTATCTTACCCTGCAGCTACCCTTAAAGCACTCAGTGGCTGCCATTATACTTCCCTGCCATAAACAGGGGCCGTCCAAAGGCCTCGTACATTCTTCCAATGAATGCCTCCGCAACTTCGTGTCTCTCTTAAGCAGCTGTCCCATAAGGTAGACTGTAGCAGTCTATTTCCACCATTCTCCACTTTACTCCCAAGCTGCAGCACTCTGGAGCTTCTGGTATCATTTGAGGAACATTAAGTGCATATTCTCTATATTAATAATAGGACAAACACATAATACATTTATTATAATTATAAATGCCAATTTAAATTATAGTAATAGCAGCATTAGGTCACATTAGATGATTACAAAGCAATTAAACAAGGAAATTACAATTTTGGATGCATAGTGCTAAACATGTATTGAAATGAGGATCTATTAAATGATAAAAGAGTTACCTTACATTATTCAAGAGGAGAGCCTGCACGAACCTTCCCAAACTTAATTGTAGTATCTGGTTCATCGATTTCTACCACAACTCAGCTTTGTAGTAGGTGATGGTTATTAAGTCAAGATCATTAGGTACAGAATGACTTATCTTGCCAAAGCAATTTAGAATGTGCTGCTATTCCTATGCATTTTACAATTTTTCTCTTCCACAGGATGGTTTAGGAGGAGATTTTAAGGTAGGTACACCAGTAAACCTATATCAATAATGTATTTATTAGCTCCCCATTCCTGAAAGGTTAGAAAAGAGATCATGAATATTCAATGAAAAAATTTTAATCATAAAAAGTATTATTTTCTATTGATAATCAGATACCTAGACTTAAAAATTATATTCTAAAAACTTAATTAAAACATACCATATTTTTTCATCACCAATTGGAAAGGCATTCGAATCACTGCATCCAACGATAGTATCAAATAAGATGCCTTCTTCAAAGCGCATCCATTATTAAAACGTCTCACTGAACATGAGAGGTCAGATCAGACCCTCTACATGAAATCTTCAAGTTTTAGTCCCATAATTGGGCAGAACTTCTCTATCGAGAGAGGCAAAATGCCTCTCTGTGACGAGAATTGTATCTGCAAATGGTATCTCTCTTTTGATAACTACCAGAAAGTCTTGAAGGGCAAAACATCTCAATCGGAATCCTGATCGTCGATGAGATTATTATTTTGCCAAAGGTAGCTTTCTATTGAGTGATACCATGAGGTACGCAGACCCTCTTTCCATGGGCAGAACCTCTCAAACAGGAGAGGCGTTACACCTCTCCTGAAGAGAACTGTATTCTGAAAATGGTACCTTACATTTGAGAGCTACCCCGTGGTACTCAGACCCACTCGATGGGCAGAATCTCTCGACCTGGGTGAGGCATCACACCACTCCATAGTGAGAATTTTATTCTGCTAGGGTAGCTCTCTTTTGAAGTTACCGGAAGACCAGAAGAACACTCCATATGGGTACCTATAAAACAATAGTTGTTAATTATTATGGCCTTAAAATAATTGAATAATTTTGTCCAATTTTATTTAGATATTTCCAAAGTATTCTAGGCTTAAACCTATTTACTCTAACCATATGTTGATTCATTACCTCAAAAGTCCTGTTAATATATTGAAGAAGTAGTCAGTTTTCCCTGTGCCGATCCAACAACATCCAAAGATTTCTAATTTCTCTGTCCCCAGCTGCTCAGGTTCAATGAACATAGGTACGGCATTGCTTAGTCCCACATTAAGTTGACCTCAACTAATGCAAACTTACGATCTTAATCTGCGTGCTCACAGGAGTATTTTGCTTTTGTTTACCATCTCTTTCTAATGCCGTCTATGGTTATTGTATCTCTGCTGCGAATAAAGCACCAAATGCACTCAAATATTTATTATAATTTTCAAACTTTGGATTAAGTTTTACCATAAAGCTAGTTTAGTTTAGTTATCACACGTTCATTGACTATATAGAAATTTGCTTACCTTTCCGGATCATTAGTGACCGATATCCACTGCTTTTCCATAGTAGTCAGCATCAAACACATGACACTGAAGCTAAAACTCGTTTTTTTCTTGGTGGTTAAACGTTATGGCCAGTACGTTGAAAAAAGTTCAAGTCAGTGACACTTATGAAATATGGTTACAATTTTAATAACCTATGAATGAGTCAGTCAGTGAATGTATAATTAGGTATGATTTGAGAAACATCTATATGTAATAGATAGGAGATGGATTAACAGATATAACTTTAATTTGTAATCATCATAAAGTCATTTTTGATACACCACTTTGTGCTACCAGTGCCTCAATGAGGCCATGGAAGTGGACAATGATGCACAGTCGGACGAGACCACACTTGCCCTTGCACACAAAGTTCCCAAAATGGCCTGTAGAAAAACTACTACTAAATCGTCGACCCATAACCTTGTGCCAAAAGCAGTGCGGAGCATGTGTTAAAAATTTAATGTACTCAAACCAAACTAGCTAAGCATACTCTATGCTCTGAAGGACTGGATACAAAAAGAATATATTTCAATGAATTTCTTTGAACCTATTATATTCCCATAAGAAGTTCTATTGGAAATGGATACGTTGCCAATAAAGAATAGCAATTACGCACCTGAAAAAGAATAATATTTATAAATAACTGATGAAAATTTAAAAACTTAGGTCTCATATTTTTCCTTAAGTAGATAATCAGCAACTTCCCGTTGATCAGTATTTCATGAATAACTCCTAAACAATCAGTTATACAAAAATATCTTTCACACAAAAGTTATATTAAATTGCATTCTCTAAAACTTTTATAAATAATTGTATATACCTAAGTATCACATTAATGGAGAAATTTTGCAGAAATCAGAAATGAGCCTCGAAATTTAGAGCTCGACTTCCAGCTAACCCATTTAAACCAGATACTTATCAACTCTAACAACACCAACCAAAGTACTATATATGAAATTTGACGTTGATAAAACAAATAGTTTACATATTACAGTGCCCACAAAGTACATAATCAGCTACTTCCGGTTTATAGGTATTTCACAAATAACTCGTTAGCAATCAGTGATAGAAAAATATGTTCAATACAGCAGTTATAGAAAATTAAATTTTCTAAAACAAAAATATATACCTAAATTTCATTTTTTTGAGATATTTAACAAAAAAGGAAATTTGCTTCCAAGAATAAAAAAAGCCCAACTTCCGTTAAACGATTTGCTCCAAAAAATTATCAACTCAGTCACCACAAAACAGTATGTATGTGAAGTTTGGTGCTGATAAGGCTAATAGTTTTCACGTTAGAGCACCAACTAGCACAGACACACACACAGACACAGTCATTGTTCCAAAAATGGTCAAAAAGTAATATAGGGACCCCAAAACATGTTTTTCGGTTGAAATCTCGAAGTCAAATTTTTTCATGAAAACAATACTTTTTATATACTATAAATATATGGAGAAAGTAAAAATCCAATTAGTATGAAGGAATTGAACCTAAAATACATTGTATATTGTATGTTTGCAATAACAAAAGTGTAAAATCTTCTACCACTATTCAAAGAGTCTAAACAATTTCAGTTACAGACCACCCATTGCCATTTTACACTTCCATTATTTCAATGAATTTAAGAAAACGAAATCCAACAACGCAAACCAAAAGACAGCTTAAATGTAAAGTAACCACAAGGATGATCATTGAAAGAAATCAGATTTCCAGAAATACATCCCACAAACTTCGTCCATGATCTCCAATTGGAAATATTCATATAACTATTATAAAATCTGCTAGTTAAGATGGCAGACATTGGTTTGACTCAAGAAAATTGACGAAATCGTATTGCAACCTGTATAACAGAACATATTGACAGTAATTGTAATATTGTATCTAAATATATATATTATAACTCAAATAAGGCGTGCAATATATATATAAAATTATGAACTCCTCAGAATATTATGATCATGTATCCCCAGATCTAGCATAGAGCAATGTGAAAGGAAAAGCCGGAGCAACGATATTTTGAAAGGAGAGGATTTAACAGTACTTCAACAGAACGAACGGAAAACCACAACAATTCAACAGAGGCAAACTGGAGCAAGAGCATATGAAAAAAATTCCTGATTTTCCCCATCACACCATCTAAATCCACTCTATCATACCCTAAACCCAATTAACTTATCATTACCGATTAAAAACATAAATTGACATGATATAACACCATTCAAACTTGATCAAAGAAATAATTAGGTCTTGCATTTTATTGGAAAACTTAGAGACGCATTTAAAAACAATGAATTGAAAACAATATACGTAATATTATCTTACCCTGCAGCTACCCTTAAAGCACTCAGTGGCTGCCATTATACTTCCCTGCCATAAACAGGGGCCGTCCAAAGGCCTCGTACATTCTTCCAATGAATGCCTCCGCAACTTCGTGTCTCTCTTAAGCAGCTGTCCCATAAGGTAGACTGTAGCAGTCTATTTCCACCATTCTCCACTTTACTCCCAATCTGCAGCACTCTGGAGCTTCTGGTATCATTTGAGGAACATTAAGTGCATATTCTCTATATTAATAATAGGACAAACACATAATACATTTATTATAATTATAAATGCCAATTTAAATTATAGTAATAGCAGCATTAGGTCACATTAGATGATTACAAAGCAATTAAACAAGGAAATTACAATTTTGGATGCATAGTGCTAAACATGTATTGAAATGAGGATCTATTAAATGATAAAAGAGTTACCTTACATTATTCAAGAGGAGAGCCTGCACGAACCTTCCCAAACTTAATTGTAGTATCTGGTTCATCGATTTCTACCACAACTCAGCTTTGTAGTAGGTGATGGTTATTAAGTCAAGATCATTAGGTACAGAATGACTTATCTTGCCAAAGCAATTTAGAATGTGCTGCTATTCCTATGCATTTTACAATTTTTCTCTTCCACAGGATGGTTTAGGAGGAGATTTTAAGGTAGGTACACCAGTAAACCTATATCAATAATGTATTTATTAGCTCCCCATTCCTGAAAGGTTAGAAAAGAGATCATGAATATTCAATGAAAAAATTTTAATCATAAAAAGTATTATTTTCTATTGATAATCAGATACCTAGACTTAAAAATTATATTCTAAAAACTTAAGTAAAACATACCATATTTTTTCATCACCAATTGGAAAGGCATTCGAATCACTGCATCCAACGATAGTATCAAATAAGATGCCTTCTTCAAAGCGCATCCATTATTAAAACGTCTCACTGAACATGAGAGGTCAGATCAGACCCTCTACATGAAATCTTCAAGTTTTAGTCCCATAATTGGGCAGAACTTCTCTATCGAGAGAGGCAAAATGCCTCTCTGTGACGAGAATTGTATCTGCAAATGGTATCTCTCTTTTGATAACTACCAGAAAGTCTTGAAGGGCAAAACATCTCAATCGGAATCCTGATCGTCGATGAGATTATTATTTTGCCAAAGGTAGCTTTCTATTGAGTGATACCATGAGGTACGCAGACCCTCTTTCCATGGGCAGAACCTCTCAAACAGGAGAGGCGTTACACCTCTCCTGAAGAGAACTGTATTCTGAAAATGGTACCTTACATTTGAGAGCTACCCCGTGGTACTCAGACCCACTCGATGGGCAGAATCTCTCGACCTGGGTGAGGCATCACACCACTCCATAGTGAGAATTTTATTCTGCTAGGGTAGCTCTCTTTTGAAGTTACCGGAAGACCAGAAGAACACTCCATATGGGTACCTATAAAACAATAGTTGTTAATTATTATGGCCTTAAAATAATTGAATAATTTTGTCCAATTTTATTTAGATATTTCCAAAGTATTCTAGGCTTAAACCTATTTACTCTAACCATATGTTGATTCATTACCTCAAAAGTCCTGTTAATATATTGAAGAAGTAGTCAGTTTTCCCTGTGCCGATCCAACAACATCCAAAGATTTCTAATTTCTCTGTCCCCAGCTGCTCAGGTTCAATGAACATAGGTACGGCATTGCTTAGTCCCACATTAAGTTGACCTCAACTAATGCAAACTTACGATCTTAATCTGCGTGCTCACAGGAGTATTTTGCTTTTGTTTACCATCTCTTTCTAATGCCGTCTATGGTTATTGTATCTCTGCTGCGAATAAAGCACCAAATGCACTCAAATATTTATTATAATTTTCAAACTTTGGATTAAGTTTTACCATAAAGCTAGTTTAGTTTAGTTATCACACGTTCATTGACTATATAGAAATTTGCTTACCTTTCCGGATCATTAGTGACCGATATCCACTGCTTTTCCATAGTAGTCAGCATCAAACACATGACACTGAAGCTAAAACTCGTTTTTTTCTTGGTGGTTAAACGTTATGGCCAGTACGTTGAAAAAAGTTCAAGTCAGTGACACTTATGAAATATGGTTACAATTTTAATAACCTATGAATGAGTCAGTCAGTGAATGTATAATTAGGTATGATTTGAGAAACATCTATATGTAATAGATAGGAGATGGATTAACAGATATAACTTTAATTTGTAATCATCATAAAGTCATTTTTGATACACCACTTTGTGCTACCAGTGCCTCAATGAGGCCATGGAAGTGGACAATGATGCACAGTCGGACGAGACCACACTTGCCCTTGCACACAAAGTTCCCAAAATGGCCTGTAGAAAAACTACTACTAAATCGTCGACCCATAACCTTGTGCCAAAAGCAGTGCGGAGCATGTGTTAAAAATTTAATGTACTCAAACCAAACTAGCTAAGCATACTCTATGCTCTGAAGGACTGGATACAAAAAGAATATATTTCAATGAATTTCTTTGAACCTATTATATTCCCATAAGAAGTTCTATTGGAAATGGATACGTTGCCAATAAAGAATAGCAATTACGCACCTGAAAAAGAATAATATTTATAAATAACTGATGAAAATTTAAAAACTTAGGTCTCATATTTTTCCTTAAGTAGATAATCAGCAACTTCCCGTTGATCAGTATTTCATGAATAACTCCTAAACAATCAGTTATACAAAAATATCTTTCACACAAAAGTTATATTAAATTGCATTCTCTAAAACTTTTATAAATAATTGTATATACCTAAGTATCACATTAATGGAGAAATTTTGCAGAAATCAGAAATGAGCCTCGAAATTTAGAGCTCGACTTCCAGCTAACCCATTTAAACCAGATACTTATCAACTCTAACAACACCAACCAAAGTACTATATATGAAATTTGACGTTGATAAAACAAATAGTTTACATATTACAGTGCCCACAAAGTACATAATCAGCTACTTCCGGTTTATAGGTATTTCACAAATAACTCGTTAGCAATCAGTGATAGAAAAATATGTTCAATACAGCAGTTATAGAAAATTAAATCTTCTAAAACAAAAGTATATACGTAAATTTCATTTTTTTGAGATATTTAACAAAAAAGGAAATTTGCTTCCAAGAATAAAAAAAGCCCAACTTCCGGTTAAACGATTTGCTCCAAAAATTATCAACTCTGTCACCACAAAACAGTATGTATGTGAAGTTTGGTACTGATAAGGCTAATAGTTTTCACGTTAGAGCACCAACTAGCACAGACACACACACAGACACAGTCATTGTTCCAAAAATGGTCAAAAAGTAATATAGGGACCCCAAAACATGTTTTTCGGTTGAAATCTCGAAGTCAAATTTTTTCATGAAAACAATACTTTTTATATACTATAAATATATGGAGAAAGTAAAAATCCAATTAGTATGAAGGAATTGAACCTAAAATACATTGTATATTGTATGTTTGCAATAACAAAAGTGTAAAATCTTCTACCACTATTCAAAGAGTCTAAACAATTTCAGTTACAGACCACCCATTGCCATTTTACACTTCCATTATTTCATTGAATTTAAGAAAACGAAATCCAACAACGCAAACCAAAAGAAAGCTTAAATGTAAAGTAACCACAAGGATGATCATTGAAATAAATCAGATTTCCAGAAATACATCCCACAAACTTCGTCCATGATCTCCAATTGGAAATATTCATATAACTTTTATAAAATCTGCTAGTTAAGATGGCAGACATTGGTTTGACTCAAGAAAATTGACGAAATCGTATTGCAACCTGTATAACAGAACATATTGACAGTAATTGTAATATTGTATCTAAATATATATATTATAACTCAAATAAGGCGTGCAATATATATATAAAATTATGAACTCCTCAGAATATTATGATCATGTATCCCCAGATCTAGCATAGAGCAATGTGAAAGGAAAAGCCGGAGCAACGATATTTTGAAAGGAGAGGATTTAACAGTACTTCAACAGAACGAACGGAAAACCACAACAATTCAACAGAGGCAAACTGGAGCAAGAGCATATGAAAAAAATTCCTGATTTTCCCCATCACACCATCTAAATCCACTCTATCATACCCTAAACCCAATTAACTTATCATTACCGATTAAAAACATAAATTGACATGATATAACACCATTCAAACTTGATCAAAGAAATAATTAGGTCTTGCATTTTATTGGAAAACTTAGAGACGCATTTAAAAACAATGAATTGAAAACAATATACGTAATATTATCTTACCCTGCAGCTACCCTTAAAGCACTCAGTGGCTGCCATTATACTTCCCTGCCATAAACAGGGGCCGTCCAAAGGCCTCGTACATTCTTCCAATGAATGCCTTCGCAACTTCGTGTCTCTCTTAAGCAGCTGTCCCATAAGGTAGACTGTAGCAGTCTATTTCCACCATTCTCCACTTTACTCCCAAGCTGCAGCACTCTGGAGCTTCTGGTATCATTTGAGGAACATTAAGTGCATATTCTCTATATTAATAATAGGACAAACACATAATACATTTATTATAATTATAAATGCCAATTTAAATTATAGTAATAGCAGCATTAGGTCACATTAGATGATTACAAAGCAATTAAACAAGGAAATTACAATTTTGGATGCATAGTGCTAAACATGTATTGAAATGAGGATCTATTAAATGATAAAAGAGTTACCTTACATTATTCAAGAGGAGAGCCTGCACGAACCTTCCCAAACTTAATTGTAGTATCTGGTTCATCGATTTCTACCACAACTCAGCTTTGTAGTAGGTGATGGTTATTAAGTCAAGATCATTAGGTACAGAATGACTTATCTTGCCAAAGCAATTTAGAATGTGCTGCTATTCCTATGCATTTTACAATTTTTCTCTTCCACAGGATGGTTTAGGAGGAGATTTTAAGGTAGGTACACCAGTAAACCTATATCAATAATGTATTTATTAGCTCCCCATTCCTGAAAGGTTAGAAAAGAGATCATGAATATTCAATGAAAAAATTTTAATCATAAAAAGTATTATTTTCTATTGATAATCAGATACCTAGACTTAAAAATTATATTCTAAAAACTTAAGTAAAACATACCATATTTTTTCATCACCAATTGGAAAGGCATTCGAATCACTGCATCCAACGATAGTATCAAATAAGATGCCTTCTTCAAAGCGCATCCATTATTAAAACGTCTCACTGAACATGAGAGGTCAGATCAGACCCTCTACATGAAATCTTCAAGTTTTAGTCCCATAATTGGGCAGAACTTCTCTATCGAGAGAGGCAAAATGCCTCTCTGTGACGAGAATTGTATCTGCAAATGGTATCTCTCTTTTGATAACTACCAGAAAGTCTTGAAGGGCAAAACATCTCAATCGGAATCCTGATCGTCGATGAGATTATTATTTTGCCAAAGGTAGCTTTCTATTGAGTGATACCATGAGGTACGCAGACCCTCTTTCCATGGGCAGAACCTCTCAAACAGGAGAGGCGTTACACCTCTCCTGAAGAGAACTGTATTCTGAAAATGGTACCTTACATTTGAGAGCTACCCCGTGGTACTCAGACCCACTCGATGGGCAGAATCTCTCGACCTGGGTGAGGCATCACACCACTCCATAGTGAGAATTTTATTCTGCTAGGGTAGCTCTCTTTTGAAGTTACCGGAAGACCAGAAGAACACTCCATATGGGTACCTATAAAACAATAGTTGTTAATTATTATGGCCTTAAAATAATTGAATAATTTTGTCCAATTTTATTTAGATATTTCCAAAGTATTCTAGGCTTAAACCTATTTACTCTAACCATATGTTGATTCATTACCTCAAAAGTCCTGTTAATATATTGAAGAAGTAGTCAGTTTTCCCTGTGCCGATCCAACAACATCCAAAGATTTCTAATTTCTCTGTCCCCAGCTGCTCAGGTTCAATGAACATAGGTACGGCATTGCTTAGTCCCACATTAAGTTGACCTCAACTAATGCAAACTTACGATCTTAATCTGCGTGCTCACAGGAGTATTTTGCTTTTGTTTACCATCTCTTTCTAATGCCGTCTATGGTTATTGTATCTCTGCTGCGAATAAAGCACCAAATGCCCTCAAATATTTATTATAATTTTCAAACTTTGGATTAAGTTTTACCATAAAGCTAGTTTAGTTTAGTTATCACACGTTCATTGACTATATAGAAATTTGCTTACCTTTCCGGATCATTAGTGACCGATATCCACTGCTTTTCCATAGTAGTCAGCATCAAACACATGACACTGAAGCTAAAACTCGTTTTTTTCTTGGTGGTTAAACGTTATGGCCAGTACGTTGAAAAAAGTTCAAGTCAGTGACACTTATGAAATATGGTTACAATTTTAATAACCTATGAATGAGTCAGTCAGTGAATGTATAATTAGGTATGATTTGAGAAACATCTATATGTAATAGATAGGAGATGGATTAACAGATATAACTTTAATTTGTAATCATCATAAAGTCATTTTTGATACACCACTTTGTGCTACCAGTGCCTCAATGAGGCCATGGAAGTGGACAATGATGCACAGTCGGACGAGACCACACTTGCCCTTGCACACAAAGTTCCCAAAATGGCCTGTAGAAAAACTACTACTAAATCGTCGACCCATAACCTTGTGCCAAAAGCAGTGCGGAGCATGTGTTAAAAATTTAATGTACTCAAACCAAACTAGCTAAGCATACTCTATGCTCTGAAGGACTGGATACAAAAAGAATATATTTCAATGAATTTCTTTGAACCTATTATATTCCCATAAGAAGTTCTATTGGAAATGGATACGTTGCCAATAAAGAATAGCAATTACGCACCTGAAAAAGAATAATATTTATAAATAACTGATGAAAATTTAAGAACTTAGGTCTCATATTTTTCCTTAAGTAGATAATCAGCAACTTCCCGTTGATCAGTATTTCATGAATAACTCCTAAACAATCAGTTATACAAAAATATCTTTCACACAAAAGTTATATTAAATTGCATTCTCTAAAACTTTTATAAATAATTGTATATACCTAAGTATCACATTAATGGAGAAATTTTGCAGAAATCAGAAATGAACCTCGAAATTTAGAGCTCGACTTCCAGCTAACCCATTTAAACCAGATACTTATCAACTCTAACAACACCAACCAAAGTACTATATATGAAATTTGACGTTGATAAAACAAATAGTTTACATATTACAGTGCCCACAAAGTACATAATCAGCTACTTCCGGTTTATAGGTATTTCACAAATAACTCGTTAGCAATCAGTGATAGAAAAATATGTTCAATACAGCAGTTATAGAAAATTAAATTTTCTAAAACAAAAGTATATACCTAAATTTCATTTTTTTGAGATATTTAACAAAAAAGGAAATTTGCTTCCAAGAATAAAAAAAGCCCAACTTCCGGTTAAACGATTTGCTCCAAAAAATTATCAACTCTGTCACCACAAAACAGTATGTATGTGAAGTTTGGTACTGATAAGGCTAATAGTTTTCACGTTAGAGCACCAACTAGCACAGACACACACACAGACACAGTCATTGTTCCAAAAATGGTCAAAAAGTAATATAGGGACCCCAAAACATGTATTTCGGTTGAAATCTCGAAGTCAAATTTTTTCATGAAAACAATACTTTTTATATACTATAAATATATGGAGAAAGTAAAAATCCAATTAGTATGAAGGAATTGAACCTAAAATACATTGTATATTGTATGTTTGCAATAACAAAAGTGTAAAATCTTCTACCACTATTCAAAGAGTCTAAACAATTTCAGTTACAGACCACCCATTGCCATTTTACACTTCCATTATTTCAATGAATTTAAGAAAACGAAATCCAACAACGCAAACCAAAAGACAGCTTAAATGTAAAGTAACCACAAGGATGATCATTGAAATAAATCAGATTTCCAGAAATACATCCCACAAACTTCGTCCATGATCTCCAATTGGAAATATTCATATAACTATTATAAAATCTGCTAGTTAAGATGGCAGACATTGGTTTGACTCAAGAAAATTGACGAAATCGTATTGCAACCTGTATAACAGAACATATTGACAGTAATTGTAATATTGTATCTAAATATATATATTATAACTCAAATAAGGCGTGCAATATATATATAAAATTATGAACTCCTCAGAATATTATGATCATGTATCCCCAGATCTAGCATAGAGCAATGTGAAAGGAAAAGCCGGAGCAACGATATTTTGAAAGGAGAGGATTTAACAGTACTTCAACAGAACGAACGGAAAACCACAACAATTCAACAGAGGCAAACTGGAGCAAGAGCATATGAAAAAAATTCCTGATTTTCCCCATCACACCATCTAAATCCACTCTATCATACCCTAAACCCAATTAACTTATCATTACCGATTAAAAACATAAATTGACATGATATAACACCATTCAAACTTGATCAAAGAAATAATTAGGTCTTGCATTTTATTGGAAAACTTAGAGACGCATTTAAAAACAATGAATTGAAAACAATATACGTAATATTATCTTACCCTGCAGCTACCCTTAAAGCACTCAGTGGCTGCCATTACACTTCCCTGCCATAAACAGGGGCCGTCCAAAGGCCTCGTACATTCTTCCAATGAATGCCTCCGCAACTTCGTGTCTCTCTTAAGCAGCTGTCCCATAAGGTAGACTGTAGCAGTCTATTTCCACCATTCTCCACTTTACTCTCAAGCTGCAGCACTCTGGAGCTTCTGGTATCATTTGAGGAACATTAAGTGCATATTCTCTATATTAATAATAGGACAAACACATAATACATTTATTATAATTATAAATGCCAATTTAAATTATAGTAATAGCAGCATTAGGTCACATTAGATGATTACAAAGCAATTAAACAAGGAAATTACAATTTTGGATGCATAGTGCTAAACATGTATTGAAATGAGGATCTATTAAATGATAAAAGAGTTACCTTACATTATTCAAGAGGAGAGCCTGCACGAACCTTCCCAAACTTAATTGTAGTATCTGGTTCATCGATTTCTACCACAACTCAGCTTTGTAGTAGGTGATGGTTATTAAGTCAAGATCATTAGGTACAGAATGACTTATCTTGCCAAAGCAATTTAGAATGTGCTGCTATTCCTATGCATTTTACAATTTTTCTCTTCCACAGGATGGTTTAGGAGGAGATTTTAAGGTAGGTACACCAGTAAACCTATATCAATAATGTATTTATTAGCTCCCCATTCCTGAAAGGTTAGAAAAGAGATCATGAATATTCAATGAAAAAATTTTAATCATAAAAAGTATTATTTTCTATTGATAATCAGATACCTAGACTTAAAAATTATATTCTAAAAACTTAAGTAAAACATACCATATTTTTTCATCACCAATTGGAAAGGCATTCGAATCACTGTATCCAACGATAGTATCAAATAAGATGCCTTCTTCAAAGCGCATCCATTATTAAAACGTCTCACTGAACATGAGAGGTCAAATCAGACCCTCTACATGAAATCTTCAAGTTTTAGTCCCATAATTGGGCAGAACTTCTCTATCGAGAGAGGCAAAATGCCTCTCTGTGACGAGAATTGTATCTGCAAATGGTATCTCTCTTTTGATAACTACCAGAAAGTCTTGAAGGGCAAAACATCTCAATCGGAATCCTGATCGTCGATGAGATTATTATTTTGCCAAAGGTAGCTTACTATTGAGTGATACCATGAGGTACGCAGACCCTCTTTCCATGGGCAGAACCTCTCAAACAGGAGAGGCGTTACACCTCTCCTGAAGAGAACTGTATTCTGAAAATGGTACCTTACATTTGAGAGCTACCCCGTGGTACTCAGACCCACTCGATGGGCAGAATCTCTCGACCTGGGTGAGGCATCACACCACTCCATAGTGAGAATTTTATTCTGCTAGGGTAGCTCTCTTTTGAAGTTACTGGAAGACCAGAAGACCACTCCATATGGGTACCTATAAAAGAATAGTTGTTAATTATGGCCTTAAAATAATTGAATAATTTTGTCCAATTTTATTTAGATATTTCCAAAGTATTCTAGGCTTAAACTTATTTACTCTAACCCTATGTTGATTCATTACCTCGAAGGTCCTGTTAATATTTTGAAGAAGTAGTCAGTTTTCCCTGTGCCGATCCAACAACATCCAAAGATTTCTAATTTCTCTGTCCCCAGCTGCTCAGGTTCAATGAACATGGGTACAGCATTGCTTAGTCCACATTAAGTTGACCTTAACTAATGCAAACTTACGATCTTCATCTGCGTGCTCATAGGAGTATTTAGCTTTTGTTCACCATCTCTTATAATGCCGTCTATGGTTATTGTATCTCTGCTGCGAATAAAGCATCAAATGCACTCAAATATTTATTATAATTTTCAAACTTTGGATTAAGTTTTACCATAAAGCTAGTTAATTTAGTTATAACAAGTTTATTTACTATATAGAAATTGTCTTACCTTTCCAGATTATTATTGACCGATATCCACATCTTTTCCATTATATAAAGTGAGAAAACATACCACAGTTCAACAACGCATTCATCAGCTCGAAATTAATTCTTTAGCATTAAGTGTTATGCATTAGGAAAACATTTAAGAACAGTTTCAATGACATTAACAATTTTCTTGGAATTCTGTAAGGAGAGCCCTTGATCAGTACAGTTGTTCACTCATGCCTCGGTAGCTTTTATTTCATCACAGCCATGATCTAGACTGGGACAAAAGAAAATGAGTGATACATTTTTCTCTATCCTGTACCGCATGACAAATGGAAACAGCCCATTCATCAGAGTGTGATAGCAGGAACAAAGGAGAATAATTGAAGTAAAAATAGAAGGATCGCAAGGAAGGGCAAAAACAGGAATGGGGATTCTAGAATACGTAAAAAAAATGGCAAAGTTACACGCAAATGAAAGATGATTACCAGCACCAACTACAATGAAAATTTATCACTTGAGTCAATTGCAAATAAACTCTTGTTGCAAAGTTGATTACTTAGTAAAATGCATTGGCATACAAACCACAGGAAAAATAAAATCTAATATATAAATAGTGATTTGCAAAGGATAATTGGGAGAAATGGATAAAGGGAATTATGAAATCAGAACAGAGAAACAAAGAATGGACTAGATTATCCTAAAACTCCGTAAGTTTGCTTGTAAAACTTCACAATCCTTAAAACCATTATGGAAAAATGTTGAAAGGAATAGCTATTGAACCGTAATTTTATATGAATTTAGTAGAAATACTGATATAATATTCATTTTATGCTTAAAAAATATTTTTTATTATTATATTTCTAAATACTAACAATTTTTAGGGGAAATATTAAGGTCAACGAGTGCGACAAAGGTCGGGAAATTATAAAATGAAAAATATATGAAATGTGCAAAAGAAAATCAAAGAAATTGGGTATTTTAATAGTGAAGCCTGTAATGTTGTGCTCACTACCTAAGGAAAGCTGTCTTGTTACCTAGGACGTGACTTTCTCTTACGACTGAGTTTCACTTTCTACGTCGGCGAGGGAAATCAGCAGAGTACTGATGAAGAGAAAACATCCCAGTTACTGGTCACCTGTAAATAAATTTTTGCTTTAATTAAGTTGCATTACGAATTGTCAGTTCACAGTTATTACTATTATTAATATAAATTGATAATAATGTAGCAAGGACTTATTAAATTTACAATACGACATTATTATCATTACATGAGTAAAACTTGCCTGAAATCGGCTTACGCGATTAAAATTCATGATTGAATTAAATGTATTGAAAGTGACGTACTCATTTTGTTACAAACAAGAATAAAATCTATTGATTTAATATCATTAGAATGACAAATCTAAAAAGAATGAAAATTTTATTTTAAATATGGCATGAATAAGAATACAGTAGAGTACACAAAATACAGAATAATAATGTTAACAGTTATCGTGACTTGGCACAACGCACTTTTGTATTGTTAAAAATTATCACAAATGGTCATCATATGGTTTGCTAAAATATATTACAGATTATACTATTTAGGTAACTATATTCAGATTCAATGAAGTTAATAATTATTTATACCACTGGCATCGCTGCTGAGTTTTTTAAATCCCGAAATCCATTATGGTTACAATTGCCATGATATCTCATCGGAAGATACGTAAAGAAAAGTTTTTAAAAAGGTACGTGCAACACTCGTTCCTAAGTAGTTACTGAAAGTTTCAGAATACTTAATGGTGATCGATTTAAAACATATAATGCATTCTTAATTCCTAACCATCGTATCCAAAAAGATACACGACCGAACTACTTTTTTCTTCTAAAAGTCGGCAAGTGATAAGTTAAAATTTAAATCGATTATACAGTAGGCTTATAGGAACAACCACTTCTTCTTGTTTTCTCCGAGTATCGGGGAAAAAACAAGGAGCGCCGACAACCACGGTTTTCTGAGATATTAAACCTCCAACTCATTAGCAGCCGTGTAACATATTTTCATTCTTTACATATGAATTGATTTGTACTACCGAAAAGAAGAAATACTACCAAACTAAAATGACCTTAGAGCAGAGAATACTTTGATAATCATTTCTTGGCTAATAAATATTTACGCCACTGGAATCGACACTGAATTTTAAATCTTGAATTCCGTTAGGGTTCCCGTTGGCGAAATCTCGCAAGAAAATGGAAAATATTTTAAAACTTATATTGAAAATGCGTAATATTTATTTAAATTTACAGAACACCCATTAATGACGGATGAAAAAGCAACTAATTCTTGATTCCTAGACAAAAATCAAAAATGATAAGCGACTGAATTACTCGGGCAAATTCTTCTAGAAGTGATCTTCGGCAAAAGATAAGTTAAAATGTTAATCGAAAATTAATGAAAAAGAATATTTCGAAATTGTGATATTGAAAGTAGGAGTAAAGAAGTAGTTTTGTGGACGAAGGTCAAGGTGTGGGAAAGTGCTTCATTATCTCAAACAAACAGCTTTACGGTGACGCTTGGTTTCCACTGAATTCCAGTTATTTAATCACTGTATTATGTTGTAACATGTATTACATAATAGAAAGATCTCGCGGCGCATACGACAGGAATAAATTCAGTAATTGGATACATAGTAATGAAGCAGTTACCTTATAAGTGTTATAATAAATAATCACTTAAAGTATGTATATGATAAATCTATGTGACGTAATGCAATTTGAACTCCCGATATCCGTTACCGTTGGTGACTTCTCGTGTAGAACTCGGAAGTTCTTTAACGAGATTTTAAACCTCTAATTCATTAAAGGCCGTGTTCTAAATTTTGTTTCATGACATCAGAATTATTAAAAAATATTTACTTCCAATAAACCTGGGGCGTGCAGGAGAAAAAAATTGGAACAGTTTCGAAGTTAATGAGTTATTCACGGCTCCAGCAACGAATATTTCGCAAAGACATAAAACGAAACGTCAGAAGTATCACACAAGACATATTCACTTATTCGATCACAGGTGAACTTAACGAACGATGACTTTGCTTATTAAATGATTACTAAGCTTATCACATAATAACTAAGGTAAGCATGTGATAACTTATTTTCTTAAGAGATAATTCCGCTTAGGATATAATAACTCCGATTCTCAAACGATAACTTAGCTTAACACTTAGTAAATAATAATCCTAAAAACTGTAACATATATTCTTAAATGAAAGCTTTGCTTAGCAAAGGATAATTCCGTTTACAAAATGACAACTTCGCAAATTAAGATATAACCTCGCTTTTAAGTGAAAACTTCGCATAGCAAATGATAATATTAGCTTCTATAATGGAAAAAAAGATCCCGATTATATCCACTTAAAAAGTTAATGCTATTTACAAAGATACAACCATCCCCTAGCAAGAAAAATTCCGACTTGCCGGGGTTGGAACCCGAGACCTTTGCGTTGGAGTAGCTAGCGCGCTAACAACTCCTTCACCTCAGTCGGCAACATATTTAATTTGAGATTCCTTAAGAACAGAAAATTCTTTCGCCTCAGTAAAAATCTAATAATTTGAATTTCCGAATGTTGAAAATACGATACAAATTTCATTTGCCGAATGTTCAATCTCCTGCAAGCTCATTCGGAAAACATCGTTCATAGAAATATTCCGTGTCATGGTAGATTTGCAATAGATAGGTTAAGTGCAGATATTGCATCCAAATACACTACGCTTTTAACATATATCAGCACTTCAAACGTTTAAACATAACGAAAAATGATTCAAATTCTTACCGTTGCTGCGGAAGTGTATCACCACGACCTTTCCCCACGAAGTCTCACTGGGAACTGAAAATTTTGTCACAGAAAACCATTACGAAAGAGAAGCTGCGCTCTGATTGGTGGAAATTTGTTTTCCCCCACCCCTATCCCCGTCAACCGTTACATTTAAAATCACCAAAAAAATGAAAATAATTAAATATTGCTATTAAATAATGGAATTTTGTTTAAATAACTAAATTTTTGAAAATGGAATGAATTGTAAAAAAATTGCTTCTAACTTTAAGCGAATTCTATAATAACCTCGAAGTTAACGATGGCTGGTATTCACTGGGTTAGGATAAACGCTACGAAAAGAATCATATTGAGATATGATTGACTCTTAGAGTATGGAAATAGATAACATTTCAAAATTTAATTAAGTTGTCGGTCATAACATGATTAAATATCTTTTGGTTCCCACTTATAAAATCCCGTTCTCACTTTATTAGAAATTTCATGGATTCAAATATCGCATTGGTCGTCAGGAGGACTGCTTCTTTATAATATCCGAAATTTTAGAAATTTTACGATTATTTTGTCGAATTGCTCGAAAGAAAGATTCGAAAACGATATTCCACGATCAAAATACGAATCTTCGTTAAATTCCGTTCTTTTGGTGCTTGTCTCGACTCAGCACGACCATACCTTCTAATTTAATTCTTCAAAAGAAATGAAGCCTGCAAAAGATAAAAGTGAAGTTAAGGTGTATTTATTACGGAAAATTGTTTGAGCGATCTTGGTTCGAACCCAGAAAAGGTATCGAAGAAAAATTAAACAATACTTCGTTTCTGATCTCGAAGAATACTTGTGCAAAGTTTCACCCAGTTCGGAGAAACGCTGTGGACTCTAATCGATGACAAACACTGAATTTCTGCTTTACAAATAAGGTTAGCATTAAGTTAATATTTTCCACTAAATCAACGCTTCAAGCGAGTGCAATCTTTAAGGCAATCAGTGATCATATTACGACACACGTTTTTAAATAATCCCACCTCTCTGTTTCTGATTAATACACAAAGTAATGTATGTTTCATTGGGAAATTGATTCCTCTATTTGAATCGTTAACACCGTATACGACTTTGAGTAGATAATAGCGACATTCTGGAAGAAATACTAAAGAAATGAATGCTATGGTAACGGAAAATCCATGGCAACACCATCATGATGAACAAAACCATCTCAAAATTTTTCCAATCAATAGTTTTAACAGGTATTTGCAACCCAATCTCACACTTTGTTAATGCACGACTTGTACAATGCATGTCATTCGACAATTCTACCTTCAACGTCCCTCAATAAAACGTTAATCGGAAGAAAGATCGATTTCGTAAAGGATTGCTCCCGTATAATTGTTACCTTCGAATAGAAGTAGATATTCCAAACCTTAGAAGCTGTACGGCATGTCATTCACTGGCACATGTTGCTCAATCCAAGGAAACAGGTTCGATCTTCCAGCAATACTCTTAATTCCACTTCCTGGTTCTTATAGCGACCACATCACTCACAAACACACGTAATATTTAAATATATTCATTACGAAACGTAATAATTATACTTTTTAGTCGGCACAACCAGATTGGAGTCAATTATTCGTAGAAACAGAGTCAATCCTTGCACTCACCGTACTTCGCTTCGCTACTCGCGATTCTTCTGAAAATAAAAGACGGCGAAGCGTTTCCGAAGGTGACATCGTCATTAGAAATGACCTCGTGATTTCGAAAGCTAAGTAAGAATTGCCGATTTTAAGAGACGCAAACCTTTCTTTCCGACGTTTTCAGGTAGGAAATAGCTATGAATAGAATTAGGCATTTCGCTGATATCACACGTACTCCACCACTTAATCTGAACCGTTCTTTGTGAGCGACAGCATAATCCCAACTTCTCTTTTCACCATTGATTCTATGTCTCAAACTTTGCAGCAAATACAATTTTATCAATCGTGAATTAAACACCGTGCTCCATAGGAAGACGTATACTAAACCAATCAGTATTATATTATATTATATGTCAGCTGATCTTGGAGGCACGCTATGAAACCATGGTCGATCTTAATAATACTGTGTGGTTTAGTAAACGTATTCCAATTTTGCTAGAAGATTTCACAGGAGCAGAATTTACACCACAAACCAACCTTATATCATCCATCCAATTCGCTTCTCCCTTGCATGAAATGACGACACTTAAAGTTGCCTTCCGAAAATTCCAGAACGTTCGGAATTCGATGTTCTTTCTTTCCACGTCTGACTCACGTAACTTCCAATTCCTATGCATTGAGAAATGGTCTAATCTACATTCGAAAGAATTTTCAAAGTGCTTAAAAATTGCTCGTCTTTGTGAAGTTGATTTGTTTGAAAGAAATCCTTTTCCTCTAGATTTCTGTAAGTTACTTGCGCTTCGTTAGAATATACGCATGGGAAACACATGAAGAACGTTTTCCGACAGTTGAAGACTCGACTCACAGCAATGTCGTAAATCAAGTGTCGAAAACTGTGTTGTTCGAAATCTGTGATCTAAAAAATCCCAAGAAGATACTTCTGATAATTCATTGATTACGTGCTGCAGTTCACGGGAATGGGGAATCCTTCGTTCATGTTACAATAGAAAAATGCAGGATTCTACAGTAAGCACAATGACATGGTGCATTGATTTGAATCTAGATGTGTGTGAATATGAAATTTCACCTCGTGGGTAAGCAAAGACTGGTTCTACTCGGCTCTCTGATATCAGAATTCACAATGCAAATACATTCGTATTCTAGAATATTTAGTATTTATAAGCATAACTTGAATCATAGTACTAATATAGGCAAAATGTTTCATTGTTCAATCGATCAAAAAATAATTACGAACTCTTGATCAAGGTGGTGAGCCGTGGTAAAGATCATCCATAGTGAAATTTGTATTTTGATGAAGAAATCTAACGATGCTAACTGTTGTACTCTATTTATCTAATCTTGTTGTTCTACTGGATTTGTTAGCCCTTTATCCTGTGAGTAAAGTCATTGAGTAGAGCCGGAGGTTCTTTGGGATATCTTTCGCTCGTTTTTTTAGAAAATGTATATATTTTCGTCTCACTTAATCCTTTCCATTTGAAAAATAGCAGTCACCTAATAGTCAACTTACTCAATTACTTAAGCCGTTGCATGAACTTGATAACTTTCAGAAGTGATTTGTTTTAATTCCATAAATATTCTTAATAGTCATTGAATTTGCATGTCTCGGCAATTTCAATATATTTTGGGAAGTTTATTGCATAGAGTATTTCCCTATCAATCTAAATCCAACAAGGTGCAGAGTATAAACTAATAGGGTACGATATTGAGAAGTCTTCGACATGAAAGACTTCAGATGAGATGCTCCTTCGATGAGCTTTAAATGCTACCCTTCTGATGTTTAGCATCCGGTAATGCTTCGCAGTTTGGCTAAGTCTTTGGTGGAAGGGTTATTTATTCAGAGTCTTTTACATTAAGCAGGAAATTTGTAGGTCACTAATCTCGCGAATTCTTAGCTGTTTCTCTTTTCTGCTGATGTCTTCATCGGTCTACAATTAATATCCCCTGCACCGATATCTATTCTTTTGTCTTACGATGACGTCTTTCATATGTGAATTTGGGAATCATTATATCTATGTCATATAAGGGCGATCTTCGACGAAAATAATTTTTTGCAAACAAAATTAAAAATATATTTAAAATGATACTTTTTGAAATTCGTCTAAATATAATGGTTTGTAATGGTAACAATCGTGGAAAATTTCCAAGGCGGTTGGTGGGCGTAGCCAGATTGACAGACGGTTAAATTTCGACCAATCAGGTGACGGCAATTTCGATCATCGGTTGCGCAGACGGTTTTTTTGTCAGTTCCTGTCGAGATTTCTTCCGGTGAGGAAGTGCTGCCAAATTGATTTGTGGAAAGACCGTTGGAGATTTGAATTTGCCAACGCGATCCAACTTCGTTAATGTTTTTTAGAGTACCGATATTGTTACTGTCGCATATTCTATTAGCAATAATTAATCTTCGATGTTGTTTATATTTTTAGGAAGAGGCCAGCATTCATTTTGTCAACATCCATCGCCGACTTCACCCAGGATTTTCAGCGAATGGTAAGTTACCAAAGATACCTAATTAGATTTTGTCTTCTTTTTCATAAAGTCTTTGATAGAATTGCTGTACCGTGAAATATAAGGGATTCAAGTGTCGTTGATGGGTCATATCGGTACTCAACGTTCCAGATTCTAAGATTAGGACTAAAAATCCTGTCAGTCAAAGTTATTTCTCTTAATTTTTCACATTATAGAGCTACACGACAAGGGTAGATTGGGCTGTTTATAGCAAAGATATGCGGGCCATTATGTCAACGATAATAAGACGTATAGTAAGCAAATATTATTAGTTTAGCCGGCAAAGTGTTTTTGTTGGAAGATATTGCTTGTAAATGGATATTAGGCGATTGCAAAGCTACATACAGAGAGTAAGCTATGAATAATCTATCTATGCACTAAAAATTCGTTGTTGGAGCCGTAAATATCTTATAATATTTTGTTCTCTGGCAAGCATCAGTTTCATCGAAAGTTAGTATTTGTAAATAATACTCACGTAACGAGAGAAAATTTGGAACGTGGCTGTTAATGAATTAGAGGTTCAAGGTCTAAGTTCTGGTTCAAAACCTTTCGAGTTCAATACGAGAAGTCACCAACGGTAACGGATATAGGGAATTCAAGTTGCATTATGCCACATAGATTCGTCAATGCTTTATTTAAGTGATTGTTCATTCTATCGCTTATAAGAGAACTTCTTCATTAATACGAATGTATTTACTAGATTTATTCCCTACCGATTTCAATAACAGGAATTCTGTGCTAAACTGAAGGTCATGGGACAGCTGTTTGTTTTGAGATTTCAAGGAACTTTCTTTTTACCCATGCGCGAAAGCATTTTGACTTGCCTTGACCTTCTTTATCAGAACTACTCTTGCTTTCAAAATATCTCAATTTCCGAACATTTACATTTTTTGAATCATCAACTCAAATTTCAAGCTTTCATTTGCCGACTTTTGGAATAATTCTTTCAAATAATTCAATCGTTGATCATGTTTGAACGAATGGTTAGAAATTCAGAATGAGTTACTTTTAAAATCACTGATCGATGAGTGTCCTTTTATTTTTAAATGCCACTTAAGAATCAGACTTACTTTCCCCTGCTTTTTAAATACTCATGCGTTGTCTCATGAGACATCACTATTGGTTATCATAACGGATTACAGGATTTCAAATGTAGTGGAAACTTTCCGGTGGTATTAGTGTTTATAAATTAACTAGTGAGTTTCCCAGGTGAAGATGACGGTATTAAATATAAATTTATTTACCGAAAATATTAATAATCCAGATAATATATTGGATTTTTTTAGAAATGTTTATGGAATTATGACTCCGCTGATTTACCGTCCCAGTTCAGAAAGTGAGACAATAATCGTTTAGAAGTTTGAGTTTTTATCGTTTCGCAATAGTTTTTAGGTCTTTTCAAGTCTACGGAATAAATTTTAAGTTCAAAACTCTCTTATCTGAATAGTATTAATTTCTTACCGAGTTGATTTACAATTTTATATTGAGAGACACTTTTTTCAGGAATCTTATTCTGGTTTGAAGAATCGGTATAGTGAGCAACATTTAGTTCATCATTCATAACCTTTTGTCACAAACGAATCTCATAGAATTGGATGAAATTTTTGCGAAACTTTTATTCTAATTTTAAGGATATAATTTCTGAACTGATTCTCTGATTGGTACTTCTTATAAAGGTAACCAGATTTTTTAAATCTTTCACGGAAATGTGTTTTCAAAACAACGGATTTCCTCATTTGAAAAATTATTAGCTTCGTTTTACATATATATTCACAAATCTAAAGGGAAATACTTAATTATTTTTCAACATGCGATGTAAATTAAATTTTACTTAGCAGAGGAAACTTAAACAGTGTACTACAAGAAGTGTAAAATAGTGACTTTGCTAGGACTCGAAGCCAAGCACGCCACTCTAAAGGATGTAGCTTAGTTGATACGATACCAGTATTTAAGTGGTTAGGATGACGGAAATTTTGAGCTATTAGATTACCCGTCCGGAATGTGAGAGACCCGGGTTCGGGTCCCAGTCAAGTCACTATTTTTCCCATCTCGTAAACACCTTTATCGTTATCCAATGCATTATTAATTTGCATTTGTTTGTCTTTAAGGATTAAGGGAGAGCTGCAATCGATTCACATATCGATACTGCGCAGGTGTGATGTGACAGAGAGAAAACATCACCGGAGATCCGCATGGAGACGTCGGAGTTCAAATTAAGGTAATGAGAATTTTTAATTACTACGAATCGCTGTATTTCACCTTTTAGCATTTTAAACATAGAAGTAGAGAAGTACGTCTATTTTACGATCTCAATCTTAAAAATTTATTCGGTTCAAATTAATATAACGTCGTCGTCATCAATATCGCTCCCCCCAAGGGATACAATGTTATTGGTGCCTGGATCATATAAATATTTGTCCACATGTATGGCTCGAATAATTTAAAAATAAAAGACTTTCCTACTATTAAAATGTTTTCGGTTTAAATGAATAAATATGAATATATATAAATTATGGTTCAAGAAGGATTTGAACCGGCTCCCGATTAGAGACAGGTCACAAAAAGCAAACAGCAGACTGAATGCCGTTTTAATATTTGGGTGATATTGAATTTCCAGCCCCTTGGCTGCGAATTCAACTTCTTCAATTTCTGCATCATTCTTAATGTAAAAGTGCTTTTGCATATTGGCACCCACCGGGAATTGAGCTAGGGACCGCTTTCACCAAAGGTGCCGTTCACATTGACCACACACTCCTTGACACGTTGATATTTTTCCTGAAGTGGTCGTTCAATATTGGTGAAAAGTAAAAGGCGTGGATTAAAATTAATTACGGTCAGATTATTAAAAATATATACTTAATGTACTTTGGAATTAAAAGAGATCGTTTGACATTATTCGATCTGCCATACCCTAAAATAATTTAATCGATTTTAAAATGAAAACAATAAAGAGTCATAGATAGATAAAAAAAAGGACGCAGCGGCGCGCGGGTCTTTTGAATTTAAAATGTACGATAATAATTGATTGAAATCAGAGGATACAAATAGTGAAAGGTTTTGAAAATGAATAAATAAATAATTAATTAAGAACATATAGGAAAATAAATAAGATATACGCGTAGTTGCCTAGTCCTAGGTTAAAATAAGAGTTACAAGCTTAGAGGCATACTTGGGCTTTTATATTTAGGGCAGCAATCCCTTGGGGAGTCCCACATACTTCGGAAGAGCTCGGAAGGTCCTTGAGGAAGAGGATCATTTATAACAGCTTCTTTTAGCACTGTTTCAATTGGCTTGAGTTTTCCCCAATAAATGTCCTTCATAGAGGTTATTTTCGGAACTCTTAAAATGTTTTTTGTAGTCATTCTCTCGAATGCAATTAATTAGTATAATATGGTGGGAGAACAGTATTGCCAATCCGGGCTCGCGTACGTCAGTATTGATCTGATCATCCTATTGAGTAATAGAATTTTACGCTATCAAATTTGAATTTATTTACCGAAAATATTAAGAATCAAGATAATATATTGGATTTTTTTATAAATGTTTATGGAATTATGACTCCGCTGATATACTGTCCCAATTCAGAAAGTGAGACAATAATCGTTGAGAAGTTTGAATCTTTATCGTTTAGCAGTAGTTTTCTGTTCTTCTCAAGTATACGGAATGAATGTTAAGTTCAGTATTTCTCTCACCAGAATAACATTCATTTTTACCGGAATCATTTGTAATTTTAAATTTGAGTGATACATTTTTCAGGAATATTATTCAACTTTGAAGAATCGGTATTGAGAGCATTATTTAGTCAATCATTCATAACATTTTTTCACAAACGAATCTCTGAGAATCGGATTAAATTTTAGTGAAACATTTATCCAAATTCTAAGGATTAAATTTCTGAATCGATTCTCCGATTGATACTTCTTATAAATTTAACCAGTTTTAGTCGAAAAGCATTTAAATTTTCGACCGAAATTTCGCGTTCATGCTCTTTTTCGTATATTTCCTGATGAATTAGAAAGTTTTTATCAAATTTGGTTTAACCTCGTCGACATCTATAATACGAGAACCAATTTTATTACATTTTTCGAACTTTGTGTATTCTTAGGCGAAAAAAACGTAAATTTTCTACTGAACTACAGCATGTTTCACCGTTTTTTCGTAAACATTTTGATGAATAGATAAATCATGTATTATTTCAATGGATCTTTTCAATAGCTTTACAACCGGATTCAGGCAAGTTCCTCCGATATAATGATTTTAATACTGTATCGGTAATTGAATTTATATTAACGTTTTGACTTTTAGTTTATAATAAAATAATAAGAACTCCTAAAGAATATTCCTAGTAATACTGCATCTCTTTATTTTGAGGTATCCGATATTTGGAATGATCCTGGTCTGATAAATACTCCGCTGGTTTTTCTCACCGATTGGGAAAGTGAATCTCTGTGGCAAGTGAAAATCACGACCAAGGTCACGAGACAGCTGATTATCTAATAGTTGGTAAACAAGGATAAGGCGTGAGTTGATTTTTATATTGATGTTTTTGAAAATACGAATGGAAACATTTTATTGATAAACTCCCATTCCAATGCTTAACACTGAATTAGTCCCGTAAAAAATATACGTAATTTGTGTCTTGAGGAAAAAATGACCACATTATTCTCTGAATTTTTAAGACCTCATTCAAGGGTAAATCATTGGATTAAATTTATCGTAGTTCATGAATTTTTATTTAAAAAAATAAATGTATCGATATTTTTCCTATTAAAAATTGAACTGAAGAACTGGAATTCGGTGAAACTGAAGGTTACGGGACAGCTGTTTGTTTTGAGATTACAATGCACTTTCATTTTTCCCATTCTAGAAAGCATTTTGCCTTCACCTTGCCCTTCTTTATCAGAACTACTCTTGCTTTCAAAACAAAAGCATATTTTGAATCGCCGACTTAAATTTCAAACTTTAATTTCCGACTTTTAGAATAAATATTCGAATTAATTCAGTCGTTGATCATGTTTGAACGGATGATAAGGAATTAAGAATGAGTAATTTTTAAAATCGGTCACCGATGAGTGCCCTTTCGCTTTTAATTACTACTTAAGCATCAGCTTTACTTTCCCTACCTTTTTAACACTCATGCATTGTCTTACGAGACATCACTACCGGTTATCCTTACGTATTTCATGATTCAAATTCAGTGGCTAGTCTAGTGTTACATACGATTACTTTACTCATAATCTACAGGAAATAATTAACGGGAGTTTTTATCGTCATTATTGCTATGCTGATTTTCCGTGCACATTCAGTGAAAATTGAAACACCGCTCGTGTGACAAGATCCAGGAGCTTGAATTTTTATCGTTTCTTAAAGGGTTTTTAGTTCTTCTCAAGTGTATGAAATAAGACCTTAAGTTCAATATCTCTCTCATCAGAATTATGTGTATTTCTTACCAAATAACTTTATAATTTGATAATGAGATGTGCTATTTGAGGAATTTTAATTCAATTTGGAAAAATAACAGTATTAAGAAAACAATCAAATAATGGTAATCTTCTTTCGTAAATGATCGTATATTCATCAGTTTAGAATTGTGTCAAATAATAATTCTCATTTTAAAGAATGAATTTCTGAATTGATTCCTTCTGATTGATATTTTGCGTAAAGTTTACCAGATTTAAAAAATAATAATTAAAGGAGATATTTTTCCAAAGTAACGTATTTCCTCATTCAACAAATTAATAATTTTATCGCGTATATGCTCCTGGCTGTGAAATAATTTACTCAATTTTTATAAATGAACGATGGAAATAAAGTTTGACTTAGTAAAGGAAAGCGTGCGACTTAAACAAAGCGTTGTAGAGAAAGTGAAAAAATGGATTCCTCGTGAAAGCCTAGGATTCGAACCAAGGTTTTCCATTTTCCAGGACGTGGCTCGTAGGCATATTGGATAACATTCTTGTAGTTAGAATAAGACTATTTAGTTAAACATAGTTTAATGATTATTTTCTTTCGATGCATTATTAATTTTCATTTTCAATTTTTTCTTAAGGTTTGAGGAGAGCTCTAATCTATTTACATCGATATTGCCCAGGAAACAACTCAATCAAAAGCTACTGGCGCAGAGAAAAACCATTACTGAAGATACTCATGGAGACGCCGGAATTCCAAGTTAATAAGAATAGAATGAGAATTAATGAGAGAGAATTTGAGGTAATGAGAATTTTCTGAAGCTTATGGTTTTTGCTTTCCGATACTAAATTCTGTTGTAAATTCAGATTTTTAATCGATAAGGTATACTACAATTATTATCAAAATTATCCTGAAACTAACTTATATATTGACTACAAAATAACATGCAAAGTTTTAGGTACTTGCTAGACCTAATTCTGTTAGAAATTATAGGCAAGTCATAGCTCAGTTTGACTCGAATTTTCTAAGTACAATTACGTATTCTAAATAGATGCCAATGATTTCGTTTTCGAGAATTTACTTTGCTTTTATGTTTCACGGTTCAATTTACGACTTTTAGAATAAATCAGTGAAGTAATTCAGTCGTATGTGTTTCGTTTCGTACGATTGCTAGGAATAAAGAATCTGTTATTTTTTAATCAGTCATTAATGAGTGCTCTGTTACTTTGAATTACAACTTAGGATCGAGTTTTGTACCTTCTTAAATATGCTTCCATTGTTTTACGAGAAATAACTAACGGCAACCATAGAGAAAATCGAGTTTTCAAATTCATTGGAGAGTCCAATGGTAGAAATAATTCTTAATTTATTAAAAATAACCCGCCGACAAAGATGCATTTCATTTCAGTAAATTTCAGTTCGTTGTCCATTACATGCTCTGATAACCCTTAACCCTTTCACTACGGCGGCCATATTGGCGATTTTTGCGCATTCATAATGATATAGCCCGTATGCGTGAGAATGAGATTGTATTCCTTCGTAGTTAACGGCAGACTAAAGGAAAACCTTTCCTAGTTTCTGAAGCGTTCCCCCACTCATTTAAAACTGATGGGCATGAGTGTCCTGGCACGCTCTCCGTCTCTCAGTAAGGAACCAGAGAGCGTGCCGGCACGCTCGCCGTAACGAAAGGGTTAATTAGTTGCGTGTGGTCAATATAAAGCGTATTTCCTTCGGTAACAAAGAAACCAATGAAGGTATTTCAACCAAATTTTCGTTATGTAAAGATATTTGCTATGGTATAATCTGCAAATTTATTCAAATTCGAGTAATAAAAAGTAAGCAATTTTATCCGTGTTACCAATTTTACGAAAATAATTTTTAATGATGATCTAAACCAATTTTCAATAATTTATAAGTGCCTTTACAAGAACTAATTAATTGCTAAGGATAAACAAATACTGTACGCATCGCCAACTGAGAAAAATTTCCAAAACATATTTTTTGTGGATATTTTAAAGATTTTACCAAACATTTTTTGAATGCAACTGATGAGCAAAATGATTAAAATGCTCTTATGGTTAAAAAGCTCTATTAAAGCTCACTGAGTAAATTTATATTAATGTAATTCTATTATAGTAATAAAGAATTACGCAGAAAACTTTTGAATAATTACTTTTTAAAAGTTGGAACTCCAGTTTTGTGCAGTTTATAGGCTTAATAAAGGTTAAGAAATGTAAATTTATAACAGCTTAGTGAAAATAATATTAATACGCCAAAAATTTTGCATCATAAAAAATACTTTCATTAAATAAAACTAATATAGGTAACCCTAATAGGGATAAAAGTCCCATTTTTAAATATATCTTATCGTTTTGTCATAGTTTCGAAACCATTTAAATGAAAGTTTCAAAAACATTCGTTAGTTTATTTTCGCGCAATATTTTCACTAAATAACGAGCTATTAACTAAATGAATCCTCTACTACATATTTCATTAGTTTTTAACCCTTAGGTCAATTCTTAATAGTAAAAATTAAAAGTTTTAAAGTTACTGCAATTTTGATAAGCGTTTAAACATTTTATTTAATGTATATATGATGCTAGAATATATTAGAATCCACTGCTTGGGTCGTGACTTCGTGGTAAATCGCCATTAGGAACAAATGAAAAGATTAACTTTTACACACCACAGATAATTTTATTCAGGAACGACCATGGTTTCGACTCATGGAGTCATCTTCAGGAGTCACCTGAAGATGACTGCATGAGTCGAAACCATGGTCGTTCCTGAATAAAATTATCTGTGGTGTGTAAAAGTTAATCTTTTCATTTGTTCCTAGAATATATTACTTTAAAATTTTTGAATTATTTTTTATAGAGTCATTCATGCACAATAATAAATTGAATTAATTGATTAACTGTGAAAGAGGTCTTGAAAATTCAAAGAATGTTTGGGTCATTTTTACTCCACGCGAATAATTACTTAATGTTTTTGTCACCACTAACTAAGGGTCAACTCTTGGCTATCTACTTAATCTGTTGTAACGATATTTTCCCTTTAATGAAAAGACGACGCAAGTATATAAAAAATCGCGATGTTACAGCCGTAAATTTAAGTATTTCGGCTACTAAAAGATTCAAATTCGAGGTAACCTATTAGAATGTTGACTCATTTATAAGCTGTCGGAAGGATTCGTCCTACAAAAATTATTATTTTAACTACCGAATTCCGCCATCAAGAGTGACGGAGATAAAACTAAATCTATTTCCGTGCATTGTTAAGCCAAATTAAAACATAAATTATAGAAGATAGAAAAGAAAAGCTGAATTTTCAATCTACTTCTGTGTATATAATGATACAGTCTAGGCATTAATATTACTGTTTTCCTTGGAACTATGCTAATATTTACTTTTCTATTCATACAAAATAATTCGATAGGAAATTAAAGATTCATTTCCGTAATTTTCCTTCCATAGGACTTCTTGGTGCCCTTCAAAAAGCAGGAAAAAGAATTCACGGCCAAGCGAAAGAAGATGGAAGAAGATGCAGAGCGCATCCAGGGGCGAGAAGGAGTTGAGGTCCTCTCAAAAACCTCTAAAGCATCGCTCTACCCCGGAAGACGAATCAGAAGTGAAATACGTTTTTTGTCTTCCGCGCCAAAATATATTTTCAATTATGAATATTAAAATATTTTTAAGGACTGAATTTGTATAGTAATCTATGACCTGATGTGTGTATAATATGGATGAATATGGATAAAGTGTTCCAAGACTTTAAATGTATATACTATATAAAAAATTGCACCCTTAGCCAAACCAACTATTGCTGAATGTATAGATATGTTACGATGTGTAAGGCGGGGATATGTATAATTTATGAACTTTGCACCTTTACATTCAATTACCCCTCTTTTACCTATTGTCTAATTCAGAAGAAAGAATAAAGGATGAATGATGGGAGATGGTTATGGTAGAGGAAGGGAAGGAAGCAATTGATTTGGAGAGGGGCGGAATTGATTGCGTAGTGGGCGTTATAGAGAAAGGGATTTTATTGGGAAGGGCAGAGGATTCGAAGTCGATGGGCCATAAAGTTGGGAGTGGGATTAAGGGTCTAGGTGAAGCAGTGGCAAGGAAATGTGGGAATGATCGGGATAGCGAGAGGGATAGGGTGGTTGGCTTTCGAGGGTTGGTGAGGTAGAGGGTGGGATGGGAGCGGGTGGGGTAGTGGGTGCGGTACAGGGTGCGGTACAGGGTGCGGTACAGGGTGCGGTACAGGGTGGGTTAGAGGGTGGGGTTGGAGCGGGTGGGGTAGAGGGTTGGATGGGAGTGGGTGAGGTAGAGGGTGGGGCGGTAGCGGTTGGGGTAGAGGGTGGGGTAGAGGGTAGGGTTGGAGCGGGCGAGGTAGAGGGTTGGGTAGAGGGTATATTGGGAGCAGGTGAGGAAGAGGGTGGTGTAGAGGGTGGGGCGGTAGCGGTTGGGGTAGAGGGTGGGATAGAGGGGGGCAGGGGAGTGCGTAATGTAAAGGGAGGGATGGGAGTGGGTTGGGTGGATGGTAAGATGATAGTGCGCGGGGTCCAAATTATACTAGGTTAACTGTAATTTTACAAAACAAACGCCGATTTTTACGTAACTTGCTCAGAAAAAAGGATGTTTTCACTACTTGGAGAGATCATGGTAAGATATTTAAAATTAGTCCAATTCAACGAAATAGTTTGAAAAATTTCAAGTTTTACTATAACAAATGAAATTTTGTTTTCACATTTAGAAACAGCTTTATAATAAGTCTAATTTTCAAAACATTAACTCGAATGAAAATTTACAAATAGCCCAAAACTGACATTTTTCAAAAATGCCTAATTGTGGTTAAAAAATAAACAAATAAAAAAATTGAAGATGATGAAAATAAAAGGTAGAGTTTAAATTTTAAAATTTGTGTTGAAATCCAGTACCTGAACTTTCGGTAGCATCCAATCTTCAAGACTACAGGAAAAAAGACTTTTACTCTCAACACAGAATTTTATCTTTGTTAATCTAAACAATCCAGTTCACTCCCATTGCACTGGGAGAGAACACGATCGTAGCAAATCGAAGTCTGTTCCATTTAGTACAGTTGACGACTCCAATCAATTCGTTCCAAATTCAAAGAGTAGCAAATAATCAAAATATGTTAAAACGGACGCTTTTATCTTAATTCAATCTCTCTTTGATTATCAAATTTCTGAAAAAGACGAGATTTTACTAAGCAAAATCCTGTTCGTGCTAATTTAATGGAAATTATTGACATAGTTAGTTTAATCTTGTTAATTCTGTTTTTCTACCATGTATATAATTTTTATTTTTTACTTTTGATACCTTTCCTATCGTTACATTATAAACTCACCGTGCAGTAAGTTTCAGTTTGTGAGATATTAATTTTTTTGTAAATAAGTCACACTTGTTCATTCTTTTCTGTATACCTCTATCAATTTTTCTTCTTGTCTTTTATAACTGCGTCAATGACGATATTGTTAGTCAACTTTTTTAGACCCCTCCCCGTACCATTCCTGACCCCAGTTATTAATGTCGCAGTGATGCTGAGACTGGGATCGGTAATGAGTAACGGAAGGCTTTTGGATTCAATCCTTAAACTTTTTTTATAAACCTGCTTGTAAGAGAGGTAGGGAAGGCGGTCAGCGTGGATCAAGGAGTGCGAACAGAGTGACCTCTGGTCAGCGTAGATCAAGGAGTGCTAACAGGTCAAGGAGTGCGAACAGAGTGACCTCTGGTCAGCTTGGAGTACCATCCATGAGCTTACATGCGGCAGTACCATCCTTGAGCCAAAAGGGTCGCCGTACCATCCATTAGCCTAAAAGGCGGCAGTACCATCCATGAGCCAAAAGGGCAGCAGTACCATTCAGGTGCCAAAAGGGCGGCTGTACCATCCAATAGCCAAAAGGGCGGCAGTACCATCCAGGAGCCTATATGGCGGCAGTACTATCCATGATCCAAAAGTGCTGCAGTACCATCCATGAGCCAAAAGGGCGGCAACGTGGTTTCGTAAAACATTTGTAGAGAGTATATTTTTCTATAATGTTAGCTACAGCTTACCCTACCAAAATCGCGTTTAACAATGTTGTGCCGCAAATCGAATTTCAGCTTTCAGTAAACCGGAGCTTCGTTTTGTCCGGCAATCGTGATAAACGAAAAGGAAATAGATATTGATAAAAAAACTACTGGATAGTAATTTCTCCGATGGTTGATTTTATATTTGAAGGTGTAGGGTAGGTACTATGGTTTATCAGGACAACCAGTTTGTTCAAAATTCAAAATTTCAAGTCGGTAAAAAGTGGTCACTGCGGTCACATATTTACCCGAAAAAAAATTTTTTGGATTGAAAAATATTTAGGTCTCCCCTACGGGGAGAGATTTGTCTAAGTGTGATTTGTCGCAAAGGAAGATTTTTGTAAACATAAGTACAAGTCAAATTTTAGAAAATTTGCAGGAAAATAATTATAAACTCGCTAAATTAATAAAATATTGACTGGTAGAAAATGATTTGTAGAACGATATCGGGAAACTTCGCGATTCCGAATCTAAAAGTAAGCCGGCAAAAACTCGTTAGTAACAGCACTAATCGCCGAACAATGATCCTAATTGTTCCTTTCCTATATACCGTCGTACAGAAAGAAACGTTTCCATTATTTTGCAAAAAAATATCGATTCCAAATTGAATAGGAAGCCCACATCTTAAATTGCCAAACTTTTTCCGTACATCACTCCACTCATCAGGTGATTTCAACTTGAATAAATTTATTAAAAAATGTTTAAGTTAGTTTATGTGACAAAGTGTACATCACCAAAGATGGAATATGAATTGTTTGCTAAGTTTTCCACAGGATTTCCCCTATGCTGGATACGCCGTGGTATTAAAATTCATTTAGCAGAGAAGAAATTACTTGTCCTTCCTGAAATACAGGCACTGTTCAGTTATGTGGTGTATAAGATTGGGGAGAAATCACACGAAGCAAACGAGAATTATTCTTTGATGAATGAAAATGTCCACTTGGAATAAAGTCCATTTTTCTCTCCTAAATGTGTTTTTTTGGAGGAAAAGTGAAGCAACACAAACTCAAGTATTCCCTCCATCAAGACTCTCCCTCCTCTTAATTGAAAATTCATTGAAACACACCTCAAACTGATCAAACTCTCTTTCTGCGCTCAGCGACACCATTGCATAATGCAGTTGCCATTGACCGATATTTTATAATTTATATAGCATTTCTGTTTCATTCTTAACATATACATTCAATTAGAAAGTATTCTTCTTCATAAAGTCTTGATTGAGGCCAGATTAACAGTCGTCAGGGGAACTGGCCGTTAATAAACACCAAATTAAATACTTTTTCCTTTTTTTTCCTCAAAATGTTCGTAATTTCGAAGACTACAAAATGATATTCCACGACCAAAATAACAATCCATGATTTCTATTCTATTGGAACTCATCTCGATTTCGTAAAACTGTTATTTGTAATTTGATTTTGTACATGAGGGATTCATGCAAACTTATAAGAATGGACTTTAGATGCATTTTCTCAACTAACAATAAGTGGCAGTTTATGCGTCAAAAAATCGAGATTGACCACTTTCAGGATTGAGTTTTTTTGTTATTAATATAAGTATAGACTTAGTTATTGGCATTTCATTTTTATTGCTGTATTTAAAAAAGATAAATAATCAACAATTTTATCACTCAGAAATGTGCAGCAATTTTTCTCTATGTTAATTAAAATTATATCGATTGAAATTTATTTCATAGATTCTCCAATAATGTAATGTGCACTGCGTTTTGACATCAAATTCCCGATCCACCACTGTCATTTTAATTTCATCGTTTTCATACACTGTGCTTGTTTTAATAACATAATGTTTTAATTGCTCTCACATTTAAATATAAAACAAAGTAGATGAAGACATTAACTTCCAGAGAAAACCTACCAAACATTTCTAATTCAGGTGAAATTAATCAAAAAACATAAACAGATACTTTGAGTCTCATTCCTACGCATTTCTAACTCAAGAATATATAGAGTCGATCCCTGGGTTGTCACAAAGAAATTCAATTTGCACAATTGGGTAAATATAAAATGAAACCCGTTCTATCAAGTGGCAAACATCTGTCATATCGGAAATCGCTTCTAAAATTATCTTGAACTGAATTAACCACTGTGTGGAGTCACCCAGTGGTAGAATATCTCGAGATCAACATCACTAATACCTTAAATTGCAGCACGCATATTCGAAAAACCTGCGGCAAAGCAAGTAAAAGGTTTTGTAAAGCGTCGGTAAATGCGATGAAAAGGTGAGAGAGCGATGTTTCGATGACTCTGGAATACTGCGGATTCCGGAATAGGTGGATGAAACGGGTACTCGCGAACTCTAGAAAGTGCTGCGTAAAGCGGTTCGTTTTGTTATGAAATGCTACGATAAAAAAGCAAAAATGCTCTCAGGGGTAGGTTGGGAATCTTTGAAAGACATTAGATTGGAAGCTGCGATTGCCAAATAAATTCAGGGAAACTACATTTGCGAAAGATACAATCAAAACAAATACAAAAATTATTTAATAGTGAATTTTCGATAAGAAAAATTACAACTAACTTGAACTTTTGAAATATATGGTTTTATTGCCTTCATCAAATCAAACTAAATGATCAAAAGTAACACAAATACGCCTATCTTATTTAAAATATCCATCGTAATGAAAACTCTAGGTAGAAATATTTAATAAACCATAAAAAATTCCCTTTGTTATGTTAATCGAACATACGGCAATTCATCTAAATAGCATGAGCTCACTCCACACAAAAATGTCTTTTGCGAAACGTTTAAGGGGCTAATTTTTGCTATAAATTTTCCAAGAGCTGTTTTCTCCGAATTCGTATAAATATTTTGATGTTTCCTAGCAACCAATCGAGTGAAATAAACATTTAACATAATAATCAGCTTGTAAGTGTGACTATTAAAACAAACATTCAGTCCGGGATTTCTGGCAATTATTGAGAGTGAAATGTTATAGCTGGCCAATTGAGAGTGTGGTCAAAAATATTAATAAATATAAAAATCTGATGTGGCCAACACATGACTTTCTCCGTATTTATTGAAAACAGAAGCCTATGCCTGTAATATATAAATAACTCCAAAACAATGAGTGTTACAGAAAAGGTTTCATACAAAATTTGTAGTAAAAACATTATCTATAACTTTGGTACATAATTGTATATACCTACATTGCATTCTGCCAGAGATAAGTATGAAAAACCTCCATTTCTGGGTAAACAACAACTTCCGGTTAACCATTATTCAAGAATAACTCCTAAAAACTCAGTGTTACGAACAATATTTCATATAAAAGTTGTTGTAAAATACATTATCTATAACTTTTGTAAATAATTGTATATACGTACATTGCATTTTGACAGAGATATGTATGAAAAACTTCCATTTCTGGGTAAACAACAACTTCCGGTTAACCATTATTCAAGAATAACTCCTAAACAATCAGTGTTACGAGAAAATGTTAAATACAAAAGTTGTAGTAAAGTAAATTATCTACAACGTTAGTGTGTAAATGTGTATACCTACATTGCATTTTTACAGAGATATTTAAGAAACGACATTTTGTTCCGGATAAACCGCAACTTCCGGTTAAGCGATATTCACCAAAAACTAACCAACTTTTGGCATTGTTAGGAAACTTCTAAATATGAATTTTGAAAATGATCGGATAATTACTTTTTAAGATAGAGCGCCCACAAACTTTTTAACCATAGACAGACAGACACACAGAGAGACATGTTCGGGAGAATATCGAAAACGTGCTCTATGGGCCCCAAAACATCTATTTCCGTCGAAATCTGGAGGTCGAATTATTTTGCGAATACAAAACTTTCTCTATACTACGTATAGGGAGAAAGTAAAAATGAGAAATTTGGAAAAATATCACATCCATGAAATAATGAAGTTGTGGGAATTTTACTAATGCTCTTTTTGATAAAATGTAAATCATAAACACCCACGGCAAGTGTAGTGTGCTCAATGGGAAGTAGTGGCCGAGTTATTAAACGAGACGAGAATAGAAATCTTAAAGTACTCACCGTTTATTTGTCATTTAGAAGTTAGAACTGCCTCAATATCCTGCAAGAAATAAAAACAGAGTAAATATATATTTATGTAATGCAAATTTCCGAGTGAAATGCTCAAAACATCACATTATATAATACACATCTGGATCTCGGAAAATGTCTAGATTCAAGACGTTTTCGGGATATAGAAAGAATTACACAGCGTCTAATTTGCCCATTGGGCGGGCACAGAGATTAAACAAAGTCTTCGAGATACAATACAAATGGCGGGAGCGAAACTTTTCAACTGGACCGCAGAATTCAAATTCACGCTCCAAACAATTTCAGCTACTTTGTTGAAAATCATCTGGAATACGCAAAAATATCCTCCATTGACACAGAACGACATTCAAGATGGATTTAATGTGAGGTTTTTAACGTTTTAGACTATTGAACGTTCGTGGTTTTTATTCCCAGCGACCGAGGCTTAAAACACATTGGTCGTATTCCCGCATACACGCTGGTAACTTGTATTCTAGCTGCTTATGTGCACACACAGTGACGCTCAGTTGGTGAAGAACTTATAATGGCCAGTTATAGTGATAAATAGCTCGCTATATATGATAGTTCTGCTAACAAGTGGTTTTATTGAAACAAGTGCACGATCCATGTTCATCCTGTGATTCGCGAAAGTAAGTTTTTTGGCGATTAACGTAATCTGCATCAAATGCTAAAGAAATATCCTGAAGGGTTCTTTCATTAATTAAGAATTGGATTGAGATTTTAGATTAGGTTAAAGTAAAAGTTCCACCGAAATTTCAAAGGAACTGCAAAGAGTGCAAATGCGCGAGTCCCCGAAGGCAATACGCTTCCATCAGATCGCAGTAAATAACGAAGTGATTAGATAGGCTCCAATTTTCCGTCATACTTGATATAAATCGTGTAAATATAAATCGGAAATTCTGCGAGTTCGTGTGTTTGTCTTTCATTTTAGTCGACGCCGTTCGATCTCTTCGCGTAAAACTTGGCACGTATGTTCTCTGAGATGGAAAAACCCTCTCAATTTAATTCGATAACTTCGCTGGGTTCGAACAAAGATCGGTTCCAAAAGGAATACATGCAAAATTCAGTTTTATCGGATGCAGGCTTTATTTGTTTTGAAGGGATAAGTTAGAAGGAATAATCAATCAATGGAATGTTCCGCATCTCCAAAACACTGCTTTCGAGACACTGTTATCGGAGACCACTCGTCAACGGGGTCTACTTCCGTATGCGCAAGACAAGGGTACAGGGAGCCGAACCCTTCGAGCGGAGGTCCTCTCGCTCAAGGATCGCGATGCAATTGCCGCAGCAGCCGTCCGACGAAACGGGAGTCATCGGGAAAACCATCCCACACTAAAAAACTCCTAACAACTAATTAACTACTTAAACTACTTAAAAAATATCACTGATTTTTATCGCGAGTAACTGACAACGACTACTACATTTAATCAAAAAAACTTGCAATTCAAGAGCTGAGAGTTAACTAAAATTCATGTCTCACACACTCAAAATCTAAAGCTATCTCTAAAACAAAACACGCATTCACTAAACCCTATAATGCAATGCTCACTTAAGGAGGAAAATAACTTACTTAATAACATAAGTTATACGTTGATTACAATTAGCGAACGCATACACTCACCGGGTAATGATTCCACGTCTTTGTCACCAAAAGAAAGTCCTTAGCGAACAAATCACAACAATAGTCTACGTCAGCTGCCAACGTGACTTTGTTTAAATTCACTTTTAAACAATTTATCTGACTCGAATTTGCAAAGCTAATGTAAAACAACATTCTGTGGACATTTAAACACAATTTGGCGTAAATGACACCTCGGAATCGCGTAAGATGCAATAGAAATAAGCAGATTCAGAATCTGATAATACCACGTTTCCTTCTATTACGCCTTAACCGCAAGAACCGGAAATTAACTGCCAGTTAAGGAAGTACCCTAGTGACCAAATTATAAACTAAGTAGACGAGTACGTGTATTCAAGCCGGAAATTGGCTAAAAATGCCGCGGAATTCAAAAAAAGACATGTAAAGAAAACGTTATACACTAATAAATAAAATATTTAGAGGGTTAAAAAGTGGCGAAGGGTACACAATTATTAACTTACGTATGTTCATCAAAATAAAATGATTATAAAATTCGAAATAATTGCGAAAAAATCAAAAATACAACTCATTGCCAATTCCTACTTCAATTTACTTCATCATTTTCAGTATTTGACGCAATTCAGAGCACTTCGTCCTGGTGTGCGAGCCCAACTCGTAAACACCCACTCTCGCATTTCATCCCACATTCGCTTTAAGATTTTATCATCATAACTGCGTTTTAATGCGCAGCAAACGTCTCTCCAATTCGCTTACAGCTCTACGATCGCTCGTATAATCGGAGATATTCGAGTATCTCCCGTCTCCACTTGTAATCTTATCAACGACCGAAGTATAATTAGATCATTAACTTTCCACTCCAATACAACCAGAGATCTCCACTCTTAACATCCATCACATGATCTTAGCACTTCTATAGATGTCTGTTTCTTCGTAAGTGCCTTTTAAATTCTCAGTAAACTGTGAGCTTTGAAATCTCTGAGCCCGACTTTCGCATGCCATTCCCTGTTCCCACTTTCACCATGAATTTTAATGCTCTGCGAGTCGTGAAATTCAAGAGATCAATTGAAATTCTTATTTCAATGGAAACGAAAAGCCATTTCCCATAGCAATTTTCATTCCTTTACTGCGACAACAGTAATAGAGACCTTCTATTATTAACATTCACCCAAAGTCAAGATTCATAGCCTCATAAACTCATCTGAATTTCGACTTAATCAAGTATCACTTCGTTAACTTTGAGAGCAAAACTATAGATAAAAATCTGATGTGGCCAGCACATGACTTACTCCATATATAAGATGTAAATATTAATGTACGACAGTATTTTCGAACTCTATATTAAATCTAAACTTGGAATGAAGTGATTAATTTATATTATATAATCTTTTACGTCACAAACATTATAAATAATGTTTTTCGGGATATGTCCGATGAAAAACGATGAAATTGGCCTTTCGACCACAGCGCCCACAAAGTACAAAGTCGGCAACTTCCGGTTTATCAGTATTTCATGAAAGACTCCTTATCCAATGACGACTCAAGTGGGTTCTATCGGAATGACGATAATGAATGCAAAATAGAGGAAACAAATTGAAATTTCTCGAAAATTATCCATTTTCCTTGCTTTTTTCGATCATATCTCGGTAAAAGGACAAAAATTAAGGCAAAATAGAGGAAAAATATTAAAATTTCGCTAAAATTATCAGTTTTCGTCTCTTTTTTCGATCATATCTCGATAAAATGAAGAAAATGAAGGAAAAATAGAGGAAAAAAATGAAATTTCGCTAAAATTATCCGTTTTCGTTGCTTATTTCGATCATATCTCGGCAAAAGAACAAAAATGAAGGCAAAATATAGGAAAAATGAAATTTTGGTGAAATTTTCCGTTTTTGTTGCTTTTTTCGATCATACCTAGGGAAAATGACGAATATTAAGGCAAAATAGAGGAATAAAATTTTAATATCAATAAAATTATCTGTTTTCGTTGCTTTTTTCTATCATGTCATGATAAATTGACGAAAATTAAAGCATAATAAGTGAAAAAATTAAATTTCGCTAAAATTATCCGTTTTCGTTGCTTTTTTCTATCATATCTCTGTAGAGTCCGGGGTTTTTTTTGTTTGGGTTTTATTGGGTTTTTGTTTGTCAGTATATCATGTCATTTTGTTCTTTTTATTGTATTCTTACACGAGAGATGAACGGACACGGAGACGAGAGGAATTGCCGCCATCGCGGAAAACAGCACGCTTTCATTTTGCTTTTAGATCGCGGATTTAGGACTTTCCAAAATAGTCGAATATTTTCAACTATTTTCCCTTCAGGATAGGAAAGGCCTCTCAAAAGTTCCACCGAGTAACTGTAAATTTAACCTTTAAACGTCAGAGTTTCTCCTTTGGACCATGTCACCCCAAAATACTCTTGTTGCCTTCGAAAATACCTGTAGTAATATTAGACGTCCCCCTTTCATAATTTAGCAGAAACAGGTATAATAGTCTCGTCTGTAAACGATCCCAGCGGTCTCTATTGTGCCGCCTGACGAAGTGCTGCTCGAGCCCATTACAGGATACATCGCCTATTCTTCGCGTTCTCAGTCTCTGATCATCTCCCGCACGCAACATAGCATAGGAGCCAAAAGTAAGGAATTAAACTGTTTTCTATTTGTTATTTGAAACTTGTGATATCTTATTTCACCGTAAATCACCGACACCTGGCAAAGAACCCGATTAATTTAAAGTAATTGCGTCGTTCCCGATAATTGAGGGGGCGGACATTACAATTGGTGGCAGCGGTTAGGATATTCTTGCCAGGCACTGTGAGACCCCTTAAGGATCACCTCACGGGCGTCGGAGACAAAAGAGATACAGGATATTTCAAGTTTCCTTTTAAAAATTTTCTCGCGATTGTTAATTGGAAATTTTGGAGTGCTAATTTCGCAGTGTCGAAGCGAAATTGCAGAGTGTAAATTTAAAATCACGAGGTGTTAAATTATAAATTAAATCAAAAATGACAGGAAGTCAAGGTAACCCCGCCGCGGTTACTGCAACCCCCAACGTTACGGGGTTGGTCTATTTAATAAATCCCTTTTCCGGAGATGAGAGTTCGGGAAGAATAGACGATTTCGTTATGGCGATGGAAACGGCCGCGAAGTTAGGGAAATGGAACGACGAGACGCTCCAATTAGTTTTAAAATTAAAAGTCACCGGGAGTGCGCTAAGACATTTAAATTCGCTGCCGAGAGAAATAAACACATGGGAGGGTCAAAAGAAAGCCCTCCAAGAACGTTTTTTTCAACAGGAATCATTCGCGTGCAGATTTCATAAAATTTTGAGTTGCGTTCAAAATCCCGGTGAAAAAATAATAGAATTTGGCGAGCGGCTTCGCGAACTTACAGAGATCCCAGTGAGAATGTGTACCAACCCTTTAGAAGCAGCAAGTCGAGAAAAACTGCTTTAAGAACTGGCCCTCCAACAATTTAGTCGAGGATTACGAGGAGAAGCGGGAAAGTTCGTTAGGATAAGGGAACCAACGACCCTCCACGAAGCCATGAGGATCGCCCTGCTGGTGGAGTACGAGCAGACGAAGCCAAGAGAGGAAGGATGCCATGCGATTGCGGAATCCCCCGAGCCCACTACCGTGAGGAAGGAAGAGCAGCCATCCACCCCACCCCCTACCAGGGCGATGGCCGGATGCCAGTGCTACCGATGGGAGGAGGAGAGCCGCAACCAACCCATCCACACCTCCATGCAATGCTTCGCCTGCCGAGGATTCGGACACCTAGCCCGGGATTGCCCAAGCAAAGGATTCCCCAACCCACGTTCCCAACCACCCCTTTTCCATTCTTCGGCTCGCGCCCCGACGTCACTAATGACACCCCGAACGTACGATAGGTTCAGGCCTCGATCCCCCTCAGAGTTCGCCTCGCGTAATTTCTTTCAAGATCGTCACAAAGACAGAAGAGATCGTTACGAAGATAGGCGCGTAACAAGGTCGACGCCTCGTCCAGTAAACGGTCCCCCAAACGGCTATCTCTCCGCACCTTCCCCTCAGGACGCGGAGAGGAAACACGTGAGATTCTCGAGAAACAATTAAAAAGAGAGGGAGAAATGGGAGTGAGGGATGAGTGGGCGAGTAATGCGATTAAAAAAGGCTGTGCTGGTTACGGAGTGAGAGTAAAAGTGGGAGGAAAAGAGAAATTTCTCCTTGTAGATACCGGTGCTTCTTCGTCATTAATTAAAGAAAATGGTGACGAATTTCCAAAGCCTTACTCGTCCTCTTGCATCCGACTTCATGGGGTGACAGGTCACGCGCTCCCCCTCTTAGGTTCAGTACCCCTTCCGGTCGAAACTCTTTACGAAATAATTCCACATCGTTTTCATGTAGTAGGCGCCGATCTTATCGGCGCCTACTACATGATCGATAGATCGCCGATATCTTATTTCTCCGGAAATCACCGACACCTGGCAAGGAACCCGAATAATTTAAAGTAATTGCGTCGTTCCCGATAATTGAGGGGGCGGACATTACATCTCGATAAAATGACGAAAATGAAGGCAATATAAGGGAAAAAAATTAAATTTCGCTAAAATTATCCGTTTTCGACGCTTTTCTCGATCATATCTCGATAAAATGACGATAATGAATGCAAAATAGAGGAAAAAAATTGAAATTTCGCTAAAATTATCCGTTTTTGTTGCTTTTTTCGATCATATCTTGGAAAAATGACAAAGGTTAAGGCAAAATGGAGGAAAAAAATGAAGTTTTGGTGAAATAATCCGTTTTCGTTGCTTTTTTCAATCATATCATGGCAAAATGACGAAATTAAGGCAAAATAGAGGAAAAAGATTAAAATTTCGCCAACATTATCCGTTTTCGATGCTTTTTTTTATCATATCTAGATAAAATGACGAAAATTAAGGCAAAATAGATGAAAAAAATTGATACTTCGCTAAAATTATCCGTTTTTGTTGCTTATTTCTATCATATCATGATAAAATGACGAAAATTAATACGAAATAAGGGAAAAAATTGAAATATTGCTAAAATTATCCTTGTTCGTTGTTTTTTTCGATCATATTCTGGAAAAATGACGAAGGTTAAGTCAATGTAGTGGAAAAAAATGAAAATTTTGTGAAATTATCCTATTTCGTTGCTTTTTTCGAACATATCTCGATAAAATGACAAAAATGAAGGAAAACAAAAGGAAAAAAATTGAAATTTCGGTGAAATTATCCGTTTTCGTTAATTTTTTCGATCATATCTCGATAAAATGACGTAAAAGAGCGCGAAATAGAGGAAACAAATTGAAATTTTGTTAAAATTATCCGATTTTGTTGCTTTTTTCGATCATATCTCGATAAAATGACGTAAACTAAGGCAAAATAAGGGAAAAAATATAAATTACGGTAAAGGTATCCGTTTTCGTTGCCTTTTTCGATTATATCTCGATAAAATGACTAAGCTTAATGCAAAATAGAGGAAAAAAATTAAAATTTCGCTAAAATTATCCAGTTTCCGTTGCTTTTTTAATTATACCTCGTTAAAATGACGAAATTTAAGGCAATATAAGGGAAAAAAATTAAATTTCGCTAAAATTATCCGTTTTTGACTACTAATCAAAGCTCTTTAGTAGAAACAAGTAAATTTTGGGTGGAAAAACTGCGAAATATAAAAAGATTTGGATTTCAAGAATTATAGTCCAAATTGCTATTGCAAGGTAGCTCCATGCCGTATCATCAAAAATATTTCAAATTTATCTTAGCAGCGGCTTACTAAAAAGAACTTGGCATCGAAACACCCAAAGCTGTGGATGATGCTACTATAAAGCACCTTACGGTGATTATGGCCTCAATCACATGCTTTTCTTTCCTCTTTCAGAATTATTCGTGATATTCTTACAATTGAAACAAGCCATGCGTGAAAGTCATTTAGAAATTTACTACTCCTATAATGTTACTGTCACCTAGATTTTCAACATCTATATGAAGAGGTGAACGATGATTGAAATCGGAAAAACATGGAATTGTGGCTGCTAAAATGAAACTATATAAGTTTAATAACTATGATAAATATGACGATAAGAATCATCTGGAAAAGGAGTAATAAACAGTTTCTATTAACGACAGCACTTAAATGCATTCTACTCAAGCTAATGATTTGCGCTATGTATATATAAACCCGAAAAATCCAGTAAAACAGTTAAAAATAATAATATGAATTCATTATTTAGTCGTTATGTAATTATAAAACATTTATGTAATCATTCTATGGGATTTGCATGATTATCATGTATGTATTTCAATTTAATTATGTTTATAAATATAATACAAAGTAGAAAAGGTAGAAAAAAATGCCACTAGGCTTACAACCTACCAGAAGTTTATGCTATCATGATATTAAAAATTATATCATATTGACTTAATCTGAGGGAAAAATGATTGTATCACAAAGATTGAGTGAAGGGGTGCATTATTTTGTAAATCCAAAACCGAATAATTTGCGGAAGCTTGGCGTCCATTGAAATAAACGTGCTGAAGGCTTTATGTAAGACACGCAAAATTTAATTTCAAATACACGTAAATACATAATACATTTCCTCCATCGGAGATTAACATCAATCGGCCACAAGTATTACTGCATTTCACTCCCTTGCCTCTAATCAGTTTAGAGTACATTTTGTATATTAAATAACGCTACATATTTTCAGGGTGTACAAACATGTTGATTCTAATAGTTAAACATTTAAATTTGAGTTATATCAGTATATATATGTGGTCTTTGTAACATTTTCTTAGCCATGAACAACACTGGGCAGCTATTACATTACTTTTTGTTCAATTCTGATGAGCAGCGATCTATGATTTCCCTTAGAATAACTTATTAAAAGTATCGATTTCAGGGCATAAAAATATACAGTTTGAAACGGTACATAATCCAAGAGTAAATATTCAACATAGCAACGAAAGCAATCCATGGAAACCAATTCAGTTGGCAACATAAGTTAATCAACATGGATCCGAATTTCGATGTATCGTTCAGATCTTCTCGTCACTTTGGACTATTGTGAGAAGTATTCGGAAATACGTCCGACATCCGCAACAGTGGAAATTGAAGTATTGACTTTGGTGCTGGGTTTCTGGGAAGGTTTAGTGAAGAAATACCTTTTCCCTGCGCTTCTAGACTGGACTCCTAGAGGTATCACAAGGTAAGTCATAACTTGCAAAAGATCTCTACTGCAGACTAACTATATGTACCATATCATTCGTGATGTATACCTTCGCTGAGTCATGGCTTCACACACGGAATTACAACAGGAAAACTTCCTTCCGAAATCTATTTCTACACAGGCCTGCAAAATCGGGGTAATTGAAAAAAACAAGACCAAGAAAATGTGTTTGTGGTATATTTTTAGGCACTGATTTCAAAAATAGCCTTTATTCTCTTGTATCAAGTAAGGATTTTTTAAGGTTTCAATGTTTATGTTTGTAATATTATTATATTATTATAATATTCACTATTTAGAAATATTAGTAAAATTTATTTTCAGCTTAGTAACAATCTTAAACAATTCAGATTCGTTTACATAATACATTATCCTTTGGTTGTGATTGCCTTTTGACAAAAGAGAAATGTTTAAATGAAAAACAGAAAAGTCAAAGTGTGGAAAATCCCCAAAAATGCAAAAAAAACGGAAAAAAACTTTAAAAACATACTTTAAGACTAAAGCTTTTACAGACTTAGAGCTTACAGACTTTCATTCACTTTTTACTCATTTACTGCTACTTTTGCCTTAAAAACTTCTCCTAGCTGTTTGTCTTGTGTGTGTGTGCTACCCTGCCTCTTGTCAGCATTCCCCACCCCTTCGTCTTCTCAGGTCTTTATGGCGTGAGAAGCTGCACACCTGGGAGAATACAAGCTGACTGCTGACGAAGGCTTGGGAGGACGGGGGGATGGGGGAGAGACGAGGTGACACGAGGCACGGGCAGTGGATGAAGAGACGCGATCGCGAGATGTAGTTTATGGAAGTAAATAAAAAGCGTTCTGATGCCAATGATTTCTTCTCTGTTCCCTGCTATTTCCTAAGCGAACCCTCACCCATCTGGAGGGCGGCGTTTACAAACTGGTTACAGCGGTGGGATCCTGGGCAGATACCCATTCTTAAGGGAATAGTAAAAAATCATTGAAAGTCGAAAGTCGAAGTCATGGCATCCCGCGTGAGTTTTGGAGGCCGGGAAGTAAACCTCCAAGAAGCAATCAACGAGCTGAGCACGAGAATTGGGGAACTGGACGCGGAAAATGTAGGTTTGAGGAGATCGCTTGCTAATGGCAATGGGGAGGCGGTGACAAGAAAGAACTTCGCCCTGATATTCCTGATTGACGTCTTTTCGGGAGAACCTCAAGCAGTCACGTCCTTCTTCGAGAAGATCGAAAGGACGGCGGAGCTTAGCGGATGGGGCGACGCGGAGAAACTTCATGTTGCTTCCCTTCGTCTGGGAGGAGAGGCCGCAGAATATTACCGGAGTAAAGAGGAGTGTCGAGAGGCGACGGGATACGAGGTGCTAAAGGACCTACTCGTGGAGAGATTCAGAACCAAGAGGAGCGCGAGGTTCTATCGGGAGAAGCTCTCCACGATGCGATTGGAACCCCGCGAGGAGATAGAAGCCTTTGGCGACCGGATCCGCGCGGTCAACATACACACGTACGAAGCGACCGGAGTGCCCGACTACGTCGCCGCAGTGCGGTTTGAGGCGGACCAACGAGCCCTTGACGCGTTCCTGAATGGTCTCCCGGGGGAAATGGGCCGCCAATGTCGTCTTACGGCACCAGAGACCCTCGAGGAAGCCATTAAGCAGGCCGTGAGAATCAGCGAGGTGGAGCGCAGGGCGACCGCTGAGCCCCCGACGCGGCGAGTGTTCCGGACTCCGAGGGAGCTCGCTTGCTTCTCGTGCGGCTTAGCAGGACATATCGCGCGGCAGTGCCGGAGAGGGCGACGCTGTTTCTCCTGCGGTGGAGAGGGTCACATCGCCCGGGACTGCAGAGCGAGGAGACCGGCACATCGGCCGAGGGATTTAAACGAAGAGGGGGCCGGAGAAGCCACCGGAAGCGGCCCCTTTTAGATGTACTCCTGCCTCGAGTGGAGCGGACGAAGGCAACGAGGGATTTGGTGGCTGTTGTGAGAATGGGAGAAGGTATTTATAGGTTTCTTGTCGACACCGGTGCCCAAGTTTCCCTGATATCACGTAGGGTTTGTGGTTTGCAGGATGTAAAGCGGTCCCCATATCGAGTGAAAGGTATTACGGGAAGACTGGTGAGAAATTACGGTGAAAAAGTTATCCCCTTTAACGTAGGGAAGCAGACATACAGGGCCCGGATGCAACTGGTGGTGTTCGGTTTTGTGAACGGGTGGCGTTCGCTGTCTGTTTTTTGTTTGCGGCCCATCTCCGCAAGAGGGGGACAAGTATTTTATTTTTGTGGAGTATGTACTGAGTGAACCTGACCAGTCCCCTGGATAACGGGCAGTGTGTGTCATCTCCTCGCCTCGAGATTCTCGCCTGGTCGCTTCGCCGCGCCTTGAGCCCTTCCTTGGTGCCGGTCTTCGCATTCCACGCTGCCTGCAGTTCTTCCTCCTCCGCCTTATGGCCAGCGATACGAAAACGTGTTGTACATTATTGTTATATCATTCAATATTTTTGAATTAAACATAATTTTTTTTTGTCATGTAAAACTGGTGTGGTCATTTATGCTACAGGTGGATAATTTAAGAGGTTTTGACGGTATTCTAGGTTTAGATTTTCTAGAAGAGAAAAGGGCGAAAATCGATGTAAGTGAAGGCACTTTAGTGGTAGGGCAACATGTGTGGGCTGTGAGTGAGAGGCAGGAGCTGCAGCAAAGAGAAAAGCCGACTAAAGGGATTATAGGGATCCGCAGGAAATAGGCGAGATACACGTTAGGCTGGTGAACGCTGAGATAATTCCTCCACGATGCGTAAAGCTCTTAAGCGCTAAACTGGTGAATATGGATTTGCCGTTGGGGAGTGAAGTGATAGTGGAACCAGGATTGGAAGACCAAAAAGGTAGGTTATGTGGCTCGAGGGTTGTGCCGAGTAATGGGAGACGCATTGAAGATAACGAACGCAGGCGACGAGGCCGTGACCTTGAGAAAGGGAGTGAGGATAGGAGAGGCGCATATGACGTATAGGGGCGATCAGCTGAGAGGGGCTAAGCAGACGAGTTGGGTACGCCTAGTTCGGGATACCGAGACAGAAATGGATTTCCCCGATAAACTACATCACTTATCGCCCGAAGAAAGGGAGGAACTATTACCGGTCTTGCAGGATTACCGCCATTTGTTTACAGAGGGAGTGAGCCCACTGGCGACGAACATCACTTCGCATAGGATTGACACGGGGGATTCTTCCCCAATCAATCGTAAACCGTACCGTACCCCTCACTCCCAAAAAGTCATAGTACAAGAACTTGTTAGGGAACAGCTGGAGGCAGGAATAATAGTTCCTAGTGAAAGTCCTTGGGCCTCCAGGATAGTAATCGTACCGAAAAAGTCTGCCGATGGTACACCTAAGTATCGCTTCTGTGTTGATTACCGCGAATTGAACGCAGTCACCACTTTAGATGTGTATCCAATTCCCAATATCATTGATACTCTTGACCATTTGGGCGGATGTAAATATTTTACAACCCTGGATATGACAAGTGGGTATCATCAGATACCAATGCACCCCGATTCGCGACCTAAGACCGCGTTTAATGTAGAAGGTGGGCATTACGAATATACCCGTATGCCTTTTGGACTTAAAAATGCCCCCGCAACATTTCAAAGAATGATGGACGGTGTCCTTCGGGGACTCAAACCGATGGAGTGTTTGGTATATTTGGATGACGTCATCATCTTCAGTGGGGACATTCGTGAGCACGCGAGGAGAATGAGGAAGGTGTTCGAAAAATTTGCGGAAGCGGGTTTGTCATTGAAGTTCGAGAAGTGCCATTTTGCAAAATCAGAAGTGAAGTATCTAGGGCACATTATCAACAATAGAGGCGTTCAACCGGATCCCGAGAAAATTGAGGCGGTTCGAAATTTTCCTACTCCAACGTCAGCTAAGGAGATCCAGTCCTTTTTAGGTCTAGCAAATTATTACAGAAGGTTCGTAAATAGTTTTGCCGAAATCGCACGCCCCCTGACGCGCCTCTTGAAGAAAGGAGCGGCTTTTGTTTGGTCACCCGATTGCGATGCCGCTATGGAGGAACTAAAAAACGCTTTGGTAAGCAGCCCCGTACTCGTGTACCCGGACTTCACCCGCCCATTCATAATCTCCACGGACGCGAGTAATTTCGCGGTGGGAGCTGTCTTATCGCAAATAGTGGAGGGAAAAGAACACCCAGTCGCTTTTGCGTCCCGAAAGTTAAATCCTGCAGAGATTAATTACACCACCACGGAAAAGGAGTTACTTGGGGTTATTTGGGGCGTTAGTGAATTCCGTTGTTACGTCTATGGACGCAAATTCAAAATTATTACCAACCACAGCGCACTTCATCGGCATCGGCAGACATCGGCGTATCGCCCGGAGAGCAACGGTATGGTTGAAAGGTTTCATAGAACCATTTCCCAGGTGCTAAGTCACTACGTGAACAGCGATCAGAATGATTGGGATGAATGGCTACCCTACGCCGTGACAGCTTACAATACGAGCCGCCATACTAGTACCAAACAAAAGCCACACGAGGTTGTTTATGGTTACGAGATGAGGTCACCCTTTGAGTGCTTTGAGCGAAGAGGTAAGGGTTGGAGTAATACTTATGTGCCCCAGCTCAAAGAAAGACTTAAGAGGGTATGGGATGTATGTCTTAGAAACAGTGAGCGAGCGCGGAAGATGCGGGCGCGGCATTATGACAAAGGAACTAAGGAGACTTTTTATAAACCTGGTGATTTTGTTTACTTGAATAACCCATGTGTGAAGCCCGGTAGAGTAAGGAAATTCCATTGCCCCTGGAAGGGTCCTTATGAGGTTCTTGAAGTAGTTTCCCCAACGAACCTCCGTTTGCGACTTCCGTTTCGCACTTTGATCGTACATAAGAATAGGGTGAAGCCATGTGTCGGGATTCCCCCAAACATGTCGACCGCGGTTGAGGAACCGAGGGGAAGGCCACGTGGAAAGAAGGATAGCAGACGAAACACTTCCGCTTCTCCGTAAGACTTCTCACACCTAGACGCGACAGGGGCGCCCCAGGTTACATATTCAGATGAAGCGCATCTCGTGCCCAACCCAACGATGCCATCTCAAGGGGTTGTCCGATCTCCCTCCACTCCCATCCCCACCTCTACTGCTGACCACGCACCTCGAGCTCTCGAGGCATCGCCACAACGCCACTCTGTCTCAGAGGCATCAACGCCCACTTGCGAGGAGCCAGGCGAGCGAATTCCTTTAAAGGACGTTCCGGGACGGTCACCGCCCCGCAGCCCCTATCTTCTGCGGCCCCGAGAGCAGCCAGATAACGCGCCCACCGGACTGGAAGCCGACTTTGCGGACTTGCAGATTCCTACGAAGGTCGTTACGGAGATATCGCCACCACGCAGCCCTTATCCGTTGCGATCCCGGGAACAGCTGGTGAGCGACATAGCAGAGCCTGAGACGCATTTCCCGGAGGAAGCAGTGTGTGAAGTGCTTCCTTCTCCCCCACTGCCCCAGCGCTCTCCTTATCCACAAAGAACCCGAGGGAACCCAAACGTGTCTTCCCCCTTGGCTTCCGATAGTGTTTGCACCACAGATCCAGGCTCGTTGACGGAAGAGAAGATTTAGGAACCACGAGGAAATTGTGTGTGTGGTTGTTAATTTTAAGCCTTTTAGAATTAGTAAGAGCACAAAATATTTTGCCTCTGAGTAATGGAATTGTATTTGAGAGGGAACAGGATGCGATGTTAACGGAGCATGTTTGGACTATTGTGATCAATTTTAATTTAAGAGATGTGCGGGATGAATATAAGAAATTAAAATTTATTTTTGAGAAGGTAAGAGAGAGAATTTCTATGGAAGAGACTGGGTCTCTGACTGACGGTTACATGTTAGCGCTTCAGAGAGTGGAGGGAGAGTATGAAAGGGTGAAGGATGAGCTGGAGGTGTTTCTGGGGTTGTTAGAGGAACGAAGAGTACGTAGGGGATGGATAGACGTCGGGGGCACTGTATTAAAGACGGTATTTGGCACTATGGATGCAGACGATCGGCGCCGTCTTGAAGATAGAGTTGCGCGGCTGGAGGAAGAAAGCGGGAATGCGTTTGCCGAAGCCGCGTTACAGCTGACGATGGTGGAGGGGTTAGAGGAGAGAATCTCCAATCACACGCGAATTTTACGTAGCATGATGACGGAGATGCTTAATATTCGGAATCGGACCGCCAACTTAAGTGGAGAATTGCAAAACAGGGATCGCCAACTGCGGAATTTGCAGGGAGATGAAGACGCATTACGGCAAATTGGCCACGTTTTGGTGAATGCCAGGATAGATCTGGTTGGGTTAAGAAATTCCATAGAGCATAGCGTACATAGCCATCTTAGTAGTATTTTCGTGCCTCCCGGAAAATATTTGGAATTATTGAGAAACATAAGAGATAAAATTAAGCACCCTTGGTACATGATGGTGCCTTGTGATTACGAGGCACTACATATTTACTATGAAATGCTGAAGGTTTCGGCAGTCGTTTTGGGGGAACGGCTCTGCGTCGTAATAGATGTACCTTTGGGGGATAAAGGAGGGTCGTTTGAGAGATACAGGATGAGGGTTTTCCCCGTTTTGTATCCAGATTTGGGTTTACATGGCAAATGGGATGTTGGGCATACGTTGCTAATTAGCAATGATCGGTAGTACTACACGGTGCTGACCGAAGGCGGAGTGAGGGACTGTAAGGAAGGACCTCTCTTCATTTGTCCCGCGAACGTAGTCCTAAGAACTGGGGCAAATGGAGATTGTGAATATCAGTTGTTTAAGGAAAAGCCGGCAACTAATTGCGAGAAAGCGGTCAAAAATCTTACGACGCCATATTTCGGCCGATTGAAACAAGGATGGGTTTTCTCAGTTCCTACCCATACTCCCATAACCATAGTGTGCCACAGCTCGAGTCAAGTCAGTCGGCCTCAATCAGCTCATCTTCGAGGCAGCGGGGTGATCCAAAACGTCTCAAACTGCGATATTGTAGGAGATACCTTTAAACTGATGGCAGCTTGGCATGGTAAGCATGAGATCAACGGTAGCCTTTTGGAATTGGTGTTACCTAACATATTTATGTTCGAGGAAGAGTGAATTTCTTCTTTTAAATTTAGAAAATGGGACCGAATTAGAGAAGGTGAAGGTAGAAATAGAGGAAGACATGAAGGAATCTGGGAAGAGAATTGATTTCCGGAAACTGGTGCACAGGATTGGTACTCGCAGAAAGTGGGAGAATTGCTGGTGCAGTGGTATGTGTTACACTTATATTTTGGTGGCGCAAGTGGATTGCGAGTAAGTGCCAAATTGTTCAAAATCGAGTGCATAAGCATAAAGCAATAGATGCCAAGAATGTGCGGGTAGTGATTGAAGAAGATAGTCCGGAGTGAGTTGCACTTAGTAGATTTTATATAGTAAATACGTGTTTTGGTGGTTTAGTTTAGCAAAAAATGTAGTGTTGAAGTAGATGCTGAAAGCAGTTAATATTGTAGAACATGTTTTACATTTATTTGTTACTTTTTATTAAATTTAATGTTTATTTTTGTATTAGTTTAAGCCTGTAATTAATTGAATTGATGTGCTGATGTGGTTGATTGTGGATGCATTGATAATTGTTGAGTTACAGTTTATACTGCAACTCTAATTTTGATGGGGGATGGTGTAAGTGTCAGGTTGTGCTACCCTGCCTCTTGCAGGCTCGTCAGCATTCCCCACCCCTTCGTCTTTTCAGGTAGCATCTTTATGGCGTGAGAAGCTGCATACATGGGAGAATACAAGCTGACTACTGACGAAGGCTTGGGAGGACGGGGGGATGGGGGAGAGACGAAGTGACACGAGGCACGGGCAGTGGATGAAGGGACGCGATCGCGAGATGTAGTTTATGGAAGTAAATAAAAAGCGTTCTGATGCCAATGATTTCTTCTCTGTTCCCTGCTATTTCCTAAGCGAACCCTCACCCATCTGGAGGGCGGCGTTTACATGTGTTTACTTTCGGAATCATCCCTGGTTAACATCCAACAGTAGTCGGCAAGTATATTTTAATTCCATCTTCCTTGATATTTGCATTCCACGTTTTTGACATCTTGATGCATGGGCGTACCCAGCTTTTGGCCTAGGGGGGGGGGGGAATCGGAAATGCTGAAGGGCCTAGGGGGGGCAAGTCAGAAATGCAGAAAGGCCTAGGGGGGGCAAGTCAGAAATGCAGAAGGGCCTAGGGAGGGCAAGTCAGAAATGCAGAAGGGCCTAGGGTGGGCAAGTCAGAAATGCACACGGTAAGTTTGATTCCTTCCATGTAATGCGTTTGGCCCTCCGTCCACGAGGCTTCGCGTCATAGATGCGTACGCGTAGCGTAGCTTGTCGCGACGTGACGATTACGCCCGTTTTCTGTACACGAAGCGTACTGAAGAACTAAAGCACAAGTTGCTTTACCATGGCAATGGAACTGCGTCTGTGACAATATAGATACTGATGAACCCAAGGCAATGGAATTATTGTAGTTAAAATAATGGATAAAAATTAAATGTTACTTGCCTTACCATTTCATTGCTTTTGCCACCTCATTCCAAGCTTTTTCTGTTATTTCTTTCCTGGAGTATTTTGGCATTGTATGATTGTATAGACAAGCATATTTCTCGTCTGTATGAACAAGATGAGATGCTTCCGCAATCTTTCAAGCTTCACTCCAATAAGCAAAATACGCCTCGCTACCGACACTGTTGGTCGCCTGGCTACATGACGAAAGCGTGCTTGGACGGAAGTGCTACGCTGCAGCGTCGTGTATGGATGATCATTTAATTACATTGTCTGCTGCTCACAGCCGTACAGCTAGCGATGTCGCGTCTATTCCTCTACGCTTCTGTGACGCCTCGTGGACAGAAGGTCTTTGTTTACGCAAAACGGATATGGTCCAGACGTCTGCATTAATCTGTCTGCATGTAAATCGAAACATACTTGCCTATACATTTTACTTTATCTACAATTTCATAAATTTGACAGTACTTCTGCATCTTCATGATGAGTCCAACTTGTGTCAGGTTTCCTCGAATTTTAGGAAAAATGTAGCCAAAAAACAGAAAAATTTCAATAAAATGTCCGTTTTTCACTTATTTTTCCCTTAAATTTTTATAATACTGACATTTTTGCTCAAAATATGAAATGACCTCTTTTTGGTCTTCGAAACGAGTCTGAATTTTACCTGGTTTTGTCTAATATTAGGCAAAATGCAGCCATAAAACTGAAAAATTTCTAAAAAATGCCGGTTCTTTGCCGATTTCTCCCTTACTTATTTATTATATTGATAGTTTTGTTCATAACATGGAAAAATCTCTCTTAGATCTTCAAAACGAGCCCGTTTTTTACCAGGTTTTGTCTGGTTTAAGTCAAAATGCAACCAAAGAACTGAAGATTTCGAACAAATGTCCCTTTTTTAATATATTTTTATTTACCTTAATTATTAATTATATTGCAATTTTTTATGAAAACATGGAGCGATCTCGCTTATATTTTGAAAATATGTCCAACTTATGTCAGGTTTCCTGAATTTTGGGCAAAATATAGCCGAAAAACCGAAACATTTCGATAAAATGAACGTTTTATCCCTTAATTTTTAATTATACTGAGATTTTTGTTCAAAATATGAAATGATCTCGCTTTGCTCTTCAATACGAGTCCGAATTTTACCAGGTTTTTCCTAATGTTAGGCAAAATATAGCAAAAACGCTGAAAAATATCGGAAAATTGTCGGTTTTTTCGCCGATATTTCCCTTTATTTTTCATAATACAGACATTTTTGTTCAAAATATGAAAAGATCTCTCTTCGATCTTCAAGACAAGTCCGAATTTTACGGCTAAAAGCCGGTTTTTGTGTTACTTATTTGATTCAATTCCCTTTGCTCAACGTTGTTTTGTTGAGAATGAAATATTTGAATTTGAATAGTGTGATAGTATTGACTGTGTTGTGTTCGAGCGGAAAGTCGCCGCAGGTAACCGCATATTCAAATGGGTTATTGAAGGAACATCACACCGGCCACCAGTTACAGTTGAGGGTGTATGTTCCAATAGGAAGATTTTTCGTGCGGGATCACCTTGCTCACCTCTTTTAGAAGCGTTACATCCATAATTTTGGTTTCCTTTAGCAAAAAAGAGCTTAATTATTTCTTTTATGAGCGTTGTCACCCCCTGAGTACAAACATCGGAAGAGATGTTTTATACGACCGGGATGAGGGGTGGTTCTCGATACGTAACAATATTACAATATACGATATTATGTTCATAAGTATAACAGAGTAATATAGGATGGTTCAGATGAGTGAAAATAATGAGAAAGAAGTATTCCTTACATGTTCGCGTGCCTCATATTTCTCAAATTTTCATTTTGATTTTGTAAAAAAACCTGATGTGATAGAGAAAATCTGATTGCAGTTTCGTAATCAGCATACCAGATATAAAATAGATCACTATTTACATGGGCCTACCCAGCTTTTGGCCTGGAGGGGGGGGGATCGGAAATGCAGAAGGGCCAAGGGGGGGGGGGAAATCAGAAATGCAAATAAAGAATTCAACATAAATATAAATTTGCATTTACATGTTCCATTGTTTTTGTGGTGTCTAAAAATAGACGTATTTCTCTGAAATTATTTGCAGGTGCAACTTCTAAATGCCCATGGAAAGTTCGATTCCTCATGCGTTTGTTTACGGACTCGATGCAGGTCAAACGGTCCAGACGTGTGAATCAAAACATACTTGCCTATACATTTAACTTTATCTACAATTTCATAAATTCAACAGTATTTCCGCATATGCACATAATTAGCCACCTAAATGCATGGGAGCTAGATCGAAGGGTCCAGTGGTGGCTGTCCAGAGGGGGCAGCTGCCCCCCCCCCTCGTTACGCCCATGTCTTGATGGAACCTTTCCGCTTATTCTTCGCTCACTGCGACTAAGTTGTCTGGAAAGAAGTCTAAGCGGGAATGTAGAAAATTTATTTTCACACTCATGGAACAACTTAAGATCCTGAACTTCTCAAGCATATTTTCAACAATCGTCTCAAAATTATGATCCTTGTAGTTGCCCAGGAATTTATTTATGACTTCCTTAAACGCAATCCAGGCCGCCTTTTCACTCTGTGTCATACTTCATTCGAACTCTGTATCCTTCATGAGCCTTTCAGTTTGCCTTTCAGTTTGGCATCCGACAGCGTTGAAAATGTTTTGCAAAGGTACTTATAACAGTTGCCATATTTCCGTTTTGCCTTTACAAATTGCTTCATCGATCCTAATTTGATGTGCAAGGGAGGATTGATTAAACTGTCTCTGATTACATTTTTGGTCCCAGGTTCAAGAACTTGTCTATTTGGCCAATACTTTCTTACCCAATGTTCAGCTCTGTCACGACTATCCCACTCACATAGAAAACAGGGGTACTTAGTGTATCCGCCTTGTTGCCCAAGAAGCATTGATATAACTTTCATATCGCTACAAACAGTCCAGTTATGGTCTGCATATTTTAGTTTGTTGAGAATTAGTAAATGATTTTCATAGCGTTCTATTAGATCCACAGAGCCAATGCACAAATGTGCACATATCAAAGCCAATTGGCACAGATGCATATTGACTTCCGTGATGAAGAAGGGCAGCTTTAAGACTCCTTTTAGAAGAGGCTATGAATACCATCCAATCTTTTTTATGATACGTGATTTTAATTTGCCCATCAGTCCTGGAACGTCAGCACAATAAACCAGGTCATCTTCTTTCTCAACGTATTTCACGAATTCTTTTTCGCGGTTCCTGTTCCGGTAGAAAGAGACACCTTTGGATTATAATTTTTTTTCCTTCCACCTGGAACGGAACAATTCAGCTGCCTCCTTCGATAGATCTAGATCTCGAGTCAGATCATTGAGTTCCGACTGAGAAAATGGTTGAGGTGCATCGCTGCTAGAAGGCTGGTACTCGGAATCTGATTCCTGCTGTTTCTGAATCCGAGGTCGAAAGTGTCAGTTCTTTTGGAGGCACTGGAATGTCAGGTCCATGAGGCACCGGGCGTATGGCCGATGGAATGATTTCCGGATACGAAATGTTTTTTCTATTTTTCTATTGTAATCAAGAGGACTTCGCAGGAACAAAAATAACAATCATCACTGTGGTTCGATGGCTCCCTCCATACCATTGGAATTACAAATATTAAGGCTTCTTTCTTTCCTCCAAACCAACGTCCCAAATCATGAAGACATTGTACACACACTTTATGGGGTACCCATGATTTGTCTAGATATATAGATATTGTCAAAATATGCTAAATACATAATTTTTGACGTGATTCGTAATATTTCTTTGTGCACCTTAGAGCATGTATTCGCCACACATATAGCAAAAGTCGTCAGACATATTTACACAGCGCCTTGAATCTATGCTATTCGTATGTTGAGCGCGAATTCATGTAATTGAAAATTGCAAGAAAACGTGATGTGATGGAATTTTTTCGCTATTTTTTCTGAAATAAGCACACAAAATATATAAGAATCAGTTTTTACTTTGCTTGTTTTTTTTCATCGCAGGCCTGTGTTACCTATATAATATTTTTTTCTTACTCAGAGCCATTACGGAATACTGCAATCCTTATCGCACCGTCTCTAGGAGGACCAGAAGCGGGAGAGTGTATGGAACTTTCGAAGTAAGTACCATAATCGATATCATTAGGACGAGTCTGATTCAATCAGAAATGATCCTACAATATAGAAATATAAACTGAGGGATCATAATTCATTGATTTTATAATTCATAGATACTGAATAAATTCATAGACTGTTTAATTAAATGTCTAATAAATATTATGTATAATAAATATAAAGTTTAATAAATATAATGTTTTTAAAGTACTTTTTGTTAAGAAGTCTTATGCTCTAAGTGCCCAACTTACACTTTCTTTCGATCAACAGGCTCCCTGGGAGTTTCGAGTGACCAGGGAACTTAAGTGGCTCCTCAAGGATGTTGAATTTTGCGATTCTTAAGGCATGTAAATGAGATTTCACTTTCCACAGCAACTGATCGAAGTGTTTTCGCTACTAACAACCTCTTTTCTACAATTTCAGGTGATGACAGCCATATCTTGAGTGAATGGTTTTTTTTCCGCTTATGTCACTTTGTGTGACATAAGCCCAGCCCCCCAAAATCCAACCCAAACGTCCAGGTCGTGGGGGGTGGTAACAGTGAAGTAAGGGAATTCCTGTGGGGGTTTTGTACAATGGACACTGTTTGCTCTTACCTGCTACGTTAGCTGAAAACCCTACAGGAAGCCTGAAAAATTGGCTAATTGGGCTCTGGTGAAGTCGCCATCCAAATAAATGCACCCACTGAGATTGAATAAACACTAGTAAGTCTATTTTTTAATATAATAATTACATTGCAATGATATTTATGTCGGTGCGGTATATCTTGGCCTAACTTCCCCCAATTTTTACACAAGAACAAAAACACTTATGCTCATTCAAAAACAATTCAGACACTTCGCATTTCGCCAAAAATTTATTAGAATAAAAACACCTCTCCGATTTGACACCCACACTGCTACATTGTGAAGACCGAAAATCAGCCTGCCTTGAAATAATTGAAATAACGCACAACAACGTTTGCGACTATAAACTCACGAGCAATCACCTTTTCCCCAACCACTCTCCCTTATTATGTATAATCACTAAGAATATATATTTTAAGTACAAAATATGAAAATGGGGGAGGCAAAAATACGTTTTTTGGATTGATTTAAATTTATCTGATCACATTTTTGGTTTACAAAAAATTACCCGTTTACACACGGCAAAGTTGCCGTTGGGTTGTGTTAGGGGGGAGGGATTTCTATCAAAATCTAGAAATCCTCCCCCCAACCCAACCCAACCCCCGTTGAGATATTTAAAACACCCGCCTATCTGACTGAGCAACGTTGCCGTGTGTGAACGGGCAATTTCTTGCAAAATCACGACAAATCTTAATTTTCATGGTAGAACGTCGATCAAAAGACGCTTGTATATCTCTTTGGACGAGTGAGACGACGAATATAATAAATTGCTGCTCATTTTAATTGTTTATAACTTTTTAAATCGTATTCCACGCGGTCAGTTTTTTTAAGGTCCCCCCTGCTGTGGCGGCCGGGCGCTCCCGACCTGGGAAGCCGAGGTAAGGGTCCGTATTAGGACCCTCTAAATTTCGACCTGAAAAAAGTAATGGTATAACCCCCTTCCTAACTACCATTAACCGAGGAATGTAAGTGGCCCTCTGGAATTTAACCAAGGACCATCAGCGAATTGTTAAAATTTGATTATGAAATATATTCATGATCTCTATCCAAGTACCGAGTTTTATGTTTCCATGTCATCGGAAAAGGATCCAAAAAAATCTTTAAAATCGCCCAAATACATTTTAAAGGGAAGATATTTGCCCTAACCTAGCGTCGAACCAAGGATGAGCTTCTTAGATGCCTTTATGGTTTCCTTTAGATATGCACGGCATCTAGCGATCCCTCGAATTTCAACTCTCTACTTTTCCGGGAAAAGCCTAACAACAAATTTCGAAAATCCCCTCCATGTATTTTTATGGAGAAAATTGGGACTTTGGGGCATTCTGGAATTGAACCCATGACACTGAGATTCAAAGTCGGCTTTTTCCTGGAGGTTACACGTTATGGCCACCACATCGTAAAAATTTCAAGTCGGTGGCACTTGTGGAACATAAGTGTAAGACGCATTCTCCGAAGCGCATCGGTTATTAAAAAGTCTCACTTAACATGAGAGGTCCCTCTACACGAAGGGGTTTCTTCAAGAATAGAATAGAATAGAATCTTTTATTAATACAAAACACTTGCATCATAAACAGAACACAGAAAGGCACTGTTTGCAGGTTGGTATCTCGTCAGTACAATACAATTATTTTTTTTTAATATAGTAGTACATAATATGCATAGTCCATTACCTTATACATTAGCAGAACAATTAGTATTTAAGTAATCATTTACATCGTATTACATATTTCCTATAAAATCTTCAAAAAACTTTCTTGTAGAACAATAACATTTATGTTATTATTCTATATATGTTTCGTAAGTTTTGTCTGAATTCTCTAAATTTTCGACTCGAATATTCTACGACCGCAATAAGAATCTTTGTTTAATTTCTATTATGTTGGTATTCATTTAGATTTCGTATGACAATTATTATTTATTTAATTCTGCAATAGAAAAATGTAGGCAATCAATCAAAATAAACTTGCATTTCCTAAGTACGAAAGGCGATTCAATTCGTCCAGAGTCGACCCAAGCATAATTTGGACTAACAAATGTCAATTCGTAATGCTCCTAATTTGAAATCCCGGATTCCGTTAGGATTCACGTAGGCGATATCTCGCGAGAAACTGGAAAATATTATAAAACGTAGGTTGAAAATTCCATCCTAAATATTTGTTCAAAATTACAGAGCACCCATTAATGACGGTTTAAAAAGCAACTAATTCTTGATTCCTAGAAAAAATCAAAAATGATAAGTGACTGAATTACTTTGGCAAATTCTTCTAAAAGTCGGCAATTGATACGTTAAAATTTTAATTGACGATCCATGAAAAACATATTTCGAAAAAGAGGTATTGAAAGCAAGAGTAAAGTGGTAGATGTGTTAACGTAGGTCAAGATATGGGAAAGTGCCTAGTTATCTCAAACAAACAGCTTTCTGGTGACCTTTGGTTTCCACCGAATTCCAGTTAATCACTGTATTATGCTGTAGCACATACTACATGATAGAAAGACAGCGCGGCACTTACGACGGGAAAAAAATCAGTAATTAGATACATCTTAATGAAGCAGTTACCTTATAAGCGTTATAATGAATAATCACTTGAAGTAAGTATTAATAAATCTATGTGACGTAATGTAATTTGAATTCACGATGTCCGTTACCGTTGGTAACTTCTCCTATTGAACTCGAAAGGATTTTAACGAGATTTTAAACCTCTAATTCATGAACAGCTGAGTTCCAAATTTTCTTTCGTTACACGCGAACTATTTACAAATATTAACATCCGACGAAAGTGCAGGAGAACAAAATTGGAACAGTTTCGCAGTTATAAAGTTATTCACGGCTCCAGCAACGAATATTTCGCAAAGACATAAAACGAAACGTCAGAAGTATCACACAAGGCATATTCGCTTATTCGATCACAGGTGAGCTTAGCGAACGATAACTTCGCTTATTAAATGATAACTAAGCTTATCACATAATAACTAAGCTAAGCATGTGATAACGTCTTTTCTTAAGTGATAATTCCGCTTAGGAATTAATAACTCCGCTTCTTAAGCGATAACTTAGCTTAACACTTAGTAAATAATAATTCTAAAAACTGTAACTTATGTTCTTAAGTGAAACTTTGCTTAGCAAATGATAATTCCGCTTACAAAATGACAACTTCTCAATTTAAGAGATAACGTCGCTTTTAAATGAAAGCTTCGCATAGCAAAGGATAATAATAACTTCTCCAATGGAAACAAAAAGATCCCAATTACATCCATTTAAAAAATTATTGCTACTTACAAAGACACACACAACCATTCCCTAGCCAGAAAATTCCGACTAGCCGGGGTTCGAACCAGAGACCTTTCCGTTGGCGTAGCCAGCGTGCTAACCACTCCGCCACCGCAACTTATTTAGTTTGAGATTCCCTAAGGAAAGAAAACCGAATATAATTTCCCGAATATTGAAAATCCTGATAGCTCATTCAAAACACCTACTCACTGGAAATATTTTTAATTGCGATAGAATCTCTATGAATCACTTAAATAAGTGCAGACTTGGTAAGAATCTAAATTAAGCGCAAACTTTTTTCTTGGAATTTCTTCACTTGGAAGTACACACAACGATATATTTCGCATTAATGTCTTACGAAACATCCAAAGTATATTCTCGTGGCATTTGAGATTCCCTTAGATTCCCTTATTCCCTACACTTTCCGGCTAAGCACGAACTTCGTATTATTTCGACAAGTGCATCAAAAAAATTATGAAAAACTACTCCCATGTATTTTAAAGGGCAGATCTTTGCATCGTCCTAGCATCGAACCCAGGATATTTTTTGAAAAAGTCATTAATGTTTTCGAAAGACCAAGACTAAAAATATAGGCTCCTTGCGTTTTATTTCCCTACCTATCAGGGATGTATTTTTTAAAAATTCCCGAAAATCACGGCAATGCATTTAAACGGGATAAATCGGGACTTTGGGGCCCTCTGGAATCGAACCTATGACACTGAGGATCAAAGTCGCTTTTTTCCTGGGGGTTTCACGTTATGGCCAATACATCATAAAAATTTCAAGGCAATGACGCTTGTAGTTTAGCCTGTGAATTTGTATCCTATCTATATACCTTTATAGCTATATATATGAATGAATCCGGAGAAGCATCTATATATAATACGAGTAAAATGTAGCTTGCATACTGCAAGCAGATCGACAACAATAATTTCATGTCGGCATCATATCGGGACGGCCCTCAAAAGAAAAAAAAAGGTATTGAAAATATTCTTAAAATTCGCTGCAATTTAATTGTCTGGCATCGAACCCGGGTCTTCCTGGTAAGCTTACTATGTAGCACAATAGAAAATCACCATCTCTTACTATGTGTGAAAATTCAAGCAGAAATATTGGCTACAACTGCCTCAAACGACGTTCTACTTTTCAGGAATGTAAATGGCGCTCTGGATTCGAACCAAGGACGATCTTGGAAATCTAAAACATGTTCATGAAAGTTAATTATGATCTCTATCTATTTGCCGAATTTCAAGTTTCTATATTATTGGGATAGGGCTCAAAATAATTATTAAAATCGGATCAACTACTGATATAAGAGACGCCTGGTGTCGAACCCAGGAAATATATTTACGCTGTGAATGCACAGTATGATTTTAAAGGACTTGATCTTATTTTGTGCAAAGTTTGAAATCGATATCATGCCGGGAAGTACCTAAAATTTGTCTCCGTTATCTCCATAAGAAATGCATTGAGGAATGTAAATGGCCCTCTGGGATCGAACCAAGGACCATCAGCGAATACAAAAAATTTGATTATGAAATAAATTTATGATCTCCAACCTCATGCCGAATTTCAAGTATCCATGCCATCGGGAAAGGGTCAAAAAAAATCATAAAAATCGCCACAATGCTTTTTAAACGGCCGATTTTTGCCTCAACCTAGCATCGAACTTAGGATATTTTCCGTAAAACTCATTTATGATTTCGATAGATCATTACCATATATATAGGCTCCTTGAGTTTTATTTCTCTACCTATCCGGAAAGTATTTTTTTTTTATTCCCGAAAATCACGGTAATGCATTTAAACGGGAAAAATCGGGACTTTGGGGCCCTCTGGAATCGAACCCATGACACTGAGGATCAAAGTCGCTTTTTTCCTGGGGGTTTCACGTTATGGCCAATACGTGGTAAAAATGTCGAGTCAATGACGCCAGTAGTTTAGCCTGTGAATTAGTATCCTATCTGGGTATCTGGGTATATCATGAGTGAATCCGGAGAAGCATCTATATATAATAGACATACACTATCTGCTATCTGTATGAGATGATACATCTGATATATCGTTTTTCGGTTAGGAAATAGTCGTACGTGTTCTTCTATAGTCGACATTATACCTCACTTTAGATTGACGTCTCGCTGTACGTGAAGCATAAATATATTAATAAAAATAATACAACGGAATGTTCGTTACTGGAGCCGTGATAACTTTTTTTTACTTGGAATCTATTCCTATTTTTCTTTTCTCCCGCAAGCCTCAATTTCATCCCACGTTTATACTTACAAATAATTCCTAGTAAATAAATGCATTGAAGAAGCAAGGAAATGGTCATTGCTTAAGTGAAGATGTTTAATGATTTTAATTAGCTATGTTGACGGTGGAGGGTCTTTAAAATCATTGTAGCGACGGTTGTCGTTGTTCAACCAGTTCCCTCGGTTCGAGTCTAGGACATATTTTTAAATATCTTTAATCTCAAGATAAGTCATATACGGTATCAAAAATTCAAATTTCAGTGCACATTACGACTCTCGATAGTGCATAGATTCATTAATAATTTATTCGAGTGATTGTTCATTACATCGCTTATAAGAGAGAACTTCTTCATTGATACGTATGTATTTACTAAATTAATTCCCATTGTAAGTGCCTCGCAGTTTTTTATTATATAGCAAATGATGCAACACAATACACAGAATTACATTGCTGGAATTCGGTCGGAAACTGAAGGTCACCAGACAGATGTTTGTTTTGAGATAACGAGGCACTTTCTTTTTCCCCATGCGAGAAAGCATTTTTCCTTCGCCTTGACCTTCGCAAATAGAACTACTTTTGCTTTCCAAACATCAAAATATTTACTTTTTTTGGATCACCGATTCAAATTTCAAACTTTCAAGAGCCGACTTTTAGAATAAATCTTCGAAATAATTCCGTCATTTATCATGTTTGATCGGATGGCTAGGAATTAAGAATGAGTTATTTATAAAATCAGTCATCGACGAGTGTCCTGTAGCTTTAAATGACTACTTAGGATTTACTTTCCCTGCCTTTTTAAATTTAAACCCATTGAAACCGATGTCTTAGGAGACATCGCTATCACTTATCCTAGAGGATTTCAATTTCAGTGGCGAGTCTAGTGTTACATCCGTTTATTAAAGATGAAGTGAATTTTCACGATTTAACTCTGGAAGTATCTCGTAATTTACGGATAACAGGAAATATTATCTTCAAAATAACAACGCTGATTTTCCGTGCCAATTAATTGAAAATTGATACACCGCTCGTATGTAAATATCCAGAAGTTTGAATTTTTATTGTTTCTCAAAGGTTTTTCAGTTCCTCTCAAGTCTATGAAATAAGACCTAAAGCTCAATATCTCTCTCATCAGAATTATGTGTATTTCTTACCAAATAACTTTATAATTTAATATTGAGAGATGTTTTTTAGGAATTTTGGTTCAATTTGGAATGAAACGGTATTAAGGGAAACAATTAATCAAATATTAGTTATTTCGTAAAGAATTCTCTTTCCATCGGATTAGAGTTTTGTCAAATATTTATAATCATTTTAAAGATTGAATTTCTGAATTGATTCTCTCGGATTGATATTTTGCGTAAAGGTGATTCAAAAAAATAATAATTAACGGAAGTATATTTCCAAAGTAACGCATTTCCTCAGTAAACAAATCAATAATTTTATCGCATAGATGCTCATGGCTGTCAAATAAAATACTTGATTCTTATTTAAAAAATTATGGAAATGAAGTTTGACTTATCACAGGAAAGCGTGCGAATTAACCAAAAAGTTGTACGGGAAGTGAAAATATTAACTTGTCCTGGACTCGAACCCAGGTGTCCCGCTTACCAGGACGTGGCTCTGAGGTTAAGTGGTTAGAATAACAGTATTTCAGTGGTTAGAATACCAAAATGTTAGAATATCACTATTCAGTTAAACAAACTTTAATTATTATTTTTATTTGATGCATTATTAATTTTCAGTTTCAATTCTTTTCTAAAGGTTTGAGGAGAGCTCTCTTCCATTCATATCGATATTGCCAATGTGATTACTCAATCAAAAGCTGATGGCGCAGAGAAAAACCGTCGCTGTAGATGCTCATGGAGACGTCGGAGTTCAAACTAATGGTAATGAGAATTTTTAATTACTCTGAAACACAGTACTTCCCCTTATGGATAAAAAAATATTTCGTGTTTCTTACATCAAATCATGCTGAATTATTTCAACATTGGCGAATTACGTCCGTGCCATAGAAATATAATCGATTTATTTAGCCTAACTTGTTAGAACGCCATAGAAAAGATATAAAATAATTAATTTTCTCTGCACTTAACTTCTATTAACTGATTAACAGATCTGATGGTCGATTGTTAGTAAAAACACAGTTTGTAAACTGCAAAATATTTTTATTCCTAACCTATGAAATAATTATTAAACTGATACATAGCTAGCTATCTCATATGGTTTCTGTTTTCTGATAATAAATTCTGTTGCGATGCAGTCTTTTGCGTACTTGCTAGGCCTGATTTTTTTAGAAATTACAGGCAAGTCATAGCTCAGTTAGTATCAAATTTTATTTGTACAATCACGTATTTTAAATAGATGCCAATGACTTCGTTTTCGAGATTTAACTTTCTTATTGTTTTCAACGCTTCAATTGACGACTTCTAGGTTAAATCGTCGAAGGAATTCAGTCGTGTATCTTTTGTTTTGAGACGATGGCTAGGAATAGGGAACTTACAACTTATGATCGAGTTTTGTACATTTCTAAACACTCTTCCATTGTCTTACGAGAAATCACAAACGGCAATCCTAAAGGATATCGAGTTTTCAAATTCATTGGAGAGTCCAGTGGTATAAATAATTATAGACTAATTTTAATATTGACCCAGGAAGAATATTTCATTCGGTAAAACAGAAACTAATGAAGGTATTTCAACCAAATTCTCGTTATATAAATATGTTTGCTTTGTTATAATCAGCAAAGTCTGTCAATTCCAAGTAATAAAAGTACGCATTTTTATCAGTATTACCGTCTACAGTGTTAAGTTTACGAAAAAAAAATTAATAATTATCTAAGCCAAACTTTAGTCATTTATAAGTGCCTTTAAATTAACTAATTAACTGCGAAGTACCACAAAAGCAGTAAACAGTAAATTACGAATATCAACTGAAAAATATTTCCAATACATAAGTTTCCGTGGATATTTAGAAGATTTTACCGAACATTTTTCAAATGAAACTAAAATAATTAAAATGCTCTTAGGGTTAACGAATTTACTTTACTAAATCTCTCTGAGTATATCTATGGTAATGTAATTCTAATATAGTAACAAAGAACTATGCAAAAACGTTTGAATAATTTATTTCTAAAAGTTGGTACTCCTGCAGTTATTAGGCTGGATATAGGTTTAGAAATGTTTATTTATAACAACTTGATTAAAATAAAATTAATACGCCAGCAATTTAACATCATAAAAAATACGTTTTTAAAATAACACTTTTATAGGATAAATGTTACGATTTTTTAAATATAATTTATCGTTTCGTCATAGTCGGAAACCCCTTAAGAGAAAGTTTCATAAAAATTCAAAACTTTACTCTCGCCCAATATTTTGACTTTATTTACGAAACGAAAAATGTAAATAATGAACCCTCTGCTACATATACCAATAGTTTGTAACTCTTAGGTTAATTCTTAATAGGAAAAATTATCAACTGTCGAAGTTATTGCAATTTTGGTACAAGTTTAAACATGTCATTTAATTTATATTCGATGCAAGAAGGTATTACGTAAAAAAGTTAGAGTTATTTTTTTAAAGAATCATTGATGAAAAATAATAAATTGAATAATTTGATTGACCATGAAGGACGTCTTAGAAATTCAGAGAATATTTTGGTCATTTTGACTGTACACGACTAATTACTTAACTTATATTCACAACTAAGTAAGGGTCAATTCTATGCTATCTAATACATCTGTTGTAACGAAGGTTTTCTTTTAATGAAAATATGACGCAAGGATCTAAATAATCGCGAAATTACACCCGTAAATTTCAGTATTTTGGCTACTAAAATATGCAAAATCGAGGTAACCTACTAGAATGTTGACTCGCTTATAAGCTGTCGGAAGGATTACACAAATTAGTACTTAAATTAGCGAATTCCGCCGTCAAGAGTGACGGAGATAAAGTTTATTCTATTCACCAAAACCATGAATGATCCCGATATGTTAAAATGTATTTTCCACGGACTTAAATGGTACTTCTTAGCTGTGATATTACCGTATTTATTTATTTGGTTGTTAGAACAACATTTCTGTGCATTGTTGCCTTTCCATTGATTATGGCAAAATTTTTCAAAATTGAGAATGAAATTTTTAAACATTTGAAACTTTATTCACGAAGCCAAATTTAAACATAAATTATAGAAGGTAAACATTGGTGAATTTTGAATCTACTTCTGTGCATATAATGATACAGTCTAGGTATCGATAATATTGTTTTCCTCGGAACTAAGCTTATATTTACTTCCCAATTCATACTAAATAATTAGATAGGATGCAACGTTATGAGATTCATTTCCTCAATTTTCCTTTCATACATAGGACTTCATGGTGCCCTTCAAAAAGCAGGAAAAAGCCTTTGACGGCCATGCTAAAGAAGGGGAAGAAGTTGCACAGCGCCTCCGGGTGCGGCAAAGAGCTGAGGTCCTTCCCTAACCTCCGAAGCATCGCTCTACCCCGGAAGATGAATTAGAAGTGAAATACATTTTCTTCTTCCGAGCCAAAATACAATTTCAATTATGTAGAGTATAAAAATTTGTAAGGCCGGAACATGTATAGCGTACCATTAATTGAAATGTTTATAACATGGATATAAAAAAATTGCGCCCGTAGCCAAACTAACAACTGCAGAATGTATAAATTTATTATGATGTGTAAGGCGGGGCTATGTATAATGTATTTATTCTGTACCTTTACATTGAATTGGCCATATTTTTCACAATGTCTTATGTGGAAGAAATTATGAAGGTAATAGATGGGAGATGGTTATTGTAGAGAATGAGAAGGAAGCAATTAATAGGAGATTGGGATGGAAAACCCGAGGGCGAACTCCTAAAGCATCACTCTACCATGGAAGATGAATAATAAGTGAAATACATTTTTCTTCCGAGCAAAAATATACTTTCAAGCATGTATAGTAGAAACAATTGTGAGGCCGGAATTTGTATAGTGATGTTTAATTTATATATTCTGTACTTTTACAATGAATTACCCCTATTAGTCCTTATGTCGAAAAAATAATGATAAGGGATGGTTGTAGTAGAGAAAGAGAAAAAAAGCAATTCATTGGGAGAGGGGCGGAATTGATTGCCTGTTGGGTGCGTTATAGAGTAAGATAAGGTATTGGGAAGGGCAGAGGATCCGAAGGGGATTGGCCATGGGTGGTAAAGGTCTCGGTGGAGCAGTGGACGGGTTAATGTGGGAGTGGTTGGGATAGCAGGATGGATAGAGTGGTTGGCTTTAGAAGGTGGGAAAGAAATAGGCAAGTTAGAAGGTGGGGATGGAAGAGGGTGGGTAGAGGGAGGGATGGGGGAGGTTGGGTAGAGGGTGGGATGGGAGAGGGTGGGACGGGAGAGGGTGGTAGAGGGTATGGTGGTAGAGGTTGGGTTGGGAGAGGGTGGTAGAGGGTAGGGTGGTAGGGGTTGGGGAGAGGGTGGTATGGGAGAGGGTGGGTAGAAGTTGGATAGAGGGTGTGTTAAGGTGAGGGATAGGGTACACAAAAGGCTAAGCATTATATTTGTCTTCTTTACCTTGTTTTGGTAATTTTGATTCAGAAACACAGGAGTGATTAGAGCTCTTTGAACATGTTCGCTTGCTTACAAAAAATTGGTATTGCGCTTAGTATAGTGATAATTACGCTTAAAGTGTAGTTATGCTTAATTACCCCTCACGTCTACTACATTTTTTAAGTCATGGCGAAGATGAAATATTTGCCATAATTAACAGTTTTCGGCGATTTTTTAGTTAATTACTATAAGAATTGATATTTGTTGATAAAAACGTATCACATTTTAAAGAATTTAATATAAAACGACATGATCGTTCATTTGAGATCGAATCCTGTGATTGTATACAGATCGCGATCTTCTTAGTTGAGATTTCCGCCGAAAGGTAGCGAGACGGTCGAAGGTCTCTGATATGACGAGTGCTCCACGAGATTTTCGTAAACTTCTGTAAAAATTGTAATCTTTTCCTCAAATGGTTTATCCGTACGAAAGCTTGAACATGAGACCAAACTTGACTAGATTTACACGCATTTTAAGAAAATTAATGGCAAGCCGTAACGTTTTCTCAATATACACAGTTGTTTTCTTGATATACTATAAAAATTGATAATTTTGCTCTAAATACGGAGAGATCTCGTTGAAAGCATCGATAAGTGGACAATTTTCACAGCCTTAATGGAGTTCACGGGAATAACTATGACTCTAGGCGTCTGTGCTCGTGCCGGCCTCGTCCAGAAGAGTTACTCAACTGATATCCGGGCGGTGCAGGGAGAAGCTCTAAAGGGTGATGATGCGAATGCCTCTTGCACCCGAACCAACTCCACCTCCTCGTGGTGCCGCTGGGGTTGGAAGTTGGGGGTAGTCGCTAGTCCTTCGCAGCCGGACGCAAACGTAGCTCTGGTGACGTTCTATCAAGCCGTAGAAATGTTGAGACTCAGTGGTGGAATGAATTGGAATTTTACGATTCACGAAAATATCGGTCATTTTGGAAAAACATTGGAAGTTTTTCTACTCTTCATCGCTTAATATACGAGAATAAACAAGTCGAACATTAATTTATACGAGAAATTCATCAACAAATCCGGCATTTTGGGAAAAATTTATACTTTATCTGCTTTAAATCGCTTTGGATTTGGACTGATCTTGAAGCTCTGACGGTGATATATCCAATATTTTATAAACATTTACATTAATTTGATTTATTCTCGAATAGATTGCATAAAATAGGGCATTTTTGTTACAATATATAGCTTTTCTGCTCTGAATTGCAATAAATTCGAGTATAACTAATCGAATTTGAACTCACTTTCAATCTGTGGAGGTGATCCATTCAATATTTTACAGAAATTTTCATTTATTCGAGCAATTCTCAAGAATATCTGGCATTATGGGAAAATTTGTACTTTGTCTGCTCTAAATCGCTTAAAATTCGAATGTAACTAGACGAATATGGATTCATTTTGAAGCCTTGGAAGAGATCAATTCCATATTATATGGTAATTTTTATTTATAAGTGAAATTTACAAAAATATCGGACTTTTTGAGAAAAGTTAGTAGTTTTTCTTCTCTTAATCGCTGAAAGTTCGAGTACAACTTATAGAATTTGGACTCGTTTTGATGCTTTGGAAGAAACCGATACAATATTTAATAACAATTTTAATTCATACGAGAAATTCAAAAAAACAATATTGGGAGCAGTTTGTAGTTTTTCTGCTATAAATCGCTTACAATTCAAGTGAAACTAGTCGAATTTGGACTTGTTTTGGAACTTTGAAAGAGATCGATTCAATAATTTATACCAATTTTCATTTATTTCAGCAATTCAGGAAAAAATGGTAATTGGTAAAAATTTGTACTTTATCTGCAATATATCACTTAAAATATCACAAGTCGAATTTGGACTGATTTCGAAGCTCTGGAATGACCAATCCAATTACGATGAAATCTGCGAAAACTGGGTAGTTGGGTGTCCCAAGACGTAAAGGAATTTTTTTGCGAATTAAATTACTCATACCATCGAATTATTTTCTATTTGGCCTTATAAACTTACCTTATAAATATTGGATTGTGGTAACCCGTGCCGACTCGATGCCAAACAATTTCGAGAAATGAAAATTTGAACCGACAAGGGGGGCACCAGGTTAAAAGGTAATAACAAACGAATTCTCACAAATGTTTCAGGGCACGTTCTTTGCTTAAAAATAGTGTATACGTGTCTGGCCGTTTAACTCAATTGGCTTTTGTTTATAAAAATAGCAACTGAATATCTGCGTTAGGTAACCACGCCATACACCTACTATATTGCTAAATAGCTCTCGAATTAATAGGAATTTATTTTCTTCTATATTTTTGCGACTTCGAATACGCATACACTATATTTTTTTTCTGTTTGGCTTTTATAACTCACGTAATACATATTATTGAGATTGAGTTATGGTAACCCGTGTCGACTCGATGCCAAAGATGAGAAATAAATATTTGTAGTGATTTAGTATGGAAGGATTCCAGAACTCAATGTTTATTTACTAAATAAAACATAAATATTTCCAAATCGTCTTTCTTTACTATTTAACATGTCAAAAACATTATTCTTGAAGTTTTCTTTTAAAGTTCGCAATTTGCAGTCAGGATAAATCTTCCGGTGTTCTTGTACGCAACGTAATAAAAATTGCTTTTGTTCCTCCTCAACCGTGATTAAGAGTCTTTTATCAACTAAACCGCTCTTTCAGCTGAATCGTTCACTAGTAAACTGTCAGTAATCTTGTTGCCAAAATGATTGAAAAATTTGAACTCAAATTATCACACCTAGAGAATCCTCTCCTCCTTAAGAATTAGACAACCAAAAAATAGTTGTTACAAAATTAAAATTCATTCCTTATAAAAAGAGAGTCAAACTTAAATGGTAATCTTCACCACAACAACACAAACACTCTCTTCATCGTAACATTTCACACTGACACAAAATAACATTTTCCACAACACCAATCACACTACCAGAGGTACATACAATAATACGTAACTTCACCTTTCTTTTCAGCCAAGCAGCACCTTCTGCCATCTGAAATGATTTATTTTATCCCCATGTCTTCCCCTACCCTTACCTGTTACCCTAATGCCTCACTGTTGCTTAATCTGCATTCCCCATTACCTTTTGCTCCCAATAAAATAACCTGCCTGCGTTGATTGTGACCATATGTGTTGAGATTATCCCTGTTACCTATCCTGCACCAGCGTTACCGCGTTAAATCGTTTACAAAATGCATATAGGCTCAAGCTTTGCCAAGTGTCAACCGTCTCCAAGCAACTCATATTCGACCTGAAGCCGAAACGTCGTCGCTTCAGTCATCGCGGTGGAATCCGAACGACATCATGAGAACAATAAAATTCGATATTTCCAGAAATTAACGAAGAAATCCGCAAAAAAACTGCGAATTTTTTCGAAACTTTTCCGATTTTTGGGTCTGTTCTGCTAAACATTTGTGTAAACATAGGCGAAGAATGTGCATTTTTCGAAAACTTTCAGTTTCTGGCTATATTTTTCTTAAAATTCGCATAATCCTAGTAATATTTTGACTCGTTTGGCAGACCCTGAAAATATGATTCCCAATTTCGAACATTCAATTCAATATTTTCAGAAATTAGCTAAGAAATCGGTGAAAACGGGGCTTAATTCAAAAATTTTCAATTTGTGACTCTATTTTGCTAAAATTTTGTTTGAACCTAGTCGAAATTAAACTCATTTTGAAGACTTTGAAGAAGGCATTCTTAATTTCCAACATTAAATTTGACTTATCAGAAATTTACGAAGATATCGGCTAAAAATGAGCATTTATCGATGATTTTCAGTGTTTTGGTTCTATATTGTATCTATGTGAAGACCTTGAAGAGAGCACTCCTAATTTGCATTTCAAAATTCCAAAAAATTAGCGAAAACTGAACTTTTTCGCCAAATTTCCTAATTTTCGCGAATTTATTCGTAAATTTCTGGAGGAAACAACCAATTCAAGCATTCCTTCAAAACTCCCTTCAACTTAGGAACAATTTTCTGAAACGGAAAAGATAACCACAACCCCCAAGATAAAGCAGCGCCTTTTTGAAATGTAAGGACTGTGATGCAGCTTACATCGGCCAGACCTCCCGCAGTTTTTCCACGAGGACCAAAGAACATTTTACATGCTTTCGAAATAACTCTTCTGTTTCCCAATTCTCAAAACACCTTTTAGAAAACAGTCATTCCTCAGATTTTGTCCCAGAAATTCTCAATATCGCAGCTAATGGCCGTCGACTCAATTTCTTAGAACAACTGGAAATTCGCAGACATATCTATTCTTCCAAATATCCCTTAGTTAATGAGCACCTTTCCCCTTCCTCCGCTGATAAACTCTGTCCTTTCTTACAATAACGACGTCCCTTCCTCTTTATCTTCTTAGTCCCTAACTCCCACCACTTCTTTCTTTCCCCCCTTTCTTCACCTTCACTATCCCCTCACACCTTTAGCTAGCTAGTATTTAAGGGTTTGAATTTAGAGTTTTTTCACCAGAAGATTAATCGTCGAAATTGGTCGTGTGATTGTTTTTTGTTAAAATAAATTGTGGTAAAAGTACAAATCTTTCGTATATTATTTCTAAATATTTTTCAATTCATGGAGAAATTTAAAGGAAATATTTAAAACGAGTGCTAATTTGACTCGGTTTATTGAAATTTTAAGCAAGACAGAGACAAAAAAATTGAAAATTTGGGCAAAAACGACCACCGTTGACCAGGACCAGGTGGACTGACCTCGGATAAATGACTTCCTGTCAATTACCTAGAGGTCAATGGCATCGGGTCAATGACCTAGGGGTCAATGATCTCGCAATAATGACCAAAGGTCAATGACTTAAACTAGATTAACACGTGATAATTAATCATAGTTTTTAAAATTAAATTCGATTTTTTCAGAAATTTACGAGTAAATCGGGGATAACTGGGCATATTTCGAAAATTTGCAGTTTTTTGCTTAAAATTCGTATAAAAATAGTCGAAGACCTTGAAGAGAGCATTCCTAATTTAGAACATAAAATTCTATTTTTTTAGAAATTAACGAAGAAAGAATTTTACAAAAGAAGGCCAAAACTAGGCGTCTATTCAAAAGGTTTCGTTTTTTGGACATAATTTCCTTTAAATTCGAGCGAGCCTAGTAGAATATGGACTCGTTTAGAAGCTTTTTTAGAAGATCTTTCCATTTTGAAAATAAAATCCACTATTTGAGTATTTTACGGAAAGAATGGTGAAAACCGATCACTTTGGTTCTAATTCGCTAAAATGTCAAGTTAGGCGAATTTGGATTTGTAAGCCTATTTGAATTTGGACTCGATGTTGAAGCTTTCGGGCCGATCGTTCCGTTTGAAAAATACAAATTTCACTTTTTCAAGCAGTTTATACGAAAACGGCATTTTGGTCAGAATTTTCCGTTTTTTGGCCATTTTTTGCCAAAACATCAAAGTAACCAAATAGAATTGGGATTTGTAAGCTTTTGATAAGATATTTATTTTGATAGATATTTATGTATGGAACAAATATAATTTTTCAAATTAGTAAATGGAAACAAATGTTCATTACGGAAATGGAACTGGACATTTTCCTTCGTTTTCCTTCGTCTCCTTTGATCCGGTTTAATCGATTAGCCGACGCGTATCTATAGTGATCTCCCTTTATATGAATACCATGCGTACATATGGATTATTTATATGAATACGATAAATATCATATGAATTGCAAACACATTACATTCACGAATAGGAGTCGCACACGAGATTCGCTGAGAGGAATTTCCCATGGAGAAAGAAGGGGAAAGTGTGGAGAAGCGAAAGATATAAAACGGCCCATTTTGGAATATGCGGAAAACTTATGGGATCCACACAGCCAAAATTAATACAAAGAAAATTGAAAAGGTGCAACGGAGAGCAGCTACGTAGGTATTAAATAAACACAATAGGGCAGAAAGCGTAGCGCAAATGTTAAAATTTCTTGGTTGGGAACCCTTAGAAAAGATTAGAAAAACTGAATTATTTTGCGCGAAGCGATCATAACGAATAGTTTAAATTGGGAAAACAAAGGACGGATACGGTTAAATACTCATTTTTTAATTGGGAAGTAAGGGAATGGAACATCTGATGAGGCCTCCAAGCCCTCAATTAAATAAATTAAAGATTATAAACTTAGATGCATTGATATATTATAAAAATGTGTTATACGAAAGGGGTTTCTGTTGTACTGTTTTAGATATTGTTAAATCTATAATACGCAAGTATAATGATTGAGAAACTTATGAAGTGACAAGTGACTAATCAATGGAACAAAATAAAATGTGATTATATCGGAACAGTTATTATAGGATATATCTAATGTAAATGTGGATTAAATGTATATGAAATAGGGGATGTTTGCGAAATTTAGTCTCACTTGTTGTCAAAAGCGTGACCTAATCCTGTTTGTTAATACAGTGATGTTATTTAGAAATTTTAAATGTAATAATTTAAAATTCGAAGCGTAAATTAATAATGTTAGGTGCTGCCACCTGCCTTCTGTCAAACTGTATTAATAACAATGATAGTCATAGAGTTAATAGTGTGAATCCCACTCTCTGAATAAAATCCCACTCTCTGAATGTTGCGGTCGAAGTCCTCAAACGAACGTAAATGCAATTTGAAGACTCCATTCGTTGAAAAGAGCGATTTGAGAATATTCCAGATCTCGGCTTTCGCCGTTAGCCGAAGAAGTCAACACGATCAAAAATGTTTTTTTGAAGTTGCTAATTCAACGTTGCATTAAATAGAAGTACTTTTTCGGTTTTATTTCATAGATTTCACGTTCCCTGGCCGTGCGAAGAATTCTAGTCTGAAAGTAGAAATATCTCAAAGCATCGAACAAACGGCAATTCCCAAATTCAGATCAGCGATCTTCAATGCGCAAGATGACTTCGTTTTCTCTTAATTTACACTAAAACGTACTTGTTATTCCCATGGGAGCCATAGAATACATAAATGCAAGAACCATGTCGACCGTGGATACGATGATAGAAATCCTCTTATAGTTCCAACTTCCGGATGTCGTCATTTAGACGTTGATTGCATTTGAAGGCAATTGATTGGAAGTACTTCCGCAATCCATCTTTTGGATTCTGCGAAATCCACTCAAAATCAATGCGTCCCGTTTCGCTCAATCGTTAGTGCGATTTAAACGCCTCTTGAGAGCAGCGCTCATTTTGCGGAAATGCGGAAATTCCGTGTAAATCCGATGTAGGCGCCACCGGTTTCGAAAGCAGTTAAACGAGGGCAGAAAACAAATGAACATCGAGGCAATTTATGCCTTTTGTATCGAAGCAGTCCTTAGCTATTTCTCGGAAGAACGAGGAGTTGACCCTGAAAGTCGATTCGCTGGAATTACTAAAGGACGAACAGCTGAGAAACTGGAATTACTAGAAATCGTAGATGAAATTATTGGAAAACTTTCAAACCTTAACGCGGACTTTGTCTTAATTCATCGATATATGCCTGCAGCAACCACGGGAGATCTACTTTTGTCTTCAAACTAAATGCATCAATACTGATTCTATGTTAAGAAATTCATAAAATAACGAAATATGAATAAAAAGCGTAATCGGAGTTAAAGAATTGATATACAATGGCGGTGAGAAGAAGGAAAGCTGATGGACGTGTTTAACGAGGATTCGGAGGAATAAAATGGTATTAATCAAAATAATGTACGAGGATGAGAAAAAGGGAGAGGCCTGAAGATAAGAGCGATACTTCTTGACGCAAATATTGTCAGCAAACTTTAAAATTTCTCAGTGTTAATAAGTACGAGTAAAATGTAGCTTGCATACTGCAAGCAGATCGGCAATACTTATTTCATATCGGCATCATATCGGGACGGTCCTCCAAAGAAAAAAAAAGGATTGAAATATTTCTTAAAATTCGCTGAACTTTCATCGTTTGGCATCGAACCCGGGTTTTTCTGGTGATACTTACTATGCAGCACAATAGAAGATCACCATCTCTAACTATGTGTGAAAATTCAAGCAGAAATATAGGCTACAACTGCCCCAAAAGACGTTCTAATTTTCACGAAAGTAAATGGCTCTCTGATTTCGAACCAAGGACAATCTTGGAAATCAAAAACATGTTTCAGAAAGTTATTTATGATTTCTATCTATATGCCGAATTCCAAGTTTCTATATTATTGGGAAAGGTTTCAAAATAATTCCTAAAAATCGGATCAATTTCTGATTGCAGAGACACCTGGTATCGAATCCAGGACATATTGTAAGCTGTGAATGCACAGTTTGATTTGTAAAGACATGCTCTTCTACCATGCAAAGTTTGATGTCGATAGCATGCCGGGAAGTACCTAAATCTTGTTTCCGTTATCTCCGTAAGAAATGCATTGAGAAGTGCAAATGGCCCTCTGGGATCGAACGAAAGACCATCAGCGAACATGTAAAATTTGATTATGAAATATATTAATGATATCTATCTACGTACCGAGTTTCAAGTATCCATGTTATCGGAAAATGATAAAAAAAATCTTCAAAATCGCCGCAATGCATTTTAAACGGCCGATTTTTGCCCCGACCTAGCCTCGAACCATGGACCATATTCGGCAATGTCATTTTGATTTTCGTTGGATATGCACGGCTTCTAGCGATCCCTCGAATTTAAACACTGCTTTTCCGGGAAGTGCCTCAAAAAAATTTTCGAAAATCCCCGCCATGTATGCTTATGGAGAAAATCGCGACTTTGGGGCCTTCTGGAATCGAACCCATGACACCGAGGTTCAAGGTCGCATTTTTTCTGGTGGTTACACGTAATGGCCAATACGCCGTAAAAATTTCAAGTCAATCACGCTTGTGGTTTAGGCTGTGAATTAGTATCCTATCTATCTATCTATATACATGAATGAATCCGGAGAAGCATCTATATATAATAGATTTACAAGCTGAAATCATTCGAGTTGTACCCCTAAATGATCAAGTGCTGGAGATAAGTAATAGCAAAATTTTCTGCCACAATCGACAAAGCATATGTTCCTGAAAAATATCAATTATATTCAATGTCCATTATAAGTTCGAAGAATTAGCGATAGAAATCCAGATCCTATGGAAGTTGAATAATAATCCTACCCATAATTAAATCTACAACCAGAGTAGTGCCAAAAATACCGAAAGCCAAATAGGAAAATGAACTCTGGAAATAAAATTCCTTTAAATGTCTTTACTCTTGGTTTGTTACCGGATAGTTGTTTTAAATCAAGACAAATGATCGCTAAAAATGTATGTGATGGAAAAAGAATAATGTATGTGATAAAAAAACAATGTCCCCCTTATGCCTAGGCTAACCTAATGATCACCAATGGCGTGGCCTCAACTCCACGTGTAATCGCGGAGACGTTGGTATCCTACGGAAAGGTGCGATTGAAAAACAGGGAAAATGAAAGCAACAAACACGGACTATCGAATTGCACCTTAAAATTATGAGAACAGAATAAAATATAATAAAAACGGCGACGAAGATGAAAAACGAAGGAGTGATAACAAGCGAAATTATGTAACCGAAAAGTTCGCTGAATTGAAGTATTGACAGCCATCCAGACCCAATGTAGATATCCTAAAAAAATGAACATGACATAGGATAGAGGAGAATATGTACGCAAAAAGAGGAACCCAAAATGGAAGCCATCGATCGAAATTCAAATAAAGGACAACCAACTCATACTTCGTCTCAAACAGCAGATTCACTCGAGAGTGAGACGTTTGATTGAATTATGTCGTTAAAATAATATGTTTCAAATTCTATTAAAGTAGTTTGTATCCATTGGAGTCTCAGCACGAAAGACTTTCCAATGACCTTTACGAGTAACACTTTCCATTGAAATGTGCTTCGAATCGATTTCAAACCAATGGATAGAACATTATCGGCTGAACCTATAGCATTGGGGTGATATCGCAACGGACAAGAATTGTTAGGATGTCTTTCCGAAACTTTCTTATTCCACAATCTAAAACAATTATTACCAGTAAACAGTAATCCGGAGCAAATTTTTTAGAAATATATTTTCAAAGCAAACACTGACTAAGAGATAACTTTCTGATGTTTTTAGTTGTCCAATATCATTCGATTTAAACGATCCCAAGAAGGAGTCGATTTAAAAGCTCCGCTGCTTATATGCCACGCAGCGCTGAGGTATTTCATTGCATTCGTTTTGTTTGGCGGACACAATCCAAGCATATCCAACGCTTATTAACGTATATTATCTTCTGTCGCATTAAATATAATTAAGTGTTAAATATTTGAGAAAGTCGTCCATTTCATAATAACAGCGATTCCATAAAAAGGAATGAACGACGGAAATGAACAAATGAATGCAAAATTTCGCAATACCTCTTTGCACCGACCGCGTCACTCGGAGAAACTATGGAAAGTTTCGCCCTCGTGTTATCTGTGGGATCTAATTATGCTCTTCTGTGAAAACGGGACCCTCTCAGAATTGCTTCCTTTTAAAACGGAGAGTTAGTAGTTAGGAGAATTATTTGCATAAATATTATATATATATATATATATATATATATATATATATATATATATATATATATATATATATATATATTAAATAATCGCAATACTTAGAATGAATATAATCCTTTTCAATTACTTCGGAAATCTATCTATCGACAGAATTCCCTTGAACGTAACTTCGACGCTCCACTCCTCGCTAGTTAATGCTTAATTTCTACTCAATTAGGACGAGCTACAATTAAAATATGTTTACTCTCATGCTACGTTGTATCCATGGATACAGCTGAAGTTGCGGAAAGAGGGAAATGCTACAAACGAAACACGAGGACGAATTCCCATTAAAACTGCTGCAAATGTTTCCGCCTAATGTCATGAAGCACAATGCCCACTTTCTATATATGTGCATACAGCGAATAATTCTTCCATCTCTTAGTCGAACTCTCATTGAGGATTACAGCAATTTTAGAAACACTACAGCAAAAGTACTGTGATACAAATTTGCCTTATTCATGTCGGTTCAATGACAATAACAATATTTCTCATCGGATTTCCGATTTAATTTTGAAATAGACGCAAACAAATTGGGAATCTCTCAAGGAATGACTTCTTCGGCGGATAAGAGTGTGACCAAATTGATTGAATGCATTCCGGCGTTCAATGAGACGAGAGGACAACGAATTTCTCTGTGACGAGTTGAAAGAGTATTTGAAAGAGTAAATGAATTTGATTTTTCTTTCGTTCCTCGAATGTTCCTACAATTTAGAACGATCCACATTATTACCACATTGTTTCTTCTATTGCTTCGTCTACAGCACCAACTCCGTTGAGCCTTGCTCGCGTGAGCGCATCCATCAACGCTGCCTTGGCCCATTCCTTTCTTAAAATAATGTATCCTGTAACAGAATCTACTTCCCGTGTTAATATCTTTTAGAGATTTCTCATTTGTTAAGTTTTCCCAGGCCCCGACCCCATTGCATTAATCGGCCACACATCGGAGCCTCGATATTCAGGAAAAATACACAGCGGAGTATCCGAGCTGTGCGAGGTTATCTATTAAGACATCCATAAACCACTCTTCTTCCGTTAATATCTCCGTATGATGATCGTTTATTTAAGGTGTTAAGAAATATTATAAATCCGCATCGTGGATGCTTTAAGGATTAGATCGATGACGCCCAGCGTTCCTTCATCGCCAGAATAAGTTTGTGGTTAGGATTTTAGTTGAGAATAAACTGTTCTATAATTTGATAAATGAGCTGGATTAGCGTGTTGTTATTGAAACAAATCGAGCATCTCTGACGTCATCTTCTTCGCTCTTTTGATCGTTTTTTTCATTTCAAATTTTCTCATTTCCATTCCCTCAATTAATTCAGGGACATGATAAACTAAGAAAAATAGAACTGGAGGATCGAATACCTGGATGGATCAAATCCACGCCGAGAAAGCATCGTTCTGAGCACTTACAACGTTAAACACCAAAAATAAAAAATCTGATGTGGCCAGCACATGACTTTCTCCATATATATAAGATGTAAATATTTATCTACGGCAGTAATTTCGAACTCTATATTCCATCTAAACTTGGAAGATGAGTGATTAATATCTATATATTATTATCTTTGACGCCAAAAACATGATAAATAATGCTTTTCGGGACATGATCGATTAAGAACGATGAATTTCGCCTTTCGCCCATAGAGCCCAGAGCGCCCACGAAGTACATAATCAGCAACTTCCGGTTTATCAGTATTTCAAAAATAACTCCTACACAATCAGTGATACAAAAATTTGTTTCCAACAAAAGTTATAGTAAAGTATATTTTGTAAAACTTTTATAAAAAATGGTATATACCTAAATATCACATTTATGGAGATATTTTGAAAACCGGAAATGAGCTTTGAAGAATGAAGCTCAACTTCCGGTTAACGGATTTTCTCCAAAAACTAATCAACTCTAAATAAACCAACCAAAGTACTATATATGAAATTTGGTGTTGACACAATGAATGATTTTTATGTTAGAGCGCCCACAAAGTACATAACAGCTACATCCGGTTTATCGGTATTTCACGAATAACTCCTAATCAACCGGTGATACAAAAGTATTTTAAATACAAAAGTTATAGTAAATTATATTATCTAAAACTTTTATAAGTAATACAATGTACGTATATATCATATTTATGGAGATATTTTGAAAACCGGAAATGAGCTTTAATGAATGAAGCTCGACTTCCGGTCAACCGATTTACTCCAAAAACTAATCACCTCTGACAGCACACACCACAGTACTATATACGAAGTTTGGTATTAATACGACCAATAGTTTTTACGATAGAGCGCCCACTAACACACACACACATACAGACACACACACACACACACACACACACACACACACACATACACACAGACATCATTCCGAAAATAGTCAAAACGTGTTCTAGGGACCCCAAAACATGTATTTCCGTTGAAATCTCGAAGTCGAATTTTTTCATGAAAACAATACTTTCTCTATACTTCGTATATGGAGAAAGTAAAAAACACAAACACACTTGTACGAATTCCACAAAATTCCAGGAAGTAACACTCGAGTTGATTTCTTTAACTTACAACTTAATTATGTATTTCATTTTATTGTATGAAATGAAATAAATAATGCTCTCAGACGTAAGTTGGGAATCCCTGAAAGAAAGGAGATTGGAAGCTAGGCTGCGATTGCTTCATAAAATCAGGGAAACAACATTTTTGGAAGATACAATCGGTATCATGCAGCCCCCCTGCTACCTCGGTCGATCCGATAATGAACGTAAGTTAGGAGAAACAGATGCTAGGACGAATCGCTTTAAAAATTCATTCTTGCCACTAACGATACGCGACAATAACCGAATAAGAAAGTAGTTTAGATTCAACTGGTGTTTACACCCCCTGCCACACGCCGAAAGGCGGCTTGCAGGGTATTAATGTAGATGTAGATGTATGTAAGTTCATACACATCTATTCACATTATTATTATTATTATTATCTAATAGTTGCTTCTATTTTCAACGGATCATTAATAAGAGTTTTATGACATTCGATTACGAATAAATTCTGTCCGAAGACATGCATTCAGTTGTTTTAGAAGCTTCTATTCTGTTCGCAAGTCTTAAAACTGCAATTACCTAAACTTAGAGTTGATGTCACAGAGTTGCGTGTCCGTTGAGGCAATTACTTTTTATTTCTTCCATTTCATCCGATGCTCACTCAGATGGATTGTATTCATTTTCCGATCTCGCTGCGACAAAATCTGCTCCAGATATAACCTCTAGTTTCACAAGTTTTCCACTTGTTCTTCAATTATATTTTTTTTAAACACTTAAAATAGCGGCGATTGCAATGTGCAGTTCAGATACTTTGACAGCGGAGGATGCGAATTGCATTTAAACTTGTTTTCATCGAACTCGGTAGGATGGATTGATTCCATACAGGGACACACAAGTGCCTACGATTTGAAATGAAAATTTCCATACGTATGAAATGAAATAACTTTTGCTTCTCGATAGGGGATCTGACATCAAAGTGTCATGTAAATTTTGAAAGCACCTATAAACTATTATTCATTATTATATTATCCATAGTAATCCTAGGTGGAGTGTTTTGGATTCACTGCTGCTATGCTTTGGCAGATCGTAGTGACGACTATGCTTACCACAGTGTAATATTTACGATAAATAATACAATCGATTGACGGAAGTTAAACGAAGCGCAGCATTGAAAATGTAGTGAAGAACATTTTTCTCCGAATTGAAGCGTAAGAAGAGGCCATTTGAAGCAATAAGAAATTTTAAAAATCTGCCGAGTGAGCATTGTGAAATACTTAGGTTTAACATTCAGTGGGAACTTGAAATGGAACGATGGGAAATGGGACCCGCGTGAAGTAAGTCTAAAGCCAAAAATTGAAAAGGTACAGAGAAAAGCAGCAAGATTCGTCTTAAGCAGGTATCAAAGGCTTGATAGTGTTGCTCAGATGCTAGAATGATTAGGTTGAAGTTGTTGAAGTTTAAAGGAGCGGAGAGCAAAGAAAAGGCTCGCTATAATTTTAAATATACGCGGGAGTTAAATCGGTAGAGGAATTATCAAATATAATCACAATAACAAAATTCCCATAGACATAGAGTTAAATTAGTAAAACAGAGAACAAACATTAGTTCATTCTCTTTTATAAGTCGTGCTATTACAAATTAATTTGCCTGCAGTAGTCTCAGTGCCCTCCCTAGAGCATCACTGTAGAAACATTGGGTGAAAATATTAAGGACGAGTGAGCTTGGCGAGTACAGGTGGAGTAGAAGGTGATGTATGGTGGGGACTTGTCCCCGAGAGCTCTACGCTAGCCGCGAAGGCCTACTGGGGACCCTGAAAAACATTTATTATGAGGGATAGGAAATGCTTGATGAATATGTAAATATTTTTATTTTGAAAAATGTACAGATGGGATATTTAATATGTGTAATATATGTTGCCAATGGACAATTAGTCCAATTGAAACGTTTTTGTGATAATAATGAGGCATGTTGAAGAAGTAAGTTCGTGAAGACAATTCATTAACGCAGTTTACCGTTTCCCTGATGGTCCTTGGTTCGAATTAAGGGCACTATTATCATTCTACCATTCAGTTAAAAGAGAATATGGAATTGAGTGCATCCATCAGTTACATCGGCTGGAATTTTAGAAGCGGTCAGAGGCAAAGTCGATTGCTTTACACTTTTTGTATGTAAGAATACATGTTCAATATCCTTGCAGAATGCAAGCAACTTTTATTCGTATAATAAATTTAAGAATCGATTGGTCAGCACAAAGGCTGCATGACCTTCAAACGAACTTGCGGATTTCCTAATTATTTCAACTATAGATCATCAAGTGACATTGCATTACTTTGACTCAGTCACTCACTCTGCATTTGCACTGATTGAATTGGTATGTGCACACATGGGCAACAGATAATCTCACCGATGTTGCAATCCAATGTCCTCAGATGACGCGCTAATTCCAAAAATGCGGTTTTTAAACAACGGCGAGTTAAATGCAGTTGGATGGGCTGAGTCGAAGGCGCTGTTCTGTAGGAATTCTTAGATTTTATCGATCATTCGAAACTTCCCTAAATTAATTAATTACAACGATGATTAGAATAAACAAGAATTCGCCAATTTCAGATTGAATCACGGTCCGCATCACCGTCATCGACACATCGTGGATCGCATCTTCTTCGGGCAATTTTGAGCCTCAATCAAACGAGGGGTCGGAGGCACGACGAACGCCGCGCGCGACGGTGAGTGGGCGGCCTTCCAGACGGGGGGGGCAAGGACGGCGGCTGGGTATAAAAGGAAAGGGAGTCGGAGGTGAGAGCTGAGAGCGCAATTATGAAGACCATAGTACTTTTGTCGCTGCTGGCGTTCGCCTCGGCTGGGCGGATCACCAGGGACACCAAATACACAACCAAATACGACAACATCAACGTAGACGAGATCCTGAGGAGCGACCGTTTGGTGAAGAACTACTTCGACTGTTTGGTGGACAAAGGGCCGTGCACTGCGGAAGGAAGCGAACTCAAGAGTGAGTCACGGCATTATTATTCTATTCATTTCGCTTTTCTGATTATTTCCGACAAGGGTTCGCTTATTTCCCTTCGGTCTTTACACACGTCCTTAACACGAAGATGAAATGTCAACAATATTAACGGACTGTTACGAAATAATAAATCTGCAACACCTTCACAGTAGTGCAATCAAAATGAGGCCGTAAATTTAAACTCGCGAAAGAGTGGAATTGGAGAAGAATTCTTCGCAGACATACGAAGGACATTCGTGCGATGTCCGATGGCTGTGTCCATAAAATACGCGATACAAATAACTCTCCACTTCGGATCTCCAAAATTATTAATCACTTTTTCATTAACTTCGAGCCAATCATATCGAGAGAAACGCAGAGACATAGAAGAGGCGAGAGTAATTCTTCTATTGAAATATTCGATGAACAGTTATGAATAAATGATTGATAAATATGGCCACGGAATGCCAGTAAAATTATTCCCAAGGAAAACCATCAAAACCTTAATCTAAAATCCTTGCTTTAGTGTTTAGGGGTGGATCGAAAAAACTTCTTTTTCGAAATCCGCCAACGGCTACTGCTTAACTTTTGTGGCTGGTGGTCCTTATAATCCATAAAGAATTTCAACTCGATCGGATTATGTCCTGAGGCTGCGCATTTTAGTCAAAATTTTAAATTTTTGTGAAACTTCAAATTTTGGCATTTTTTCCCGATGGTTTCTCAATGTTTCCGAAGTGATTTTATGGCAAAGAAATACCTATATTTCTTGGTAGTTGCTTAATATTAAAGATTTAGTACGTTTTAATCAAGGAAAATGGATTCTCAGTTAGCCAAATATCGTCAAAAGACGCAAAATATACAGAAATGTTACGGAAGTTGGTTAGACAGTAGGGTTTTGCCTTTTTTTCTGATAGAAATGTAATATCCGGCAAAAGTGTAACACCCGCATTACAGATATAATTTTCTTTCCAAATAAAATTCTATCTTTTGCGAGAATTTTTACCTCGGAAGTTTTGAAATTTCGGCAAGAAACGATAAAATTGCAAGAAAATTCTAGTTCGATTCAAACGAATATTTTTTGATAAAGATATGTCCTTTGCGACAAAATTGTCCCTCAATATGCCACCTATGTGCTTCTGAATGGGGCAGAGATGCCTCATACGGGGCCAGAATAGGAGGAATATCTAAAAATTACCTCCCCGAAGAGGTAGAGAAACAAAATTCAGAGGCCTACGGATATGGTCATAATCTATCGAAATCATTAATGATTTTTACAGAAAATGACCCGGTTTCGATGCTAGGACGATGCAAACATCTCCCATTTAAAATACATTGAGGTAGTTTTTCATTATATTTTTGATCGAAATGATAGGAAGCTTTTGCTTAGCTAGAAGATGTATATTAAGACTCGGTTTAATATATAAATTTAATAATATAAAAACTTACTTACTATAACTTATTTAAGCGTATTAACTTTAAAACTGTTAATATATAAAAGTCGCGAACTTCTTTCTAAATAAATAGGCTTACTTGGAAAACACATAAAATGAAGGAATAAGAGGAGTCATGGAGGTCACCAATGTACCAATCATACGGGACCGACGCGCTAAGGGAAAGGTTTCTAAATGCCACTGTACCAGATTCAGAAAACAAAACACTGGTAATCGGCGAACTTTCATAACTACACTTTAATAGTTGGAAAAAAAAGTTGCCAGGACTGAAATCGTCATATATTTATGTACAGTAGGGGAAAGAATTATTGCAACACCAGTTGGCGTCAGAGTGTGTATTACGCGAGAACTAACTGAAATCACTCTACTTGCGAGAATTCAGCAACTCTGAATAGAGCCAGTAAAAATCGTCAATATTCAAACTCTTTACGAATGGGCAATAGACTTTAAATATATGCAGACATTTAAGATTCATATCATAGCGAAATATCCTAGTAGAACCATTGCCTATATATTTTTCCATATATCATTGAAAGTTAGTCGTGATCAAAACAGTTGTGTAGAATGCCATAATACGCTAGGAGATAGTGACAAAGAAGATTGTTTGATAGGGGAATATCAAACGTTAAAATGAACATTTTGATGTATTATCTCTCGAATTTAACGTCAAAATACTAGAACAGTGATGGAATAGAATTCTCGCGAAGAGAATTCAGCATTAAAAAGACGAATACAGAACCCACTAGGATGTGTCCTATTCTAACCTTTGTGTTCTCTCTCGAGCAGTGTTGTTTTCTACGGCACAAGGCATTACAAATATTATTTATATAGTCCGTGTATTGGGGAAGGTTAACTTTTCTGAGTGCTGAGTCTTAAATGGTGGAAACGGTAATCAACAATTTTCCATCAGGCTAAATATTATAGGGATTGAAATTTGTGTAATAACAAATGGTGTTTCTCATGAGACATCGATTCGCTTAAGCCATGTTGACCGAAAAAATAATAATGAACTGCAACGAAATCACATCTCTACGGATGATTCATTCATTCAACACACTACTCATACGATTTTCCAGTTCAAAGAGATTATTACTCTAAAACAGTCAATTTCAGAGTTAGAATATATTTGAGTAACGAGAATGCAATCTAAATTAGCTTACATAATACTTCAGAATATGAAGATTAAATGAAAACCGAGGCTTCCACTGTTAATCAACCATTAGGTATACCTTTCTCGCCCCCTAGTGAAGTCATAATCATACATCCTCAATGAGAAATTGTGCGCTGTAATTGCTACCCTGTTCCGCGGATCAAACTTACAGCAAAAAATAAGTATAGTATGATATGATCCTGACTTATTTAAAGTTTCCAAGATTCACTTCTTCACTTTCTCCATAGCGATGGATAAAATTTTCCACTTCCAATTTGATCAATCTCGCCTCCTCTACGCTTGAATACTTCCAAAGGCTACTTTGATCCATTTATCGGGCGCCATACTCAACTATTATTCGCTGCTTTTACTAAACTAAGTGTGCACTTTACGGACTGCCTCGAAACACTCCCTTTCCCTCCACGAGGACCGACAACATAGTTTTAGTCTCGATTACCACGTAGTTAGCGGTTTAAATGAAAGAAAATTCACGCCGAAAAAGTTCTTCAGTCATTCAGCTGTAGGAGTAGTTGCTAAGGCCCACGTAAATAGGCAAAAGGATGGGCATGAGCTTAGCCCCAAAATAGAGAAAACTGCGATGGTGAAAATGAAACATTCACTTAAATAAAGGTAAGGATAATTCCGAAAAGAAACCCAGATTCAATGTGCGAACAAAGAGATCTGATAATAAAAGTCGTGAATTGCAAGAGCTTATGCAATGAACAGGCGGAATTCTTTAGCATTACGATGAACACCAGCGCGGAGGAAGAGAGTTAAGCGAAGATATTTCCTACCGATTATGTGATATACCGAAAATATAACAATGCAGATTGAGAGGTAGAATTTTTATAGCAGTATAGGATCAAAGTTAAAGAAAATAAAAACACCTTAAACTACCACCCTATTGGATTTTGTTTACTAGGTTTAGTAAATAAAATCCAATAGAGTGGAAGTTTACGGTGTTCTTATTCTTTTTAACTTCAGAATGTCCTTCCTCGAAGTTCGGCCGATTATGATAGAATTTATTTTTAGTGTAGGATCATTTCCCCCCGATGGCAAAATAGACTGTATTGTTGATTGAGGCCTTACAGACAGATTAGTGAGAGAATAAAATATGCAATCATCGCAGTAGGAGGAGATTTTTACCTACCGCATATTAATTGAGATAATCTAAAATGCTCCAGCACTATCAGGAAGAAAAATTTCACAAAATAAATTCAAACGTTTTCGTTCCATGTTTTAGATCAGATAAATATGACTCGAAGTACAGAGTAAAGAAACATTTTAGATTTACTAGCCGCCTACCACCCACAAATAACTAGTCTCGCTGTAGTTGACGGTATTTCAGACCATGATGTCATAATGGCGGGGATGAAAGCAGTAGCGGTTAAATCTCTTAAGCCACCAAGGCAAGTTTTTGTAATTCGCAAAGCAATTCTTTCGAAGTTTAAGGGTTATATTAACGAGTGCATGGATGCTTTATAACGTTACTCCGCGCAGTACCAAATTTCGCGACATCCCTTAGAGTTAGCACGTGACAACTGATAACTAGGAACCACATTTAGTTGTAGTTTCTTTTTTAAAAAACATATTCGAGATGCGACAGGAAAAGCGAATGGGATACAAAGATTAACTGATAGACCGTTGAGGGGATGCTCATCGAGAGTCAAAGAAATAGATTATTTTTCTCCTGCCTAGTCGTATGAGAATGTACTGCTGCACGGCTTGGAATCCTCATTAGTAGTAGTATTGTTAAAAGTGCTTCGACAGCTTAGGTCATTTCGCACATTGGCTCCCACCGGGATTCGAACCCGGGACCGCTTTCATCAAGCGCGCTGTCCACATGACTATCCGGAAGCCTTGGAATCCTCACGAAGTAGGTTTAGTCTCATATTTAGAAATGGTCCAACTAAAAGCAACTCGTTTCGTTGGCGTGGATTTTAGGTTCGGCGGCAGCGCTATGGTTATATTAGAGTCCCTCGGTTGGAATTCGCTCCAGCTGAGCAGAATAACAGAGTAAAGAAGTAGTTTAGGTCTATTGGTGTTTACACCCCCTGCCGCAACCCGAAATACGCAATTTATTAATGTAGAATCGCAGTTCCTCCCCCCTTTTCCCGTCTCGATGACAACTAACAGCACTTTCTGTTGCAGAGAACATCCCGGACGCTCTCCAAAACGGCTGTTCCAAGTGCTCGGAGAAGCAGAAGGAGCAGGCGGAGAAGGTCATCCGGCACTTGATCGACAAGAAGCCGCAGCTGTGGTCTCAGCTGGAGGCCAAATGGGACCCCAGTGGCGATTACAAGAAGAAGTACGAATCCGAGTACAAGAAGAAGGGAATCAACATCTAGGCATTTCGAGTTCGCAATTCAAATTGCTCAGCTGCTTCACGATTGTATTTATGGGAAATAAATATTTTTAATAACAATTTGTGCGTTTTTCATTGCACCAGTCAAGTTCATTTGTCTTTTCTATAAGATTCTGTCCAAATGTTGTATGATTCAAAGATGAATAAATAAGGCTAGCAAAATGTTCCAAAATTAATTTCCGCTCAGTTGCTGTTTAAGCGCATTTAAAGAAGTTGACATTTGGAAAAGAAAGTTGTGAATTTAGAGATACGCTCTTCGTCTATGCGAATCAAGTATTCTAGCGTATCCAAAATGGCGCTGTGAGATGTATTTGTAATGTAAAAAATCGAATACATTTCATAATCATACGCTAAATTATCTTGGTTAACGTTAGAGTCGCAGAGAAAGAAATATGTTCTCTCAACTACTTAGAGCACCTTAAATGCAAGGTATTCGCTCAATTGTTTTCACGTTTTGTTTCTCTCGATAAAATACATCATCAACGGCTGAGGAAAATGCTGATTCTTCAACGCACAGGAGTAACTTTAAGGAAGTTCTCGTCACAGCAAACAATTTTTGAAGGAAACTTTCTTTAAGGCAACAAATGGGGAACAAAGGAGACCGCGTTATAATCAGGATAGCCTTATTACAGGGTTATGATTACTCTATGTTTCATTTATCTTGGAATACTAAAGGGAAGGGTTTTCTGACTAATTTAAATTCGTTTTTTACAACTTAAACGTAAAAGAAATCTTCTTTAGTTTGCTTAATTTTATGCTGCTGTAGATATCTATAAAATATATATATAATGTAAAATTGATGTTATTATAATTTTGTTACTATGCTATATATTATATTAATAGGAACAAAATTATATGAGACAGTACGTGAACTATTGTTGTGTAATACTGGTTGCCTTCTGGTCATATTTTGTATGAATGATCAGGGCATTGAGTATATATTTCTCTCACCACTGGTTTGTTCATGGTGCAACTGTTACAGATAAGGAGACATCGAATGCTCAAAATAAACTTTAAAATAGGTGATGAATTAATTCACTGACAAAAATGGAACTGGGAATTATGGAAAATCTTTAAAAGAGGATTATTATTATCTTAATATAGAAGTTCACTTTTTTGGGACCTCTGTGATTTTGTATTCCCAATTCCACCGGGATATAGCTTAAAACATTTTCGAAAATTAATCATCAATAATTCGAAATTCCCGCCATTGGATTCAATTACTACAGCTGCTTGATGTAGAAGCCAGGACATAGATGTGAATACATATAAAGCCCTGGCAGATAAACTTATTCAATTGAAATTTCGAAGTCTATATCATACCGGGAAGGTCCTAAAATGATACTTCGTTATCCCCATGGGAATGCACAGGGTAGTCTAAATGGCTGTCTGGGATCGAACCAAGGACCATCGGGAAACCTTAAACAGCATACATTAAATGTATTTACGATCTCTATTTATATGCCAGGTTTCAAGTTTCCATGTCATCGGGAAAGTGTTCAAAAAAATCTTAAAAATCGCCACAATGCATTTTAAATAGGAGAATATTTGGCCTGACCTAGGGTCGAACCAAGGATATTCATCGAAGATGTCTTTTTAATTTTCGTCGGATACGCACAGCTTCCAGCGATCCCTCGAATTTCAACTCTCCTTTTCGCCGGGAAGTGCCTCAAAAACATTTTCGAAAATCCCCTCAATGTATCCTTATGGAAAAATCGTGACTTTGGGGCCTTCTGGCATCGAACTCATGACACTAAGGTTCAAAATCAATCTTCAATCAATCAATTTTTTTGGCAGTTACACGCTATGGGCAGTACGTTGTAAAAATTTCAAGTCAGTGACACTTGTAGAACATGGTTAGAATTTTGATCCCCTACATATAGGTATATCCGGAGTCTATATATAACGAGTAAAATGTAGCTTGCATACTGCAAGCAGATTGACAACACTAACTTCATATCGGCATCATATCGGGACAGTTCCCAAAAGAAAAAAAAGGATTGAAAATATTCTGCAATTTAATCGTCTGGCACCGAACCCGAGTCTTCCTGGTGAACTTACTATGCAGCACAACAGAAGATCACCATCTCTAACTATGTGTGAAAATTCAAGTAGAAATATTAGCTGCAACTGCCTCAAACGACGTCCAACTTTTCCCTTATATTCCTTATGTGAGAAATTGTTATGTGTTCTGGCATCGAACCCAGGAAAACCATGGTCTTAAATAATTTTTTTTCTTTAACCATGTTTTAATATTCATCTTCTTGCAAAGGAAGAAGTTCCTATCATTTCCATAAGTGCATAAAAAAAATTATGAAATACTACCCTAATGTGTTTTATATGGCAGATATATTTACCACCCGGCATCGAACCCGGGTTTTTCTGGTGATACTCCCTATGCAGTACAATAGAAGATCACCATTTCTAACTATGTGTGAAAATTCAAGCAGAAATATTGGCTTCAACTGCCTCAAACGACGTCCTACTTTTCCCTTATATTCCTTATGAGAGAAACTTATTTTGTGCTCTGGCATCGAAACCAGGAATAGTACGGTCTTGTGAAATTTTTTTCTTAAACTAATTTTTACCATACGTCTTCCAGCGAAGCACGAACTTCCTAGCATTTTGATAAATACATAAAAAAATAATGAAAAACTACTCCCATGTATTTTAAAGGGCAGACATTTGCATCGTCCTAGTATCGAACCCAGGATATTTCTCGTGAAAGTCATTTATGTTTTTGATAGATCATGACCATATATATAGGCTCCTAGAGTTTAGAATTTCTACCTACCTTGGAAGTATTTTAAAAAAATTCCGGAAAATCAACGCAATGCATTTAAACGGAAAAAATCGGGACTTTGGGGCCCTCTGGAATCGAACCTATGACACTGAGGATCAAAGTCGCTTTTTTCCTGGGGGTTTCACGTTATGGCCAATGTGTCATAAAAATTTAAAGTCAATGACGCTTGTGGATTAGTATCCTATCTATATATATATATATATATATATATATATATATATATACATGAATGAATCCGGAGAAGCATCTATATATAATAGATAGATATGAATGAATCCGGAGAAGCATCTATATATAATAGATAGTACGAGTAGCTCGCATACTGCAAGCATATTTTTAAAGTACTGTACTTTTCAAAGTCCTAATTGGTTTTAAAATACCCAAATTCCTCTATTTAAAATTCGATTCCATATCAAAGGGGTGTCAAGCCTACTTGTAAGATGAGATAGCATTTAACATATGTCTAATGTACGGAACTTTGCAAAATTGTTTTTGCTTTGAAAATTTAGGATATAGGACCCAAAATTACTCCATATAATAACCGATTCTGTAGTGGCCTGACGTCGAACCCAGGACCTTTGTGAAAAATGAGATTAAATGTAACTATTTTGTTCGGTAAATAAAATTAAAAGTCGATGAATCGGGAATGTCTTCAAACGAAATAACGTATTCCCGTTTAATTGAATGATAAGTGTTGACCTGTCGAGACCAATGATCATAAAGATAACAGTGATTAGCAAACATTCATTACTTCAGTTTACATGCCATAGAAATTCCACCTTCTCGGCATATGAAATCCCGGCCATACATTTCAAATTATCTCAAAGACAGGAGTGTTTGGATGATCTGAATACCGACCTGGGAGGAATACGACTTATTTAGTCCAAACTTTTATGCGTCTTATCTGTTATCTTACCGGGATGATCCTTAAATAAGATTCCACTGTCGCCATTTCATGGAACTTGAAAAAGATGGAGGAAATGGGTGAAGAAGGGATAGGTGAGAAACTGTCTAAAGTAATTGCAGAAGGTCAAAAGGAAGGAAGTGAAGAAACTTGGGGGAGGAGAAAAAATGCTACAATAAATGCAGCAGAAAATGAAATATGATACTATGAAGGAATTGGAGCAAAGAAGCCGTGAAGAGATGTGTTGAACCAGATGGAGGAAGCAGGAAGTATTAAAAGAGGGGGTGAACAAGAAAGAGCAATGTATCAAAAGTTAAACAATGAATTGAAGAGAGACACTCAAAAGGCAAGAGAGAAGTGGCTGGCGGAAGCATGTGATGACATAGAGAAGAAAGGACAGCATTATCTCATGTATAGGAAAGTATGGGAAGTAACAACTGGTAACAGGAAAAGGAAGAGTAAAATGAGAGAAATCGAGAGTAAAGTTGGTAGAATAATGCACAATAGAAAAGAAATAGCAGAAAGATGGACAGAATATTTGGAAGAACTGTATTGTTCAGTAGAAAAACCAGAGGATTTAAATTTGGAGGCGGAAGAAGTGGTGTCTCCTGAAGATAAAGGCTCATCAGTGTTGGAGAGGGAAGTTGAAAAAGCAATTGAAGAAATGAAGAAAGGGAAGACAACAGGAATGGATGAAATTCCTATTGAATTCTTCAAATTCTTGGATGAAATTGGTATGAGGGAAATTGTTAAATTGTGTAACAAAATATATCACACTGGTGAATGACATGAAGATTTTGTTAGAACATTGATGATACCAATTCCAAAGAAGGCAGGTACAAGGAAATGCATCGAACATAGAATGATAAGTTTTATTTCGCATGCAACCAAATTAATGTTTAGAGTACTGAATAGGAGATTAACAAGCATAATGGAATAAAATGCAGGTGAGGAACAGTTTGGCTCCAGAAAAGGGAGAGGAACAAGGGACGCCTTGCTAAGAATGATTGGCGAAAGGTATATAGAGAGAGGAAAAGGAATGGCTCAGTGTTTTATTGATTTGGAAAAGGCTTTTGATTAAATGGGAGAAAATGTTGGAAATTCTAAAGGAAAAGGGGTTGGAATGGAAGGAAAGAAAACTTATTAGAGAATTGTATATGAAACAAAAAGCCGCTTTACAAATAAATGAGGATATGACAAAATGGGTGGATATTGGTAGAGGAGTAATGCTGTCTGTCACCTACGTTATATATACCTTGAAGAAATGATCCAGAAAGTGTTTGATGGGAATGAGGAAGGAGTTACTATTGAGGAAAATAAGAAATATAAGATTTGCAGATGATATCTTGGCTGATAACATGCAAGCACTGCAAAGGCTGATAAAGGATCTGGAAGAAGTAATGAAAGAATACGGGATGAAAATAAACGTAAAAAAGACAAAGGCAAGTAAGCTTTGAAGAGCAAACAAATGTGGAAATAAAAGAAGGAATATTAGAAAAAGTATTGACAAAGTGCTATTTATGGAGCATAGCAATGTATGGATGTGAGGCATGGACGTTAAGGAATTGGGAAAGGAAGAGAATTGAGGCGTTTGAAATGTGGGTGTTGATGGTGAAGGTGATGGATATGGTGAGGAGAACTTAAATAAAGTGAAAGAAGAAAATAAGAAAAGGGAAAGTTAACTGGTTGGGCCACATAATTAGAGGGAATAGTGTAAGTGGCATTGGAAGACGCAGTGGAAGGAGGGAATAAGAGAAGAAGAATGAAGATGGTGGATGAGGTGAAAATAAAGAATTATGGAAACCAAAATATTAGGAGTATTAATTCACCATGAATAAAATTGGATTTGAAAAGTCGCAAATTGGACTAGAATGAAATAAGTTGATAAGAGGTCAAAACTGTTTTTATTAACGCGAGACTTCGCATAGTTATTGCAAAGTTAATGAATTTTATGTTTCGTTTTCCAATATTCTCACAAAAATGCGTCAAACGTTTGACTGTGTGACATAGAATGTCCCGGTTTTTTCGGATTCACGTTAGTTGATTTATAGAGGTTTTTGAAAGAAACTGCAAAGACGACGATGCCTATCGATTCGTTGACGTAAGGAAAGCGAAGGAGGTAAAAGTATTTGATGAAAATGCTTGGTTTGAAAGGCTGTACCGATTACTAAGTCCAAATCCACAGAATCATGAGCTATAAAACCCTAATATTTTTTGAGGTTGGGCAATCTTTTGTGTTTTTAGTGTACGGCAACGTTATTTTTTAGAGATGTTTTGTGGAACTTTTAGGGTTTTAACTGGCACACCACAAATGGTGAAGACGACGAGGCCCCCCACATGTGTGTATTCTGCTTGTGAAATTCAAGCTCTACATAAGTTACCTTTCAATTTTTTGGGATTTCCAAGTTAATTTTTTAAGTTCATAATGTTTAGTCTTTGTAACATAATACATTTTGCCCCCGGGGTGGGGCACCTTTTTGAAAAACCATTAATAATATAAAAATGCTAAATTCGCAATACCGAATAAATATGTATTTTACGAAATTAACACAATATGAATGCCTTTATACCATAATATAGAACCTTTTTAATTTACTTTTGCCCCAAAATCTGAGAAAATTAAATACTGCCCCCTTAAGTCCAATCCGAAGAAGATTTATGTCAATTCCGAGAAATTTGACGACAATAATTTTTTTTATAATCGCCCCGCTAAGTACTGGTACATTTTATTCTGTGAAAATAAGAAATATATCGTTTAACCAATTTCCTTCGCTGAGAATCAACGAGCATTAAAACAGGATAAAAACCATGGTCTCTCTTTCGGGATTCCACCGCGACTCTTCGACCTGCAGAAGTCAACTGAAACGTCGTCGCATCCATAGAGTGAGGACATCGCGGTGGAATCCCGAAAGAGATGGAATCAGCCCATCGCCGCGGAAACCTTCAATCTTACAGGATAGAATACTTTGTATTTTCATACAAATTGGATTTATTTACACGAAAGGGAGAAAAACAGTATTTTTCGAGACCATGTGTACACATTGACCACTGTCCTAGGATATTTACAATAATAATCTCCAAAGATACGATAAAAAAATGGCTAAATACAGATAAGCAGGGTTAACATATTAAACAGACGATTTATTGGAAAAAGTTTATAATTATCGTTAAATACCGAAAAACATAATCGTATCACCAAGGTTTCGGGTAAATACTGATTAAAAAGAATTAGCTCATTTCACTATATCATACAAATATATATAGTGAAGTAGAAATATTCTTACAAAACGACCGGCAAAAGTGAGCGAACAGAAAAGAGTGCGGTGCTGCACTCTGTCATTTATTAGATGAAACTAAAACGAAGGTTTAGATTCAAAATCGGATCAAAGAGGGAGCAGTGCGTCCATCTGGCGGATAAACCGAGAAACGTCCAGTTCTAATACTTTTACAATCCTTAAATGTTATAGAACCGAATTCTATGTCTCCTTCACGGTCGTTATATATAGCATTTAGAAATGATTACCTTAACCCCAACAGTCTAGTCGATTATTCATTTGTTCCGTTATTTTTTTCGAGGGTCCAGCATAGTAATAATAATAATAATAATATTTATTAATCCAGAGACATACATAGGCATGTATAGGACAAGTCAATCAACATATTCACAGACAGTCTATACATAATGAATAGAATACATAATGTACATAATAATTTTGGAATAATGAATAATAAAAATTCAATACATAATGAATTACAATAACATAACACACTCAAAATACATGATATTTAGTAGCAATATAGAGTTTAATCACACTTTCTTTTCGATTATAAATTCTTCTACGCTGTAGTAAACTTTATCTGTTAAAAATATTTTCATTTTGTTTGAAAATGCATTGATATTACTCTCCTTTATTGCACTTGGTAAGGCATTAAATATTCTAAGAGCCATTACCTGGAAGCTCCTTGCATATAGGCTAAGCCTGTGAGAAGGAGTTCTCAAAGACAACCTTCCTCTAGTGTCATGGGGATGTTCGATTCTGCCAAGTTCAAACTTACTTAAGTTCGATTTAACATACATAGCAGAAGCATAAATATAGGCTGAGGGCATTGTGAGTATCCCCAAGTGCTTAAAAAAGGGCCTACAAGATTGCCTTCTTCCAATCTTAGCAATCCAGGGTCCAGCATAGTTAGGAGGGTCCAGCATAGTTAAATGATGTCTCACTATTCATATCCTTCCGCTCTAAAAATTAACGCAATCGCGTCATTTCGGATGGAATGGAAGACCAAATGCTTTGAACGGCGTCCTGTTTACATACGCTTTCTAAAATGGTACTTCGAAATTAAAAACTAAATGTTCTCAATCTGAAGTTTTTGTGCAATTCTGATCGTTTTACAGGAGCTTCAATCGACTCTCATGGCGCTCTTTTCCCCGTCAAGTTCCCTCGTCGACGAGGAACCGCGGAATCAAAACGAAATGCCTAAAACGCGCAATTTGAACAAATTACGTAAAATGGCTGAAACCAAAAGAAAACTCGATCGCCATCGGAAGACGCAGTTGGTACACTCCTGGCCAAAATTAACGCAGCACCTCCCTAGCTATCCTTACGGCCGGTGCTGCGTTAATTTTGGCTAGGAGTGTACATAAAAGATATTTCATTGGAGGAGAAGACTCAGATCTCTGAATAGCGCAATAAGGATCTCGAACGCCTTTTTTGCTCATGACTCTGTGGATTTGTACTTACTAATCGGAACAGCCTTTCAAACCAAACTGAGTGATTGGTGAACACCATAATTGAAGGGATGAGGACAAAAACCAAAGAGGAAGGCCCAGAGTGTAATATATGAAACAGATAATGGAGGATGTGGGAGTTATTTAGAATCGAAGAGGAAATAGAGAGAGATGGAAAACTAGGGATTTATAAACTGAGGAAGGAAGAAGATGCTTACCGTAATATCTGTGCAGAAAGCGTTCAAACCCGACACTTTACCTCTCTATGAAGAAATCGCAACAGCGAGAAACAGAAAAATAGCGGACATTGGGTCAAAAATTGTTTGAAGGCGAAACTTTAAGCTTCGCATAGCTTTTTCAAAAATATAGACTTTTTGTTTCCGTTTATCGCTTTTTAAGGTTCGATTTCCGGCCCCGTCAGACTTTTTTCACGTCTATTTTTCCTTGTGAAATTTCCTGGGTATGGGTATTTCCTGGGTTTCCCTTATGCATCTCAACCCTTTTCCTTGAAATTTTAAGCGCCAAAAAGACGCAAGACGTCAAAATTGGGAAGTTTTCACAGAAATGAGGGCCTTGGATTTTTCGGAGAAACAATCAAGTTCGTTTATTTACGGAAGCTTGAGGAAGATATTCTTGGAAGAATAACGATGCAGTTATCTATTCTTGGTTTACAGATAGATTCAGTTTCTGCGCTTAACAATAAGTCCTAGCTCATTAAAAGAAACAAAATGGTAGACCCCTTTTTCGACCAAATTTCGAGATAAAGTAAGGAAAACAACAATGTAAATGGCAATGGACCATCAAGTGTCTTATAACTCGTCAAACTGCACAGCTTCTAGATATGGAATCGGAAGAAACGGTTGCAATTCACTAATTACCCTGGGACTGCAGTGAATTTTTCGTGGGAGCTGCGCGGTCCTGCGCCATAGAATCTCCAAATCAGGTTTCGCTGTCATTTTGGTGATGTGAAGTCTAAATTTCAGTCTCTTTCAAGTTTAATTCTTGATAACCATATTTTTAAAAACTTATGTGAAGGCAATTTAAGAAAGGAAGTTGAAACATTGACAACACATAGTGGATGTTGAATTAAGACAATTTTACATTTTACTGAAATGTCTGAATTTCAATTTCAGCCTCAAATAAACTTATGGCGATGTTTCCATCCTCTGCATTGGTCAAAAATATAGTTTCCCTCTTTCCGATGCACAGTTTTCCGTCATCAAAAGAGGTTTCAACGACTATATTAGCAACACATCATCGTCTCTATCAAATGTTTCAGAAATATAAGTAATGCTGACACGAATCGCTTTCAACGCACAACCTGGAGACAAATTCGACCCACTCATTGGGTTATTTGCTCTGATTTTTCCGATATCTTCGACCTGAACGAGGACTAAGAGATACGGCAAATAAGCACGAGAGATGAGCAGAGATACACTAAATTTAAAGAAGATCTTAGAGCAGCTGGGGCCAAAAAAATGAGGGAAGTTGTTTAATTCGAAGGAAAAATCCGCTCGAGGCATAAAAATACACGTTCTTATATCGATTTTGAACTGCGAATTGCGCATTAATGAAAAATCCAAGCAAACCAGCGAATCTTGACAAGGTAGTAACTTTGTTATTAGGATGGTATATTATAAGTCACCATATCAAAGATGAATATGTGAGGCCTTCACTCAGTTTCGGTTATTGCAATCGATGACTCCTATTGACATTCACTCAAAGCGTCGGCGAAATCGGATTTGCCATGAAGAAGCATTCCCGAATGCCGCGAATGCCGAAACAACCGCTTTTTTTGCATTTTATTGCAGCGGCCATTTTAAATTTGTGTGACGTACGCTCACCTGTTCATCTCTTCGACTCTTCATCTCAAAAATTAACCGAAATAGAGGTTCGCCATTTTGTTGCTTTTAATGAGCGAAGACATTTCGATACAGATTCACTCCTGGATGACGAAAGCGTCGCTTTCGAAATGTACATTGAGACTCATTAAAAGTGTCCTCTCTTGTTTCCACCGGCGGATGAGACAAAGACGGCTATTGGAGATGTTTGCTTCTCCGCCCCTCTCCCACAGTTGCCAGTGATTAGTTATTTAATCCTCGTATAATATCCCACACGCCGAAAACACATCGGATCGGGAAAAATCCGATGTTTCGCGTTAAATGAGCAGCTGATTTCGAAAATTATCGCAGAAAGTTAAATATTAAAAAAAGACGTTATAAATTGAGTTGACAATAAATATAACTACTTTGATGCAACAAAATTAAAAATACACGCGTATAACACGCAGCATGAATTTCAGCGTGCATTTTCAGACTATTGGTTTGTATTATAGGCTGATAAATATTGCAATGCAATGAATCATTCTCGTCGAACAGGGTGCAGCGAGGCGAAGAAACATGAAATTCGAGAATCGTCGCCACTTCGAGCTTTTGGCACTCAGACAATGACACATTTTAAACGATGACATCTGAGAATACAGACCAGAGGAATTGATACACCAGAGAAAATTTTATTCTTATAATGGAATACAAATATATAATGGTTTTCGCAAATAAATATCGCAAAAACAATTCGCGAAAGCTTAGATAACATATTTTATGCCATGAAAAATTTAATTTGTTACAAATGATTTCATTAAAAACCAAATGCATTCCTAAATTTGCTCTTTTTAAACTTCGCTTAAATTTTCATTGTGTGCAGCAGACGTTCCTAAAATCATATTTAGAGGTCAATTTGGTTTGATTTCCGGTCGACCTTCTCTCTCCCGAACTTAATGCATGTTTTTCTCTTATCCATTTCTGTTCTAAATTTCGTGTTTATATTTTAAAAAATCAAGTTGTCATTTAATCGATATCCGAAACAGTAATCATACAACCGCCCCATTACCAATTTGCTGTCCTTTGCGACGAGCAGCGCAAACCTGCTTTTCCTTGGCGGAGTTTTCCTTGTCCTCGATGCACGTCCTTCGATTCGCAACTGTTTCCGACGCCGCCATTTCCACCGCCAGTGAATTCGGAATTTGAGAATCCGCCGACCAAGTTATTTCGCTGGCGGCAGCAACGGTGAGTGCTACTTTTTGTCATTTCCTGGAAGCGATCTCCTTCGTTTCTGTTTGTTTACAGTGTCACCGCATTTATTAACTGTGCCATTCGTTTCCCATCATTCCCTTTTCCATTCCGAACGGACCCCGCGACAGTTGAAACGAACGAACAGATTGCCTTCGGCTGAAGCATCGCGTTGCCTTTGTCTGTAAAATGACGGATTGCTAAAAGAGAGGAACAATGTAAACCGTTGCGATATTCATAATAATTACGTAAGAAATTCTCGATATAAATTTAACAACGATTCGATATGTGTCTTAACTTATGTCGTGGCTTTCATTAATCATATAATGGCTTAAATAACATAATTTAGTAAATATTCGAATTTTGCTTCTATGTCTTACCAAGTGAAAACGGGCGATAAATAGCACATGTCTTTCACACGTACGTATGGAGCAGTAGTAATGATTAAAACCGTCGCTCTTTCGTGCTATTCGTCGCATTGTACATATTTGCGAACGAGTTCGAGCTGATTATCACCACCAATCAGCAAAGGAATTTAATATCCCTTAAACGGTATCTGTAGATATATCTCCCATCGACTAGGATCGATGAACTGACAAACCGGATTCATGAAGATGCCGTGATCTAAGAGAGAACGGAGTGCCGCTTGAATAGCTCACTGCGCCTTCCGACACTCATCCCCGTATGTTTGAAACGGACGCACCTTCAAGGCCTTTCACCGCAGCCAACCGATTCCTCAACACATACGCTTCTCAGATTATCGAGATATTAATCGAGGATCGTGATCGTGGGCTCAAAACAAAACTTTTAACATTTTTACGGTTAATTTTAATTAACAACGCAACGCTGGAAAAATCAACTCTAATTCAACATTTTACGGCTTATCGAGTTTCAATTCATTACTTTCGAATACAAACACGCAACATACATTCCAATGAAGCGCATACATACATATATACATACATACATACATAGGAACTAAATCACAATTATTGAGACACCGAATCCCCTGCGATCAAACATTCCGTTTCCCACGGGAAAATAATAGCGAAAAAAAACATTCAAAGTCTTTGAAGAGAAGGATTTGTAAAATGGGGATATCGTTGAAATTAATGAGCAAAGTTCCACAAATACTGTTTTAATGTGCGACCGGTTAAACCACTCATCTTCAGCTGCAAGAAATACTAATCATTTGTAAGCTGGAATTACAGATGATATTGTTAGGATATTATGTGATAATCATTTGTATTCTGAAATTACAAATGTAATTGTCATTGTTATATCATATTTAGAACCGCACGAAGTGGAATAATGGATAAAGGCGACGGAGAGAAATGCAGCTAGGATGGGAATAGAGAATTATTGGGAGTGTTTAACGCGGGGAATTCCAAAGATGGACGAATTACAAGGTTCCAAACTATTGAGGATCACAGTTTAAAAATGAAGGAGCGTGGACGTAAAAACGATGTGGCGAAACATTCTTTTATCAATAGAGGTATAAGGGAATGCATTTCATGGCCGGAGAAGGTTGAAAATTATAATCTTAAAAGAATATAAAATTTAAATTGTTATATGTGTATAATTAATAGTTGTAATCACTTTATAATCTTTAGAATAAGAAAATAGTTCCAGGTAGTCCAATTAAAGTATGTAATAATCGATTGTATCTATGTTTGGTGGAGGTGTTTGTATATTGTTTATTTGACTTGTTTGACTACTAATTTTAATTGGGTCTATTGCTTTTGTTAAGAAATGAGAGGTGTTTGGAGGGGTTTCCCTTTCGTCCTTGGGCAGACATTGTATTGCTATCTCCCCATCAACCGTTGCCACCTGATAATCATAGCAAATTGCAGCGTAAAGATTAAATAAATATCATAATCATTTTCATGTTGAAATACAATTGATATTTTATTTCTACAAATACATATTATTTGTATCTGTAGAAATAGAATATAATTTGCATTTCTTGATGATGAGCGGTTAAGCTCGAAACTGGTCGTACATTAAAAAGGATTTCTCGTAATTCTACTTCGTAATTTCAAAATGATTGCTCAGAAATGATTTAGTATTTTTTTCATTCCGATTACGGATTCAACCAAATCAATGCTACTTTAATTGGATTTGTGAAATGTCATGACTTTTATTTTTTTAGTAAGAATTCTTTACAATTACTCCTTTTTATGTTATTGTGTAACTTTCGTTTTTTCTTTTTGTTCTGAGAGATTGATAAGAAGCCGTAATAATTTGCGCGATAGCTCTTTCGAATTAATTTATATTCTAAAAACAATTAGCAAGCTCAGAAAAATATTCCTAGACATCCCATATTCCTCTTCAAAATCTGTGTACGATGAAAATAAATAAGAGAGAAACGAAAAACTCAAAACGAAGACCTAGTAAAATATACACACGAACGGGATTCTTCGATCCACGTCATCTTATACGTGTGTTCAATCGCCTTCATTTGTCTTTCATTCACGAAGACAAATTTTGAATCGATAAATGACATCGAATCATGTAAGAAGAAGAAGAACTTCGATAAATCAGTAAATGCGAAGAAATAATTAAACCTCACAAACTGATATACTAACTAAAAATTAAGATATCCAAACTTGTTCGCAATAACATTTACAAAAATTAGAAAAAAAGCTGTTCGCTAAAGGCTTTAATAGTCCAAAAACTTTTTAACGACTCTAATCTTCAATTACGACAATTCCTTGTACTAATTTATTTGCTCTCTGCTCTGATTTTCTCTCATTCTCACTATCGGATAACATGTCCACGGATTGACACGAATTTGACTCAAATTGAACGAATTGGTTTGCGATTGGGATGAGTGCAATCGACAGGAGTGAAACGTACTTTAAGAAGATTAAGTCGTAAATCTGTTTTTGGGACATCAAATGTAGTTCTCTGAATTATCGTTGCAGGTGATGATTCTGAGGCAGTTTCTAGCGGCGTGGGCCTTCCTCACCGGAGGAGCCCCGGAGTCCCAGAGCACGAACTTCACCGAGATCAGGACTCCCACAGACTACACCACAAGATTCGACTATGTCAATGTGGACAGATTTCTGAGTAACAGCAGATTGGTCAACTCTTACTTGGCTTGCATTATGGACAAGGGGCCGTGCACCAAGGAAGGGAACGAACTCAAAGGTACGCACCCCTAAAAGAAACCTCCATCAAGGCCCAAATGGGTAATCGGCATTCAAACTGAATAGGAAAAATAAGGTATTTCTATGACCCTCGCATGAGAATTCTACTTTCAGAAGTATCCCTGCCTTCTGTTAATAATGATCTCGGTAAATCAACTCCGATATAAAAACCGACTACAAAATGTGCGAAATGTCATCTGCTGCGGAGATTAAATGAAATAGAAGTCGAGACTCAAAAAGAACATGCTGAGAGCACGGAGTATTTTATAGGCAAATCGATGCCCGAGCAAATTTCGTCACACACATATGTCTATTATATATAGACGTTTCTCCGGATATACCTATATATATACACATTCATAGGGGATCGAAATTCTAACCATGTTACACAAGTGCCACTGACTTTAAATTTTTACGACCTACTGGCCATTGCGTGTAATTACCAGAAAATATGCTACATTGAACCTAGGTGTCATGGGTTCGATGCCAGAAGGCCCCAAAGTCCCAAATGTTTGCACAAGGGTGCATTGAGGGGATTTTCGAAAATTTTTGAGGCACTTCTCGACCAATTAGAGAGTTGAATATCGAGGGATCGCTGGAAGCTGTGGGTATCCGACGAAAATTAAAAAGACATCTTCGATGAATATCCTTGGTTCGACGCTAGGTCAGGCCAAATATTCTCCTATTTAAAATGCATTGTGGCGATTTTTAAGATTTTTTTGAACACTTTCCCGATGACATGGAAACTTGAAACCTGGCATATAAATAGAGATCGTAAATACATTTAATGTATGCTGTTTAAGGTTTCCCGGTGGTCCTTGGTTCGATCCCAGACAGCCATTTAGACAACCCTGTGCATTCCCATGGGGATAACGAAGTATCATTTTAGGACCTTCCCGGTATGATATAGACTTAAAAATTTAAAATTAATAAATTTTAATTCGAATGATTTGCAAATGGGTATAATGAAAACTTATTTTAGGTTGTTCCCAGAATGATACTGACTTCAAACTTTGTATTATATCCGTATTCCTACCAGTTCGTTATATGAATTCACAACTTTCAAAAGTTTCTGGGTTCGATTCCAGGCGTCTCTACTATATGAAATGCATGGGGAGAATTTCAAATTTTGCATGATTGATTTACCGAGAAGGTGCATATTCTATGACCATACAGAAGTAAAGAATGTTCCATAAACACAGTTAATTATTTATGGTCACTGACTCAACGGAAACGCACGATTTGCATTCAAATAAATGCAAATACGGAATTTCAGTTGAAGAAATTCCCGATAAACGATATGAAATTTTTGAAACGGTCAGATTACCTCAAAGCAAATAGTATAATACAATGTCATCTTTAAAAAGTCCGAGGTTCGACACCAGGTCACTTGGAAACAGTGTCAATTTTTACTAAGAGAAATTTGGGTTCCTAAATTTTGAAACCAAATAGACTTTTGCACGGTACATTACAGTGGGAAAACTCTCTACTACAGGGGTCCCCAACATATTAGCAACAGCGTTCCACTCGAAATGTTTAGAAATTTTGGCGTACCAACAGTCCTATGTTATTTTAAGAAAACTCTATTTACTGTTGGAAAAGTGCGCAATGGTTTATTTTATTTTAAATAAATTACTGAGAAAACTTCATATTTAATTATTAATGCACTTGTATTTTGGTTTTTTCGACCCTTTATCAAGACAGCAATAAAGACATATATATAAATATATATCATCATCTTCAGCCATTTTCAATCCGACGTCGGATGTAGGCCTCCCCAAGTACTTTCCAATTTTCTCTGTCCTGAGCTTCACGTTGCCGCGTTACACCTAAGTACTTGATGATGTCTCTATCCGTCCTGTCCATTGGTCTTCTTCTTGGTCTCTTCACATCTCTTGGTATCCAGTTGAGAACTGCAGATGTCGATCGATTGTCGTTTCTTCTCGCAACAACAACAAATGCCGAAGAGGAAAACCAAGACGAAAGCTCACAAAATCTCCTCTTAATCCTCCCTGAAGAGGTAATGGCGGCGATTAAGCAGATGAAGAATGGGAAAGCAGGAGGAGCAGATGGGGTGTTGGCAAAGTTTCTAAAAGCTGGTGGAACAGAGATTACTAATGTTTGAGCACAATTATTCAGTAATTGCCTAAAACAAGGAATGATTCCTAAGGAATGGAACCACGCAAGGATTGCCCTTCTGCACAAGAAAGAAAGCAAAGAAGATTTGAAGAACAATCGCCCCGTTAGCCTCCTACCAGCCATCTATAAAACATTCATGAGGATAATAGCTGAACGTCTTAAGATGACCCTGTCTTCAGCCCAGCCTAGAGAACAAGCAGGATTCCGGAAAGGCTTCAGCACTATGGACCACATCCACACATTACAGGAAATTATTAACAGAACTAATGAGTAAGAGATGCCACTCGTCCTTTGCTTTGTGGATTACGAACAGGTCTTCGACTCGGTAAGTACCTCCTCCACTCTGAAAGCTCTGAAGAATCAAGGGTAAGATTCTGAGTACATCCGTCTTTTGCGAAGTATCTATGGGAATGCTACTGCTTCTGTAATGCTGCATGAAGAGACCGATGACTTCAAGATTGAGAAGGGAGTTCTTTAAGGTGACGGTCTATCTCCCATCTTGTTCACAGCCGTTTTAGAAGAAGTGTTTAAAACCCTTGATTGGGAAGAGGAGGGCTTAAGAGTAAATGGGGAGTACATCAGTCACCTCCGTTTTGCAGATGATATAGTTCTCTTTGCAGCTAACGCAGAAGATCTAACTTCAAGACTTGAAGAGCTGAACACAGCAGGACAGAAGATAGGACTCAGGATAAACCTAACAAAAACAAAGATAATGTATAATTCTTTTGCAGTACAAGAACCAGTCAAACTTCAAGGAAAACCTCTGAATGTTAGCTTGGAATACACATACCTGGGGCAACTTGTAACAACAGAAGACAAAAGCAGGATAAATGAAGTAAACAGAACAGTGGTAGGAACTCTCACATTCTGAAGTCAAGAATGCCAATGGCTTTGAAGAGGATGGTCTTCAACCAATGCATTACATCTGTCCTGACCTAAGGTAGTGAAACCTGGGTGTTAAATGCTGCAATAACCCAGAGACTTCAGACAACGCAAAGGAGCATGGAACGCTGTATGCTGGGAATCACGAGAAGAGACAGGAAACGCAACACTTGGGTGAGAATGATGACTGGAGTTACAGACATCATAGATAAGGTAAGATCACTAAAATGTAGGTGGGCCGGCCATGTTGCGAGAAGAAACGACTACCGTTGAATATCTGCAGTTCTCAACTGAAAACCAAGAGATGTGAAGAGACCAAGAACAGGTGGAATAGAGACATCATCAAGTACATAGGTGTCACGTGGCAACGAGAAGCTCAGGATAGAGAAAATTGGAAAGTGCTTTGGGAGGCCAACATCCGACGTCGGATTGAAAATTGTTGATGATATATATATATATTCAATTTTTTCACCCACGCGTACCACCGGTTGGGAACCCCTGCTCTAGTGGATAGATTTTTCTCTTCGGTTGCAAATTTCACTCATTTTATTTCTGCAGGAAGGCAGACCGGGGTCCGGAACCTACTTTGTTTCTATACATTTTTATCTTTCGTTTCAGGAAAAATTTACACATCCGAGGGACAGTGAAAAATAATCATTTTTAGTGAAATTTAGGGTTCTCTTCTGAGATGCAGATTTTTCTAAGACAACCGTAGTTGTAATGGTTTCATGAATGTTGACATTGGTTAGTAAATAGTTAATATCGTACATCTGGATATATAATTAACCGTAAATAGATCGTCTTGCGTGTTCATCAAGTACTTGGGGTATTGGGGAGTGGATAACAGGAGAGTTTGTTGATAACATGAGAACTGTTTGCAATGTACTCGTTCTTGAAGCGATTGAAAAGAAGTTGGGACAGACCATGGAAAATGGTCAGATGAAATGAAAATCGCAAGGGCGATAAGAGTGATTGTGGGAACAACTAAGCACTGAAGATTCTGGAGTTTGAAAGACAAGTTATGATTTTGTCATTTAGAGTTGGAGCAGCCAATTGAAGGCAACTTAGACATTGATTTGAAATTACATTATGAGTTATACTGACTTCAGTATTCCTATTTATCACAGAGGAACCGATCATCATCAAGTGTACGCGGTCTTACTTTGCTGCCATCTTCTTTACAGCCTGTCTGGTTCCTATCTAAGTATCGCATGTCTCTCTAATCGGTCTTTATTCTTCACAGTAGCTTTCCGGCAGAATATGTTTGAGAGTTAATATTTCTAGTACTTGCATCTAATGTAAGTTTGACTTGAGTTCTTTATTCGCTTTCAAAGGAAATCGACCTCAGTTACCCATTTAAATTGCTCCATTGCTCTTCTGCTGCTTTTACGCTCAACTTTTCGCAGACGCACGAATGGAATCTCCAAGCGTAGTACCTTCCTCCTGACATCTAAGACTGCAGTCTTGGCAGGAATGATATTTTCCTGGTATTTTGCTGGCCTCCGTTTGCCAGCCATTCTGTTGCATCTTTCTCGCTCCCTCCTTAGCTGCCCGAGCATTTCAATATGTATATCCACGAAATTTAAGGAAAATATATCCTTCCTATGTCACTATTGCCTTGTTTACGGCTGAGCTACGATACGAAAACTACTGAAGTAACACGATTGGCACTCCTGAGTCTTTTGTTTATTCTCACTTCCTCTTTGGATAAATGGAAGATTGAAGTGATGGAGGCGATGCGAATTGGAGAAAGCCAATTGATTCGACAATCGATAGACATGAATGCGATAAGAGACGCTAACTCTTCGAATGGAGGTCATAACAGGGAAACGCTGTGATTCGAAATCGCCTGTTCTTATTTTTTCTTAGTTTCTATCACGTTTTATAAATGCATTTTCAAATCTCGATGAATGAAAATTAATCATTGCCTTTGGTTCGGGTAATTTCATTTGCATTCGTCATTTACGCGACCAATGTTCTTTTTAGATTCATTAAGTCATCCCTACCGAAACTCTATTAGATTGCGCATCAAGGGCAACGCCGAAGAAGTCATTTTGTCTTTCAGTAATGGAAAATTGAATACAAAATTCTAAAATTGTGAAAAAGTATATAATCGGAGAATTCCACTTATCTATACATATAATAAATCTGTATCTGAACCGTATCTGTACATTGATGGCTTTTCGAAAAAAATTGTTGCATTCATTATTATAAGTATCACTGATTGTGAGACCAAAATATTTCATTTTCAAATTTTTCTGTGTATCTGTCGATCTGTCTGTCAGTCTGTTATCGCATCACACAAAACCTCCAATCGGATTTGATGAAATTTGATAGTTTGATTAAGTGCAATCGATGCAAGTGCGAAAAAAGATAAAGTACAATCGATGCAATTGCGATAAAAATCAACATTAAACGATTAGGAGAACATTAGTATGTGCAAGCACCCCCTCGAATCGAAGCTACAAATATAGATTTAGTCAATCGTGTGCAAATTCTTGTGAAGCTTATTGTACTTAGATATTAGCATAGGACGGACACCGAATCGCAATTGGTAATGAAAGGCAAACCGAAAGTAATACCAGACGAAGGAAAAGAGATAAATAGTTTTCCACAGGAATTTACTTGGAGAATACCGGTTTCAGCAGATAAATGCCATCTTCAGATCTCGAACAGAACACCAAGGGTGGGGGGAGCGGCTTTTGGGAAGGAATGGGGAAATATTATCAATTCGAGGAATTGGAGTTACGGACGGATTTTCTGATTAATAATTAACATTTATCGCAACCGGTGATTTCACCCGATTTTGGTTCAGGTGGTCTCAGTTCTACGGATATTTAGACCTAACTTGGTTGTTGGGACAAAGCTGAGATTTATGCCACAATTAGTTGTTAACTGTTACGTAGAATGCAGGAATGTTCGTAGTATTTTAATTGTTTGACGTAAAAATCAATACGTGGGGCAATTTACAGCGAGCGGCAACTTGTTCTCTTTCTGACTCCACATCTCGAAAACGGTCAAAGCATTTGTCTTTTTTTTCGAGACATTCAAACTTCCTTCCAAAATTCATACGCAGCAGGTTCACATCTACAACAAACATTTAAAAAGTTGGTTGCAGGTCCACATTTTCTTGTTCAATTTTTAAGATATTTAACGGTATGGGTTTATTCAGGAAAATATTGCGAACAAAAGAAAAGATAAACGTACTTATTTGGTACTGTTATTGAGAAAAACAACGAATTTATTCAATTTTCCGCAAACCGCGGAGAATTGCCTAAATATTTCTTGCTTACTTCCTTATAAATATAATATATATAAATAAATATAATTAATTGAAAATTGACAATCTGAGTATAGGCAACCCCACAATTCCTTCTTTTTCTTCTCCCTCTGAAAACAGAGCCATTCATTCTTCCTAAACATCGCATTTCCACACCACTTCAGCTGAAGAATTCAAATCGCCGTGTTCGGATTCATCCGTGTTACGAATCGGCGTGGAATGAAAATATGAAACACATATTGAAAAACGAACAATGAGAGAGAAAATCGTTTTAATGGAATGAAGGTGTCCTTCGGCTGACTTTGAAAGAGGACGAAGTTGATTCTCGCGGCAAATTGCTCATCGCCAACAAAAACCCATCGTCTTGGAATCGATCCATAAGAAAGACATTCGAAATTGGATGTAAGATAAATGATAATTCCTTGGATCGCCTTTTGTTTACCTCGACTATTTCACCTTTCACTATAGCGTCATAAAGCGTTTTGTAAAGACAGCATTTTAGCCTGAACACCTTGAAGATTTTTCAGTCCAGTTTACTTTTTTCAACTGTGAATAGTAAGTTTGATGAATTTTATTTTTAAGACTGATAATGACTGACCGGATCAAATCTGATATCAGTTTTACTTCTCTATATTCAATACTGTAGATATTTTTCCCTTACAGAAGTTGATTTGCCATTTTACCCAAAACCTGAAACTTTGTGCCGTGACTTAAACGTCACAGGATAAAAATGAACTTACAATTAAAATAATATACAGCATATTGTCCTCAGTTGGAGTGAAAAGCGGACTAAACACCGATACTTCTACTCCGAATATCTCGAAAAATTGATTTCCCTCATCATTGGAGTGATTGAAACTTATAGAATATCAGAAACTCAGATTGTGCGGATCGATCCGATGGACTGTTTAACGCGCTCTAACTCTGTGACTAATGTGATCCACGGAATCTTTTGCTTGGGTGAGATTTTAACTATCTCCTTACATCCAACCCTTCCTCATATAAAAGAAAGAGATGAAAAAAGATGAAAACTGCCGCGCGGGCTTCAAAGTTTAAGATAAACCCGCAATGAAGACAATACAGATACACATTAACATAAATAAATCAATATAAATGTTTGCATAACGGTGAAGAACATAGAGTGAAACAAGTAAAAATGTTACAAAAAAAATAATCAAAACAATAAATAAGAATATAGCATTAGTTAAAAATCTAAAAAATGACAATATAGTAGTGGATATCAAAGAGTTCACTGGTGTTACCAGATTCGTCAATACTAACTTATAAAGGGTATCCGGTTAATCCCATTATTTTTTTCCCTGAGTTTTCCAGGTTTTCCAGGAACATTTCCAGGATCTTATTCAGTTTTTCCCAGGTATACTATTGAATTCACTATCAAACGTGCATATTAGAAAAACAAAAACAAATCTTTAGCAGTACAGAAAGTGAAAAAAGGAAGTAACGAGTACATAAACTTCAAGTTAGATCTCATGGAAAAATGTACAAAACTGGTCATATGAAAATGAAATTCCGGCTTCGATTCCGGCTTGTGTCGGATATTTCCGAGTAGGAAATGGTTGTGTGATTGGGCATTATCAATGTTCATAAGCCCATTACTGTAAGAGTCCGGCAAATGGATGTTTGTGGGGCTATTTGAAAATAAATAAAATTCAGCAATGACATCGTGACGCCATCGTGAATGCCAGGGTGACATCACAAGACGTGTTAACATACATTTTTTATATTATTAAAGCAAATTTTATCATTGACAAAACATGTAGAGCATGATTCAATATAATGAGCAAAAAGTGGTAAGTTAGCTTACAAGCTTGAAATACTTAAGTTATTTGCAATGTTAACGTAGTTACAGGTACGGAATCAATGTCTACCCTCATGGTAATAAACCAAGTGGCAGTTTCTAAGAAAATGAAATTGTGAACATAAAGGTCGGATTACAAACTATTAAGTCCGAATTAATTAATCAGGATACATATTCCGCGATTTTCACAATACTTTCTCTGAATGGACACGTCTCAGACAAAACAACATCGCGTAAGTAAGCAAACTAACAGTACTTACATTTCAGAAGACGTAAACTATTAAGAAAATGTATCCTAAGCTCCTCACAACTTGCTGCTGGGCACAGAAAAAAAGCTATGTCGAGTAGGAAGCGCCGCGCGAGTAAAACGACTACATTTCGGCAACACGACCCTTCACTTTATCACTTTGCAACGATTCATAGCAAATCTTTGAACTGTTACATTGTAGAGTAGCACAGTTTGAAGTACAGTGAAAACTGCCTTAAGCGGAATCTGAGTAAAACGGAAACCTGTCTTATCCGGAAAAAAATTTTGGTCCCGGCGGTCGTAATAGGGTTTTACGTGTATTGGTACCCTGTGTTGAATGGAAACTGTCAAACGCGGAAACGGAATCGATTCCCGGCCACGTGAACCTGAGCTAAGCGGAATTGCAAAGAGCAATTCCAATTGCGATCTGAATTACTTGAGGTGACTATGAAGATGTAAAGCTTTCCCATGGTAGATTTTATCCCAAATCATGAGCGTCCTATCGTAAATATCATTTCAAGAGCTTCGTTCTGGACAAGGGTTCCTTTGTCTCCATGTTTATGAAAGCCGAGACACCAACACACAAATGCAATTGGGATTCTTGGCCACTCCTTTTGCAGACCGAGGCATTCCTTAGCCATCTCAATTTGCAGATGAATGGCTCTTTATAAACATATCAGAACAAAGGAATCATTTTCAGCTAATACGTAGGTAGGCGTTTAAATTTTGCCTCTTATATTAGTGAGGATTAAATCTCGGACAGTTTACGGCGGAAAGGGATAAACATTATTGTGTAGACTTGCTCGTCTCTGAAGAAGACGGAATCATTTTCCTACGAGCTGCTGACAGGGTAAGACCACACCATAGTACCTTAGAGGAACTGTTGATTGATTTCTGCAATGCCACGTAACGTATTAACGCTGAAAAATAAACTGGAATTGATCGAGTGCTTTGAACGGAAAGCTTTCCGTAAAGCAGGTAGAAGAGAGGTGTAAGTGTGGAAAGACGTAAGTTTATGAAGCAATTATTTTTTTAAATTTTTTTTATCAATCCATCACATACAGCGAAACACCAATTTACAGTGAGGTAATAACAGTAACAATAGACGAACACATATGACCATTCCCTTGCCAGAAAAATCTGGATAGCCGGGATTCGAATCCTGGACCTTGGCGTTGGAGTATTAACATGAGGGCATGCTAACCGCGGCCGGTCCAAGAAGGAAGAGAAATGTTAAGAAAGAGTTTGAAAGAGATTGGTCTTAAGAAACGTATTTCTTCATATCCCAAGCAACAATAGTTTGTAAACCAACGCACCATAAAATAATTGTCGTTTCTGTCTATTAATTTAGGCCTACATTTACATTCAAACTCCTCTCTGCGAATATGAAGAATTAAACAAATTAGTTTGGGACTGGTTTCTGCGAGCAAGATCGAGGAATATTCCTTCATCAGGTCCAATGGTGCAAGAAAAGGCATAAGAGTTTGCAATTTCTTTAGGAAAACTTGATCTTAAGGCCGCGAATGTTTGGCTGGAGAGAGTCAGAGCAAGACACAATGTTATATGAGACATAGGTGTCGGCAATTCGAACGACGTGGATGTGGTAGCCGTAGAGGACTGGAAAGGCAAGGTTCAAGAATAAATTAAGACTATTAACCATTTGATATCTACAACGGGGACGAAACCGGAATCTTTTATAGGGCATTGCTGTCTGAAACATTTTGTGTTAAAGGAGAAAACTGCAAGGGTTTTTCCTTTTCCAAATTCTGTTTCTTGAAATTAGTGCAGAAATGGAAACAATTATCTTACATTTACGCTTATTCTTTAGAAAGGATGCACTCAAACGAGCGTTTCATCATTTTTATTAGTGGCAATATGGCTGGGGAGCTCCTAAAGCATCCTGTCATCCGGAAATCAGCTCGATCACGATGTTTCAAAAATGTTGCCATTGAGAAGCTACCAATCACATAAAGAAATAATAAAAAGCATGGAACACGGCTTCAATCACGGAAGAGTAACTGAAAAGTTTCAACACCGAAACGTAGAGGAAAGATAGGAATGTCATACTTTTCCTCGATAACGCAACCTGTCACCCTAAAATTCGCCTTTCGAATATTTTGTGGTTGCCGGCAAACACAACTAGTATCACTCAGCCAATGGATGAGGAGGTACTTAGAACGCTGAAGGCACAGTATAGAAATTAAATGATGCGATCGTTATTGGCTGCTATAGATACTGCGAATACAGTGTCGGAGGTGATAAAAAATATCAGCGCAGGATGCCATAAATTGGATTAATTTGGAAGTAAAAGATAATAAAACATCGACTGCTCAACAATGTTTCACTGAAGCTGGATTTCTGTCAGCACTGGTCCCCGAGACCGGTAAAAAAAAAACAAATTCTTCTTTCAAAATCCAATCATATCACCGATCTTCTGACGAGCGATGAAGATGGCTCCATGACAGACACTATAATGGAAGACAAACCCTGTGAATCTGACGAGAAGTATTTGTATAACTGTAATATGTGAGGAAACTAAAAGTCCTAAAGAGAAATGTTGTTTTTTTTAAAGAATTAGCATCTACATCTACATTAATACCCTACAAGCCGCCTTTCGGCGTGTGGCAGGGGGTGTAAACACCAGTTGAATCTAAATTACTTCCTTATTCGATTATTGTCACGTATTGTTCGCGGAAAGAATGAATCTCTAAAACGATTCGTCCTAGCATCTATTTCTCTTAACTTACGGTCATTATCGGATCGACCGACGTAGCAGGGGGGTTGCATGATACCGATTGTATCTTTGGAAAATGTAGTTTCCCTGAATTTATTAAGCAATCGCAGCCTAGCTTCCAATCTCCTTTCTTTCAAGGATTCCCAACCTACGTCTGAGAGCATTTTTGTAACGCTTGCTTTTTTATCGTAGCATTTCTTAACAAAACGAACCGCTTTACGCTGCACTTTCTCGAGTTCGCGAGTACACGTTTCATCTGCCGGATCCCATATACTTGCCGCATATTCCAGAAGGGGTCTGACCAAGGTAAAATAACATCGCTCTCTCACCTTTTCGTCGCATTTACCGACAATACGCTTTACAAAGCCAAGCCTTTTACTTGCTTTGCCGCAGATTTTTCGAATATGCCTGCTCCAATTTAAGTTATTAGTAATGTTGATCCCGAGATATTTAACTGAATCTACTACTTTGATACTAATTCCATTAATTTTGTATGGGTGATTTGGACGCATTTTTTCTTTTCGAAGAAATTAACTACGGAGCATTTACTTACGTTAATATCTAATTCCCATTTTTCGCACCACCTTTGGATGAGGACTAAATCGTTTGAGAGAGAAGTCCGGTCTTCCTCGTTTGTTATTTCCCTATATATAACCGAGTCATCCGCAAATATCCTCACATTACTAACTATCTCGTCACTCAAGTCATTGATATAAATAAGGAAAAGAAGAGGTCCAATTACACTGCCTTGAGGTACGCCAGAGGTAACTTCGACTCTATTTGAGCTAACGCCATCCAGTACAACTTGTTGTTCCCTCTCGTAGAGAAAATCCTTAACCCAGTCGACTACTTCCTTGTTAATGCCCGCTAGTTTAAGTTTGTAAATTAGTTTGTAGTGGGGGACTCTATCGAATGCTTTTTTGAAATCTAGGAAAATAGCGTCCACTTGCTTTTTACTTTCGGCGGACTTTAAGATATCGTGTACAAATAGAGCAAGTTGGGTTTCACATGATCGGGACTTACGAAAACCATGCTGGTTTGCGTCGAGGAATTCATTTCTATCTAAAAATCCCATGAGTGAGCTCATGACGATATGTTCCATTACCTTTCCGGACAGCGAAGTTAATGATATGGGTCTATAATTTCCTGGGTCCTCCTTTAATCCGCTTTTGTAAACAGGAGTAATATTAGCTAATTTCCAATCGGATGGGACCCTACCTTCATTTATCGATTTACAAAATATAATTTTGAGATAAGGGGCGACGCTTTCTGCCAGTTCTTTAAGCACTCTTGCTGGAATGCCTTCTGGCCCTGGCGACTTATTTGGCTTAATTTTGCGTAATATTTTAACTATACCGTCTGTCGTAAAAGTTATATTTGGCATGGAATCCAGTATATTAACCTTAGGGAGGATCTCTATGTTACAATCTGATGTGAATACGCTTTGGTAAAATTCGTTTAGAAGATTCGCTTTCCTCTTCGAATCGCAAGTAATGTTACCTTCGATATCCCTTATCGAGCTCACTGTTTGTATCTTTCCCTGTACCTCTCTAACGTAGGACCAGAAAGCTTTAGGGTCTTCCTCTAAACATTCCCCAAGTATTTTCTTTTTAAAGTTGCTGTGGGCATTACGCATAGCTCGCTTGGTGTCGCATTTTGCTTTCTTGTGCTTTTCTAGCAATAGTGATCGTGGTGGATTTGGAACAGGCTGATCTATTCCCTTAAAAGCCTTTACTTTTCCGTGCAAATCTCTTTGTTTGCGGAGAGCCCTTCTAACCTCTTTATCGTACCATCTGGGCTCGCAATCATTTTTAGAGTATTTCGAAGGTATATACAAATCTATATATTTATGCATTATCTCCACGAATGATTTCCATGTATCCTCAGTGTTGTTGTTGCTTACGCGCGACTTAAATGAATTAAAATCGGTAGTTAGTTTTACGTTAAATTCCTCGAAATTGGCTTTGGAATAGAGATAAATTTTGCGTTTGGGTTTCTTATACTTGCTAAGGTTTATCTCGATATCTGCAAAAACGCCTTTGTGGTCTCGAAGACCTTCGTCAATCGAAATGTTCTCTATGCGCTCAGGAAAGTTAATTAAAAGGAGATCGGGTATATTGTCACCCCTGGTTGGTAATTTTACTGCCTTAGTGAGTAGCAGAATGTAGTTTTAACCAAAGTAACGCCGATTTATTTAACATCTTAATGAGGCTATCGGCAGCGTAGAAATTGCATTATATAGGAAAAACAGACAAAATAACGGATTATACGCTCATTTTATATATAAATTTTTATGTTACTTCAAATAAATAAATTTAACCGCAATGTGATACTGTTATATCAGTATTCCATAATAATTTCGTCTACATAGAATATTCATAGAAAATTCGTCTATGTAGAATTTTAGTGAAAACCAGCCTTTTAGGCAACGCATTTTATGGGCGCGATATGCCTTTCAAGGGTTTTTTGAAATGTCAGACCCTGGGTTAAGCGGAAAACTGTCTTATCCGGAAAAAAATTACGGTCCCGAGAGATTCCGCTTAACACAGGTTTCACTGTATTTGAATGGGCTTACATACGACATTGCATGCCAAGGCCCTTTAGGAAATCGGCTTCCGTACAATTTCCAGGGTTTCCAGAAAAATTAAAAAATTCCCTGAGTATTCCAAGAGTTTTCCAGAACGAAACTTTTTTCCAGGTTTTCCCTGTTTTCCAGGTTGCCGGACACCCTGTTTTAAGAATAATAAAAATTTGTCCATAAAACCAAGTCAAAATTTACAGATGATATGCGATGTGATTATAAATACATATTAGTTCAGTACATAAACATCATAGAGACACATAAATAACAGTACATATATAACAACAGAGAAAACATAAATATTATATAAATTATATATAAATGAGTCAAAAATGGGATGGCGTACAAAAACCTGAGTTTGAGTCTAACTAAATCTGTAAATCATCAGCGTGGAGGGGACTAATCGCCTTAACGTAGTCATTTGTGAAGGGGGCCCAATCCCTGTGGAAGTCCTCGATCCATGCCAATTCGTTCGCAGTGACTTGTGAAGGTGAATCAGGAGGCTCAAGTGCCAAACCCTTTTTTCCTTCGCACTCTCGACAAATTTCATTTCGAAAAATATGGAGCAGCCTCCCTGAGACTCAGTCAATAAACAAATGAAGTTTAAATAAATGAATACGATTGCGAACTTTTCCAGGGTGGGCACACATGGGCCAGACTTTTTGGGGTACAGATGTAAATATACTAATTTGGCATTTACTAATTTAACGTTTATTTTTATGACATATATTTGATTTGAGCATCGACCTTACATATGAAACACAAATACGTTTAACATATATTAATATAATTCTTCTATTTTTATCGGTACAGGCAAATCTGTATACAACTAAATCCAAGTCGATATTTTTTGCAAATTTCTTTTCTGCATACAAGACAGCAAGATCGTGTGACCTGTCATCACTCATGGAATTCCGCAAATAATATTTCACTCTTTTCATCGAAGAGTTCACACCCTGCACTCAATACCGGCATTGCAATCGATATTATCGCAAGTTTAAATGTCTCAATCAAAGCATTTTTGTAAGCATTTAAAACATCAATCGCTTTCATAAAAGTGTCAATTTTTGTATTTTTTTCAATTTCCCATACCTGAATGGTTTTGGGAAAAATTTTAAGCTCGCTTTTTAATGAATCGATATCATAATGGGTTGCTAAGGGTTTGAGTTCTTCGAAACTCAGAAAATTAGGATCTAAACGACTGATTGAACTGATTATTTCGCAGTTATTGCTAAACCTGGCCTTCCAATTCGTCAATGACTCTATCGAGAGTCGGGTAAAAAATATGAGTCCTCAAATTTTCCTCGGACCAAACTTCCTTCCTCTATAGGAACGGTAAATTTTCAGAAATTACAAATTTTTCAAGATTTCTAGGAATTTGACGAATTTTTATTGAAATTCTCGACTCGTTACTAGAATGATCTGCGTTTTGGGGTGTTGATCCTAACGGGATATCATTTTCGTTGCAAATACGAATGCATTCTGTCCAAATGTCGATAAAAGCATTTTCACTACAGTCGGCCCTCACCTCTGAGAGAGTCCTTATGAGAGAAGTGCACGTCCTGATGCTATATTTACTAATTGCAAGTAATCACTGGTCTCTTTAAACAGGACAAGAAGCTGTGTGTACATGCATAAATTGAAAACAAAGTAGAAATCAATTTTCAAAAGTAAACCTCGTGCCTGTGCGGATCTTGCAGGTTTTTCTAAAATAAATTTGTGTAGTAGCGCTAATATTACAGAAATTAATGATTCTTTTACTGCAATACAAGCATGCACTTGAGCGGACCACCTGCTGGTCAAAATGATTCTTTAGAGTTCGATGCGTTGCTTTTTGGGGCGTATTTGATTTTGTATTTCCACAAACATTGAGTGAATTGCTGACCCAGACATGAAAACATCTACTATAGACTGAAAAATTCTTTCGCGGAGGGAGCATTTTCACAGACCAGATTAAGACGATGGTTGTAACAGTGGATATTGCTTTTGGTACTTCATTTCTGAAAAGTGTCTGTACACCACTCATGACGTTGGCCCCATCATACGTTTGAGCTACACACTTTTGCATGTCAACATTACATTGGAAGAATAGTTTTTTTATGTACTCAAAGAAGGATGCTGCATCCAATTTATGGGCAGGGTAAAATCCTAAAAACCTCTCATATATAAAAGGGTCGAGACAAAATCGAACACATACAGAAACCTGTTCTGTTTTGCTAATGTCCTTCGATTCATCGGAAAGTACAGAAAAGTACTTGGCAGTCTGTAACTAAGTCCCTATTTTTTCCAAGACTAGATCAGACATAAATTTATGAAGATTATTTTGTACAATTGGGCTCTGGTACTTTGCGTTTTGTGGTAATTTCTCCAGCTTTTTGGTTAATGATGTGTTATATTCTGACAAGAGGTTGAGTTTCCACGATATCGACACTTTCTCGTCCTCTTTGAGCGATTCCTTGAACAGCTGTGAACACTTAGCCAATACTTTAATATATGACCTATTTTCCGGAACTAATTTTGGATGAGCTTCACTAATTTGGGCACAGACAGTTTGTATTGTTTGCTTGATTGACCTTATGGGCCTCCCACTTGACCTGGCAGAACTTATGATCTTTGCTCAGTTCATGTTGCGTAAAACCTGAATTTGTTTCGGTTGCTCTTTTCCAATTGGAGTAACCTTTCGTAGTGAATACATTATTTTCAACTAATATGTTTGATAAAAGCCAACAATGAGAGCGAAAGGCGGCGTTATTCAAGCCTTTTGTTATCGCCAGTTCCAAATTGAAATTTCGCATAAAAGGATAATTTTGGTTGACAAGGTCCTTGAGTAATCAGCTGTGAAAGATCACTTGGCCCAGGAATATTTGTAGAAGAGATCTTTCCGATATTTTCACCTTTTTCGGCCATTTCCGGTTCACAAACTTCATCCTCTCCTTCGTCTAAACAAGAAACTTCATCTTCGGAGCTAGTATTCATGATATTTTCATCGGTATCGACTAGATAATAAATTGCAAGGCTTGGATTATCATCGAGTATGGTTTTACTATGCGTTTCTCGATCACGTGATATTTTTTTATGCCCTTTCATGGATTCTGTACACCTTTTTCTTCCCTCCAGAGGAAGAAAAAAAAGGCTCTATGCTCCTTTTACTCATATCCCACTTTTGAACCGTTGAAAACCCACGAAAATCCTATTTTTCCCACTTTCAATCTCACAAATTAACACTGTCGGAGAAATCCCAGAAGTAATGACCGGGAGAAATGCACAAAGCCACGTCCGAATCATACATACGACCAAAAATAATGTTGACCACCAACTCAAATATTAATCCACTAATTATGGCCGTTGGAACTTTTTCACTAACACTCAGTAGTAATAGAGGTTATAAAGTGCCAGCAAAAGCAAGCAGGTCTGTGCTATCTTCGTTCAACAACGATTGTGTTGAATTTGCAACGTGTGAAAAAGGCGGGAGTCAGGTGACCTCTTAATTCTTCAGCGGGAAATTTTGCAAATTTGAAATTGAGTTTAAACATTGAGTGTTCGCGTGATCAGTTTTAAAACAAATTTTCCGCGGAAGAGTTCTAAGCAGAATTTACAAAATTACAACAATTGCACGATCATCAGTGGGGGGCAGCATAAAAACTAGGGCCAGGCCCTCCCTGGTCCATCCCTTTGTCACGCTAATGGTTTTCTTGCAGTTTGATTTGCGTGTCGTTGGTCAGGCAAACGGATGCGCTATATTTTATTTCTTTCTCGTACATTTTTATTTTTGATAAATTCAGGTTATTAATGTTTCGAAGAATCCTCGGATTTCCACATGTTATAGCTTGAAATTTAGTTGGTTTTATTTCCAGTGCAAAAGATATTAGCCAAGCAACTTAACTACAGATATCACGATTTGTATTTCCGATGGCTTTGGGATAGTTATTTGACTGGATGGAAAAATATATTTGCAAATCATCTGCATATAAATTATATGAAGAGTTTCTTAGTTCAAGGGATACATTTTGAATGCATAACGTGAAAAATACAGACCGAGAAGAGGTCCTTGAGGAACACCTTGCTTCGAACCGTATCTTCCGTTGATTGTGAGATAAGACACATTCCACGGATTTCCTGGGTCGACTGAGAACACGATGTTTAAGAGCTTGCTCAACTTTTACTCAATTGAGGAAAAGGGAGTAAAACACAGTGAAAAAATGTTTTTTTCTCTTGGTCCCTTAGAATGATATTACAAATTTAATTTAGTTTTAATTTTTTATTAATTATTATTAATTATACGAACATGCACATAAAAGTGCACATCTATATCGCTTCGATTCCGTATTCCTGAATTCATCTTTAACTTTACTCTTATTTCACCAAATCCCTTGTATAGGTCAATTTCAGATCAATAACTATGAAAATCGTTTGTTTGTTTAGTGATAATCCCGGACGCCATCAAGACAGACTGCAGTAAGTGCACCCACCGCCAGAGGACGGGGATAGAGAAAGTGATCCAGTATTTGTCGCACCACAAGAAGGAGCAGTGGATGGAACTGCTGAACAAGATTGACCCAGAAGGGAAGGACAGGGCCAACTACACTCTGGGGATACAAGAGGGATATTCACCGTATGCTTGACATCGGAGTTCATTTCTATTTTGTACATTTCCTAATAAAACATATTCTCCGTTATTTACGTTATTTTTAATGAATGTCCATCGCCTTGTCCACCGTGACTTCTCCAATTTGTTTAGTTCGTTACATTCCGTCTGTGGCGCTGATCTCCCTTCATTTTCTCTTTTATATCTTCCGAGTCTCGTCCTTAATCCATTACCTGAACATCGAACCGCTGTTTTATAAACTGGAAGTCCTTCATCAAAATCATTCCATCTTCTAGCATTGCATCAATCTTCTGCATTTCCTTTCGCGCAATTGAGCAACTTCCACTTTAAGTAATTGAACAGGTTTTTGTTTACTTGATTGAGTGTGGCTGATCGCAATGCCCTCTCCATCTCAGAATAGAAAACGTATTTCCGGTAATCGCATTATGAAGGAAATTAGTATGAATAATGCTGTCATAAACTTTCATATTCCTTGATTCGGGGAATACTCTGCATTTAATTTTTTAAGGATGAAAGTAAATCGAGTGCGAAATGTGCAATTATTTTACGCAAAGGACATTAAAATAGCACATTTTGTGAAACATGGAGTGCGATTTTCTTCCATCATAATATGAAATCAAAATCCGCAGTAAATCCCTAATAAACAGAATTTATGAGAGATTTACTACAGATTCCTACTTCATATTGTAATGGTGAATTTAATTTTCAACACTATCTCTACATAATTTATTCACTCAGATAAAAAAAGCTCGGGTTATCGGAACGGCCATATTCCAGTTTACCGTATCGATATTTTACTTCGCTAACATTCCGTTGATTTATCAAAAATACCATGTATGAACAATTTATTGTATTCTTTTATTTTGTAAGCGGTTTGTCGTGTGTTTAAATATGTGTTTGTGTGCGTATACAAACGTACTCTCAGATGATGTAATCTTATGGAACGCTTATGAAACAGTTCCCATAATACACCGGGATATCTTTTATCGCTCGCGCAATTTATTGCTAATTAAGCTAAGCATTAACAAAAGAACGCGACGGACTGTTCTTCCACGGACATCCGAAGAGAGCGAACGCCAGAGTTGTACAAATGTCAGCAGGAATACTCAGAATATGCGAGTGATTTCATTTCTCACAAATAAAATTGAACATTACATCGACGAAGAACTGCTCGTTTAAATCATCCAAGATGACGAGCGAATATTTTAAACATAAATATGCAACAAATTGGACGGTCGTATGTTGATTACTGTAAAATGACAATCTGTTCTAAAAATATACGTCCACTTAAAACGAACAGTTGTAGTGTACAATTGATTTTAAACGCTTAAATTCAACGATCTTCCATTCAGTTATTTTTGTTTATCTAAGACAAGGGTTGAAGGTACTTGGCCCAGGAAGAAGATTGTGCAAGGGTCGAATTCCCCTCACAATGGAGTCGTTGATCGCTTCGCTTACGAAGGATGAGTTTTATCGTATGGAATCGCCGTGGGAATGAAATTCCGTGATTGTCAAAAGGAAGTCACGGTCACCGGTCCTCAACATTCCCACGTTCTCTAAATTTAATCATAATATTAAAACGGTGCATTCGTGTGAGAATCTCACGGCATTGCCGCCTCAAAATTTTCCACAATATTTTTTGCGAGAAAATCCTTTATATTTGGAATCGCAAGCAGCAGTAGCGATTAAAATATTCAAACTAAAGACCGAGCAGTTCTGACGAATGACGATCCAAGTCGAGACTACGTTTAATTATGGAACAGAGGAATTAGGTAGCAGCGATGGATTAGAAAAATGATAGATTAGATAGAACGGAAATGTCTCCCGGAAACATTTGAACTGCTCATAATTTAACCTCCAAATACATTGGAGAAACATGGTTTCATCGCGTCAGAATAGCACGAATAAGGAGGAAACATTCTCTCCTGAGCACTTCATCGCGTTTAACCTAAGAAAATATTGCAATAATGTTTGCCAAAATTGAGGTGTATAATTAGGCTTTTCCAATTGACAATTCCAAATAATAGCGATTACTTCCTTAGGCTAATCTCACATTAAGTGCAAAGGTGGATTCGCGAAAGAAAATCCAAAGAGAAAAATAAAGCATTTCAAAAGAGAGTTAAAGTGACAAATTTCAATTCTTTAGAAACTATATTGCAATCATCATCATCTTCTAGTGTTCTGCCTGTTGGCTGGTCCTATACACCACAACTGTTTCCACTTTATCCTGTCTCTTCTCTGGTCTGCTTGTATCCTCCTCTCTTCACTTCATCTATTAATTTCAGCTTTCCTCTTCTCTTTTCTCCTTCCACGGTTCCTTCAATGGCTTTAGTTAGAATCCCCTTCCCTTTTACTATATGTCCGATTCAGCTTTCTTTTCCGTATTGTGTGGAGTATTATTCTTTCCTCCCTAGCTCTTCTTAGCACTTCATCATTTCTTATTCCACCCATTTTATTCTCTCCGTCTTCCTCGACACCCACATTTCGAAAGCATCCTTCCCTTTTCTTCCCAAGGTCCACGTTAGCATAAAGTTATCCATATAGCAATATAATATAAGTAATATAAATATAATATATATATATATTACTTATATATATTAATATATAATATATAATATAAATAGCAATATACGGATAAATTACTCATGGATTCACGCAATAAACGAAACCGAAATATTTCATTCAAAAAACATAATAAACAGAGAAACAATTTCCTCGTTAGCGCAACATAATGATTACAATAATTCGACATTTCGTACCTCATTATCCGTGAGATGTCCTGATAAATATTTAGTTGTAGTAATATTGTTAAAAGTGTTTTGACAGGCCATTCCGGACATGGTACCCCACCGGGAATCGAACCCGCTTTCGTCAAACGCGCAGTCCACTTGGCTTATGTGAGAGCCCGTTGAGTACTTTTGCGTTTGGCCTAGAGTAGATGGAAAACTCTTTCACGCAATTAAGTCTTTTTGTGTAGGAATTTCGATGTACCCAAGATGTTGACTTACATAATTCATTTCGATTATTCATTCGGTTTACGTCAGCCAGAGCGATCGGCGTCCCAAGCACTTGTCCTTGTCACGGAATCACCGTGATTCAGGAAACGTGACTTTCGCTCTTCCGGAATGCACTGCCAACGAGCGACGTCGTTTAATTACTGAATAATGTTCGCCATTACGAATAAAGAGAGGCATCGACGTCAGTCATAACTGAAACGCAATTTTGAATGCAAAATAAGTGCACGGTGGAATCGATACTCTTTCTTTTGTTTTCAAGATTGTTTGTAGATGCTCATCGACTGCGTTCATTTCAAACGAATTTATGTTTCCGTTTGTCATTTTCCAATATTCCTACGCATCGTAAATATGCCACAAATTGGAAAAAAATCACAGAAATTGAAAGCGTCTGATTTTTTCGGAGAAATATTCCAGTTCGTCAATTTATAGAGGCTTTTGGAAGAAACCGTTGGTAAAAACGATGATGCAGTGATCAAGGATAATTCCTTTTGTGAATTGTGAGACTTTGCACATTTAAAGTAACGAAATGGCGTGTAGCTATCGTTCGCCAGAAAGGAAAACGATAATACATAATGAAGACATTCAAACCACGTAACTTATAAGATTTCTGGGTACGGAATCCGAAGTAACTGTTTCAATGCCCAGTGAATGTGTTTTCCCAAATCCTGGTTTCTGTTTGGTGAAGTCTTACCGGTTAAATTGTGGATAATCACGAATTTCACGCGAAGACACTTTAGGATGGGAATTCAACACTTCTACTTTACAGGATGGGCGTGGAATTATTAAAATGTTGCATTTTAGTGAAATTTTTATGTATTTCAATTTGACAGTAATAAAACTCTTTATTGGTCGAAAATATGGTTTGGAAAATTTTCCTAAAGAAATATTTCCCCCGCGTTCACATGCAATTTGAGCCCACTCTTGTGCTTCGTCTGCTTTTACGATTTCGTGATTTGTGTTTGAAAGTGAGGATTTCATTCGCATGGCATTCAAATGTGCGATCGCAGAAACTGAAAGTGGAAGAGACCTTGAACGGCGGTGAAAACTGGAGCAGAGGTCTTTCACCTTCAACTGGAACGCCACTTTCAGACGATTTAGAAATTGATCTGAAATAATCAAAACGTAAACACTGAGTGCAGAAATTGGAATGAGATAACGTCTCCCTGTAAAATAAAAGACTAGCGCTGGTCTCAATTGATCTACACTTCCACGCCTTCGTCCGACGGCCAATTAAAAGGGATACAAAATCAATTTCGAATCTATAAAATATATCTAATATTGAAGAAAAATATATTACGGCTAAATCATTTTATTTTTACGAATTCGCAAATTATTTTCATACTTTAGCTCCGTATTTGGAGCAAAATTTGATTGCATATTTTGAAATATTTTATTGTATTTTAACTGTGCTCGTGATACTTTTGAGCTTCTATTTATTTGTCACCATAGATTTGACTTTACTATATTTTCTACATTTAATATTTCGCTTATTCATACGCCGTATTTCGGTTATTCTTCTAATCGTTGCAATTATTTTGTTTTAGTAAACATCTCAGGGAGCCGCGCGTTTTGTTTTATCGATTCCTTTTTGGTTTTTTCACGAATATCTCATTCATTTTAGCATCTCATTTATTTCTCTTAGATAGTTACATTAAATCAAATAGAAGCTATTTCTACAAACGACAGAGTGGTGACTGAACTTGGGAAAGCGAACGCGACCAATCTATTCAGGAAACGCGACTCACAGTGTGGCTTAAATGATGCTGAGTTAGTGAGTGTGGAATTATTTATTGCCATTGAAGTTCAACAAACAAAAGAAGTTAAAAAGATCGATCAAACATCTTTTGATACGCATGAAACAGTAGATGCAAATCAGAATGGGAAATAAACGAATACTTAATGTCAATACGAGGGTCGTTCAATAAGCCCTTAGAAAAAGATGGAAAAACACTTTTTTTGGGGTAATTGTTCTTTATTTCTGAACATATTCAGCTCTATACATTTTTCTAAACGTTTTTCAAAAATGTTTGAAAAAAGTGTTTTTCCATCTTTTTCTAAGGGCTTATTGAACGACCGTAGATTGATTGCACTCAGTTTCGTCCTTTTTATGGAAAAATAGTTCGAAATTGTTTCTACGCCAATGGAATGAATGAACTTATCGTGTCATGCTTTAAACTGTCAGAAATTGTCTGAAATCACTTGGTTTTCACAATTGCGAGGATACTGTATGATTGTTTACTGACGGATTGTCTGCGATGGCGTAAAGATCTCGGGCGAATTGACCCTTGACTCTCCACGCGCGCTGAGAGCTAAATCGTATTTTGTTTCTGACCAGATCCCCATTTTTATATTTTTAGCATTAAAAGAAAATGTATTGAAAATTTTGGTGATGATTTTTAAAGCTCAAATAAGTGTATTTTGTTATTTTACAATCGATTCAAAACTTAGTTTAGCATACCATAGACTATGGCTCCTTTAAAACGTATCAGATTCTACATCAAAGGTAAGATCTAATTTAAGGCTTCAAAATGAGCATAAAAAATGTACTCCATGTTGTAAGCTTTGATAGAAACGAGCGATTGGCAGAGAGAGCGCCGAATTCCGCACTTTTTTGCAAACTTTGTCAGTCCGCCATTTTGTAACTATTCGAAATATTGGTCTTCAAAAAGGTTTTCACTGATGCTATCAACATTATGGCAAAGTTTAAAGATAATCTAAATAGGTCATGTTTTTTCTTGTTCGTTTTGGCGTGAAAGGACTCGCATAATATAATAATAATAATAATATATGACAATATTAAATAATAATGTTACTATTTATACCGAGTACTACTAAAACTACCAACATTATATTTTAGAAAAATCTATCAATATTTTCGCTAGTCAATATCCAAGACTTGGCCAACTGTAGAAATTTATTACAACATTTCTCATTTTTTACTTCTTCTAGCAATAAATTAAAAATATTAGGGCCCATATAAACAAAAGATCGATTGAAAATAGTTAAATTAGGCTTAATTAAAGGAACATTTCCTTTTCCCAAATTATACTGAATTGCAGATATGTTATCACTCTTAACAAAAAAAACAATTTCAAAACCTTAAACATATACAGGTGCTGCAATGGGAGCCATTTCAAACTCTCAAACAATCAACACGAATGCTAAAAACTATTTTTAAGCAAATTATTCTGATAATCGTTTTTCGCAGGATTATTTATGCACGTTATATTCACTCCCCCAAAATTCTAATCCATAATTTAATTTTGATTGCAAAAGACCACTGTAGATGACTCTTTTAAAGGATAAAGTACACTTATTTCGTACGAGTAAAAGTTGCTTACATAATGCAGGCATATGATTATAGAACTATACTTAGCAAAGACTTAATGAAAATCAGAAAGGAATTACCATGTATTACTTCTGTTCACATGCCTGGCCGTAGAATTTCCACCTTCTCGGTGAATGAATCAGAAATAATTTGAAATTCCAGCCTTAGGTTTCAAATAGTAGAGACGCCTGGAGCAAAACCCTTTTGGAAGTTACGAATACATATAACGGAAGATATAATAATTATATGATTGAAATTCTGAAGTCGATATCAGACCGGGAAGGTTCAAAATTAAGACTCCTTTATCCCCATCTGAAATACATAGGGTAATGTAAGCGGCTCTCTGGGATCGAACCAAGGACCATCAGGGAATCTTTAAACAGCGAATATAAAATTTATTTATGATCTCTATCCACATGCCGAGTTTCACGCTTCTATGTTATCTGGAAAGGGCTAAAAAATATCTTAGAAATTGTAGCAATTTCTAATTTAGAGACGTCTGTTGTCGAACCCAGGAAGATGTGAATATACAATATAACTTGGTAGGACTTGATCTTATTTACAGCAAAGTTTGAAGTAGATATCAAACCGGGAAGTACCTTTGGAGTTTGTAGAAAGTGCGGGCTTTATTGATACGAAGATTACAATTGCACAGAGAAATTTTATATGACTGGCATCAGTTATTGTTTTACGCCGGAGCACACCCCACGGGGACCACTGACTGGGCGTGTCCGCTCCGTCGGATAGCACTGAAGGACCTCCAGCGGGATCAACCGCTGCTTTGGCGGGAGCGCCACAGCTACTCCCCCCCCCCCCCAATGAGCTTCGCCTGGGGCGAAGGGAGTGAAAACCGGACGGTCTCGACGGGGGTTGTGCTCGGAGGTGGTTGTGATGAAGGCTGCGGAAGGGCTTGCGCCGGTGGGATGTGCTCATCTGCCTGTGCGAGGTAGGCAGGCTTCAGGTGGTCGGTGGAGAGGGTCTTGGCAACTCCGTTGACGTCGATGACGAACGGGCGGCCATCAACCCTCTTGATGATGTGTACGGTTGCTCCAAGGGCTTCTTGATGGCGTCAATGCGGCTTAAGACACACTCGCATGTGTCCGTGAAGGACGGCGGTGGTCATACCGCCGGAACAGGGCGAAGAGCGCAGGTCGGTAGCAAAGTCCTCTGGGACCGGTAGCTGGAGCGTCCTGAGGAGCGATGAATTCGCCGGCAGCGATCTCGGCGGGGGAAGCTTGCGACGTACTGGCTATAACGTGTAACCGCCAGAAAGAAAGGCGACTTTGAACCTCAGTGTCATGGGTTCGATCCATCTCATGGGGGAGTCATGAACGTTCCTCAATGTAATTCCAATGGGGAATACGGAATCCTATTTTTGGCCCTTTCCGGTAGTATAGCGACTTCAAACTTTGCAGTAAATTATATCAAGTCCTAACAAGTCAAATTGTCTATTCATATTTGCCAATAAGTCCTGGGTTCGACACCAGGCGTCTTTAGAATTAGAAATTGCTACGATTTATAAGATTTTTTTTAAACCCTTTCCCGATAACATAGAAACTTAAAACTTGACATGTGAATAGAGATCATAAATACATTTCACATACGCTGTTTCAAGTTACCCTGATGGTCCTTGGTTCGATCCCAGAGAGCCGCTCACATTACCCTATGAATTTCAGATGTGGATAAAGGAGTCTTAATTTTGGGCCTTCCCGGTCTGATTTCGACTTCAAAATTTGAATAAAATAATAATTAATAATAATTGATATTGATTAATATTAACCAGGGCGTTATATGTATTCACGTCTTCCAAAAGATCGTGGGTTCGACACCAGGCGTCTCTACTATTTGAAACGTATGATGGGAATTTCAAATTGGTTATGATTCATTAACCAAGAAGGTGGGAATAGTTGAATATTTCACCTCAAAGGCATTTGTTTGGTTATGAGGTTTTACGAATTTTCTCCAATCGTCGTGGAGATTTTGTTTTAGATCATTTCTTCATCTTGGCCCGAAATTGTTTATCTACCTGTGATTATATCTGGTGTAGATAAAGAAGGAAATTTTTTAAACTTGTTAAATAATGGTTATTCCAGAACAAGCAGAACGAATATTAGTTTAAAAGAAATTTACTAATTTCTTACTATTTCTTTTGTTTGAGAAATTATCCTTGAGTTACTTTATTTTGTATTGTGCATGTTACGATTGCCTGTATTTTTTCCATCATTTTCAATGTTATTTTTTCCTTTTTTTATTTCTCTTATTAATTAATTTTGTATCCACTTTTAATTTTTGTAAAGTTACTTGTTAATAGCGACTGTTTTTGTTTTGTTTTTTTTTTGTTGGACCGGAAGAGTCGGTAAACCTCAAACAGGATGTTATCCTAGGGGAACCCCTCGATTTTAATTTTTGTGATATTTACTGATGTGTATGTGTTTATTTGAGGAACAAATAAATTCTACGGCTAGGCATGTGAACAGAAGTAATACATGGTGATTCCTTTATGATTTTTATTAAGACGTTGCAAAGTGTAGTACTTTAAACGTATGCTTGCAGTGTGCAAGCAACTTTTACTCGTATATTGAATATCTATTGTGGAAGTAAAATTATTATTATTAAAAAGTAATACATTTCCTAATTACATCATTCAATAGTCTCCTAAAATGGACACGCGGTGGTCCAACTTAGGCAACATGTTCCCGTAAATACGATATTGTTTACAGAGGAACACCCGAGGTTTCACACTCATATGCAGTATGTCGTCAGTAGCTGACATAACTCGGGCTAATAGTGATCCACAGAAAGAGTGATTACTTACTCTGACACGAGACAGCTCCTTACACACTGAGGGTAAATAATTGTAGCACAAACAATCAAATCAATCTAACGACCAGCCACACTGGAAAAAAAGACTCCAAATCTCTGACCGTGTAGTCACGAGCCCTATATGGTAAGCCTCGAAAAGTAAAGCTCGACTTCCTGGTTAACCACTTTGCTCCAAAAACTAATCAACTCTAACGAAACCAACCAAAGTACTATATATGAAATTTGGTGTTGATACGATACATAGTTTTCATGTTAGAGCGCCCACAAAGTACATAATCAGCTACTTCCGGTTTACCAGTATTTCACGAATAACTCCTAATCAACCGGTGATACAAAAATATGTTTCATAAAAATGTTATAGTAAATTACATTTTCTAAAACTTTTACAAATAATAGTATATACCTAAATATCATATTTATGGAGATAGTTTGCAAAAACGGAAATTTGCGTCGAAGCAAAAAGCTCGACTTCCGGTCGAACGATTTACTCCAAAAACTAATTAACTCTGACAGCACCCACCACAGTGCTATGTATGAAGTTTGGTATTGATACAACTAACAGTTTTTACGTTAGAGCGCCCACAATCACACACACACGCACACACACAGACACGAAAATGACCCCAAAACATGTATTTCCGTTGAAATCTCGAAGTTGATTTTTTCATGAAAACAATACTTTCTCTATACTACGTATATGGAGAAAGTAATAAACGAGCGGTCTTATTTTTTGCAATTCCTACGTCATTGCTGTTACGAATCCAGGTACAGAAGCATGGCACGATGTTCCATCTATTTTCCATTTATTCATGCACCGTTATTGATTTGTTCTAAATTTGACGAATAGAAAATTTCCCAATTTTGATCAATTTACAAATGAGTCGAAAAATTAATTAATAGAACCCTTTACTGATGAGAGCCTTACCTTAACTAGTCCTCAATCCTTGCTGAGAACAGAGTTGAGGAAACAACTGAGATTGATTTTTCTTCTCATTTTTTCTCTATTATAAATCTGGAAATCGTTAAAAGGCTTTAAATCCTACACATGATTCCTACAGGACAGGCGAATGATGGCTATTCAAGTATAAGAAAAATAATTGAGCTGTTTTGGTTGCAATATGATACAAACATTCTGCGATGATTCCAAAACTATTCGAAAGACGGATGCGAGTTTAACTACATAGTTATTTTACCGAGAAGTGGCTCATTGTTCAATCGACTGGCGGCATTATTGCAAACTTACCTATCTTATTTAATAACTCTCCTTTCTTTCAAGGACTTCCAACTTGCGTCATCACAGTTACGCTTATTGTTTAGCAATTTAATCCGATCTGACTTCCTGATAATTTAACCGAGCGACAAAAGAGCTCTCATTAGATTCGGTAAACAGAACGTAAACAGAAGAACAAATTGACATTGAAATGCGATATTCCGCAATTTTACACCATTATTAACGCGGCAAAACCACGAAAAGAAAAATCTCTCGAATTAGCTAAAAATCGAGAAAATTCGTATCCTGAAGAAGGCTCAAAAATTGGAGAATCGTTGCTCATGGTCACCATTTCCAAAAGAGTTATGATGGACTTGTTAAAAAGATGGAAGAATCAAAATGAAGCCGTCGGAGCAAACCCAGAAGTTGCTGCAAACTCAGCATCGTTGAGACATAAACAGCGAAGAGACGATCTTTATAATAAGTGATATAAACCAACAGACGAAGTAAAAGGAAAATAAGTTCTGTTTGATGAACGTCCTTTCTGCTTCATGGATGAGGGAAACGGGGACATCGAAAGATCTTTTGAAGCGCAGTAGTGGCAAAGACTGGAACTAATAAGATAAATGCTATAGGGGGTAGGAGAAGGTTGGCTTTTGATAGACCTGCCAATTATTGATCGGTGCGAGCGACAAAGCGGAAGATAAAGTTGCTGCATGATATTTAAGGCGGATTATATAATTAATAATTATATGAAAGGACGTTAAGTATTAACCAACCGACAGACAAATGACGGAAAATTCCAGAAGGAAGCACATTTCTAAATATTCTACGACTTTCATTTTGTTTCGGGAACAGAATATAAAAAATGATGAAATTAATCAGTCGCTTGATTTTACATTATATCGCGAGGAATACTTTTATATTTTTCATAGGGAAAATGTCACTAACACTTGTTAAAGAAAAGAGAAGGAACGAGACGTATATAAATAGGACAAGGAAGATACTTCTCAAAGCAAATTCGATGCTCATAATTCCCATTTCTCATCAGACGCACTAATGAGGCCAGGTCAAAGAAACGAGTGTGGGAAACACATTCATCGAGATTCACGAACATGAATTCTTATTAAAGTTGGATTCACGAAAATTATGACATTTGTTTACATTTAGTTTTGCGTAATTCTTCCCTTTAGCAATCGCGTCAAGGTCGACTCTCGCGCATTATCAAACTATTAATATTTAATTAACAATTGATATCTTTTGTTTTTTACTAATTCAGTTTCTGTCATTTCAAATTTTGCAAAAAGTTACTAGTAAAAAGAGTAAATTTTGAGATTATTTGACGTATTAGAGGTTCGAAAGATCCGGTCTTCGCTGTCACTGGTCTTCGGATGCATTCTGAGCAGGATTCAGGCTTTTTCAGTGTTTTTACCGCTAATTATTGAAACGAGCACTAAGGAGTTTTAATTAACGATCACTAAACAGAGCAAAAAGGAAATGCGATTGCGTCGATTATCTCCGAAATGCCGTACTCGCGTATTTATGGACGTTTTTCTTCCCAATTTGAAATCTTAAGAGTTGTTGGGGCGAAACGTTTAAACAACTTCCTCGATCAACATGGACAATTGAGGATGAAACTGAATTCGTTATAAAAATAGAGTCCAAACTAAATACCGTTCGACATCTTTCATTCAAAGTTACAGATTAACTTCAGCCCGAAATAAGAAATGCCGCAGAAATTCACCCGAAATCTAAGGAATCGTATTGTGCAGACAAAAATTGGTCCTCTAAATGGAAATATAGCGATATCGAACAAATAGCATTATCTTCTTTTAGGAATAACATTGAACAGCTCATATGCATTGCGTACACTGAAGGAATAGAACCGCTTTCTAATTACTCCGATGTGGAAACAATTCGTTCTATCGATTGCTGTGATCCAACATTTTACGTTTTCTTGAACTACCGATGAATAACTACTGGAAATATAATTCGGCAAAATACTAGAAAAATAGAAAGTAATAAAAGGACGTCAACCCGTTCGAGTCCGTCACACTGCTGTAAAGAATCGCTGCTGCGATTGATAAAATGAACTCAATTTAGCCGAAAAGCAGCCTCTCGTACATGGCGGAATCATTACAAAAGCATAGGGAATCACATCGCTAATCGCTTTTCTTTAATTCTCAGTTAGAAAACATTCTCAGAGAGTGCCAAAAGAACGAGGATGTGCGTGCAAGGCTCTCTATGGGAATGAGGAGTGACCTCCGCTCGAAGTCATTCGAGTCAGAGCGGACAGCGAGTAGAGATGTCGGTGTTTGTTTTGTTGCTGTGCGCTTGTGTGCTGGCGGACGCGGCTCCTTTCGCCTGCCCATCCATGGAGCAAAGCACTCCGCGGCCGCTGCCCAGGCCGAGGAGGAATTACCAGAGGTACACCACGCGATACGAGAGGATAGACGTGGACAGGGTACTCGCCAGCAAACGACTCGTGAGGAACTACGTGGACTGCCTTTTGGATCGGAAGCCCTGTCCCCCGGACGGAGCCGAACTCAAAAGTGAGCGATTCGCTAAATATTTATCTGCTAAACATTTCATTTGCAATATGGCTGCTGCTTACGTTTACTTGTGCTTACCTTTCGTTTTGTTTTCCCATAAGTTAGAGGTTGAAATATAATGGATTTTTTTCAAATCCACGATTATAAGTATAAATTACGATGTTAGGCTGTTGAATGTAGAGGAATTTTATGCAAACGCTGCAAATTGGACAAAAGATTTTCACGGGCACAAGATGTTCAGATTACCGTTTGCCTTATTTCATCGCGATCGTGGAAGTGATAAAGTGACACAACGAGTGGAGAAGATTAACGAAGACTGAAGATAGGTTGCGTTGCTCTCGATATTGCATGAGAAGGTACATTTAATACTATCAGAAGTAAGGATCTGCAGAGAGGATATTGTGTACTTCAGATCCTTACTTCTTAACTCATTTATACAATTTTGATGGGAAGCATTTCCAATAACTGGTTAGGAACTGGTGAACCGCATAACTCGATTTACATAGCAACAGAATCATGAAACATAATTTCCGATCGATTGTGCTTTTTATCACTCGGCGTACGCACGAAACCAATCGTTGAGGCGATGCTTGTCTAATTTCGCCACATTTCGGAGATTTATTTAGTCACTTTCGGAGATTTTAATGTCCGATTTGCGCTAGAGTGAATAACAACCACCGTTACAGGTTAATTATCTGCTAGTTTTAGAAGATCCGCAAAGAGATCCCTCGAATAATTTTTATCTGATTCGATGAATTGTTTTCATAAATATCGACAGTTCGAGAGAAGGAGAAATGCAATCGCCAAATTCTTCATTGAATCGATTTTTTGCGTGAATCGGATCAGAGAGAAACGAATTTGGAAAACACGAGGATTCGTCGTAATTGCACAAATAGGAGTGCAGCAGAGTTTATCCTTGATTTGCTATTCAACACGTTTCACCGAGCTTAATGATATTCGTGAGGCACTTGCCGAATCTCAATTAAAGGGACGACGAATAACTAGAGATCACTTCCATTCCATTGAGGCTTTTCCTCCGCTGCATTTATCTTCTGAGGACATCTCTTTTCAGAGTCATCCTGTTTCTCGGATTGCCTTCAATTTCGACATCCACAATTCGTTTATTTTAACGAGAAGAATTATTTGAGATGAATGCTTTCTCAATTAAATCGAAAGTTCGAGTTAAAAAATAATTCATCGAGAATTTGTATCGAATCCGCCCATAACGAGTAGTAGCAGTAATGTTAAAAGTGCTTCCACAGATTAGGTCATTTCGCACATTGGCTCCCACCGGGATTCGAACCGGGGACCGCTTTCACCAAAGGCGCTGTCCACATGACTATCCGGGCTCCCGGATACGAATCGAATGCAGACGCCTCTCGGCCGTTTCAAATGTGAAATGGACGTCAACTCGAGAGCCTCCTGAAATCATTTGCCATCAGCATTTGCAGCGATTTCAATTAAATCCATTCTCGATCATCACTGCCTCGGTTCGATCAAGATGACGTCACAACATCTCTCTCGGGCCTCGTGTACGCATCTCGATCAGAAGGAGATCATAAACATTGATCATAGAAAGTTATGGTTTCGTCATCGTCAAACGCATACGTTTCCTATTTCGGGAGCATCGTTTGCCTTCGGTGATAAAAACAGAAGAAGGTATTTATTCCCGCCTCTATCGTACTTCGATTGGTGATAGTTGATTAAATCGACGAGGCAATCGAACGAGAGATCCTCGCCATTGGAATGAACAACTCTTTTCATCGCGTTCGAAAAGCTGATGAAATGTGACAATTAACGTGATCGGATGGATCTTGTGAGAATCGCTGTATAGCACAAGTAGTTCGTGGTTATACTTATTTATATCTCTGTTTCGTTAAGTATTAAAAGATAAGCACTTAATGGCTAAGAGTAAAGACGTCCTTGAAATGAATACGTCGGTATGAACACGTACGAATAATGGATGCATCGGACCTGCTGATCAATAGCTTCGATTAAATTATAAAATAAAGATTACTTATGTAAATCCATTGCTCATAAATCCTGATACAAATCGTATTAGACTAATTGAGTCGTCTTTCAATGATTAATTACTACCGAAAATCTTAACCTGGGGTAAACATACAACGTGAGTGAGGGTCAATTCTGTAATTATTTCGATACGAATGAAATTCAGTTTTGGTCGGAATCGTAAGCACTTTCTTCGAGCGGAATTGCTCGAGCGATTCAGTAACTCATAATTCGCCGCGGAGGTATGCGGAAACCCGCGTCGGAATCTTTAGTAATCCTAAACGGTTCTTTAAATCCATTTGCAAGTCAGCAGAACTTTTTAGGAGATATATTTAAAGATATCTAACGGAAGTCTTAATACCCCAGCTGGGGCACCCTGTAATAAATGAGGGACTATTGGTTCTATTACATAAAATATTAATTTCTTCGAAATGAAATTTGTTGGCAATTGGCATAAATGTATGTAAGTTATGCAGGGGTGATTCCTCCTCATGCTGATTCGTTGTCGTAATGGGAAGCAAAATAGTGAAGTACACAATTAGTCATCTTTTCCTTTCATCTTTGTTCTTTACAATAATTCAGTAAAGGAGTGTGCCAACGAACGGCGTTAGAATATAGTCAATGCTGTGAATTCGTACGCGTCGCATATTTTACTACGAATGTAAAGTCCACGGAAAAGAAAGATTTCCTTGGGTTTTGGGTGTTACCGATGGCAATCAAAAAGTTCTTATTTATCCAAATAGTGGAAAGGACTATATATTTTGAAAAAGAAAAGGTAATTTCAGATGCAACGTCCTCATTATGTCATCGGTTAAGGGTGTATAAAATATTGAGACTCACTCTTTGGTGCATTGGTTTGACAGGGAAATAAATTGAGTCTTATTTATTGATATGATGAATTTATATTTTTAATGCCATACTACAACACTAAAATCCACCGAAGCAAGTTTTTCAAAGTTAAACAGCAACATAACAATAGGTTGCAGAACCAAAATATCTGATAATAGCTATCCTTAATAACTGTTGACAATAAAGTAAATACATATCATACATATTGACAAATAGTCAAGCAATTTAGTGGATATTAGATTTCAAAAATACCAATGCAACAACGAAAATTGTAACGCATACCTCATAATTTTTGACAGACAGCAAATACCAATCGAATACACCAAGAAATATAAAATGCAATAAAGCCTATAAAGCCGCATCAACTCAATATTTTATCTCATATACTTTGAATGAAACATTCTTTCAACTAAGACAACATAAAAATATATTCTAAGATCATATGCAGTACCACGTTTAAAGAGACATTTTCAGACAGGTACAGTAATCAAATATTAAACATAAATGATAAAAACATATAATATATTACTCTAATAACCACCAATGAATATTCTTTGCGGAAAGTAAGTGTATTGCGGAGCTGTCTCTCATCTCAATCTTAAAATGTGTATCAGAAACAAAAAACAAAATGGAATTATAATTCTATGATACGGGAAGGTGCGGCAGAACGGGACACTGGATTTTTTCAGCGCAATTCGTGCTATTAAGTAAGGAAAAACTACTCAATTACGTGGAATTGACATGCTGGACTATAATAGTGCCATTTCTGCCACTCCGTGTTCCTTTGTGTATCAGAACACACAGAACAGTCGAACTTTCAGTGATCGTTTTTGTAATATTGGGCTTCTATTCCTGATGTATTAATTGGAATACTTAAGTATTACTTCTAATTTCTAATCGCAATCTACGTTTCTGTATGGTTTCAATGTTTATTAGGCTAGGATACTGTCGCGATAGAGTTGGTTAACCTAAACATGAGGTTGTGGGGCAGAACGGGGTACTAATGGGGCAATCGCACAGAAACCAAAGAACGCGACGACTGCCTTTCAGCGGAGGGCTGGATTGAAGATTTGCCTGTTGCTTTAAGTGGACACACCGCAGATGGCGAAGACGACGAGGCCCCCCACATGTGTGTATTCTGCTTGTGAAATTCATGCTCTACATAAGTTACCTTTCAATTTTTTGGGATTTCCAAGTTGAATTTTTAAGTTCATAATGTTCAGTCATTAATAATATGAAAATGCTAAATTCTCAATACCAAATAAATATATATTTTACGAAGTTAACATTGTATTAATGTTTTTATACCATAATCTAGTACCTTTTTACTTTACTTTTGCCCAAAAATCTGAGAAAATTAAATACTGCCCCACCTTCCCCTAAGCCCAATGTATAAGTAAGAACTCTGCAAGCCGCCTTTCGATGTGTGGCAGGGGGTGCAAGCACCTTGACTCTATTTTCCTAAACGGTTGCTTTCGCGTATACTTTGCGGAAAAAATGAATTTTTGAAGCGATTCGTTCTAGCATTTATTTTATTAATCTTTGTGGCAGTATCAGAACGGCCCATATAACAGAGGGGTCGCATTATATCGGTTACATCATCTAAAAACGTAATTTCTCTGAACTTATTTAATTAAACGCTTCTAAAAAATCATTCAAGATATTAGCTTTGCCTCTAGCATCGTTTACTACATTACCACTACTATCATTTAACTTTAACGAACCAACAGTTTGCTCTGAAGATCGAATAGAGATTCTTATTATTTCCAGTCGGTGATTAATTATGATTTATTGTATATTTTGACGATGCACCCCTTGAATGCGATTACTTCCATAAACACGTAATTAGAAAACCAAATGAATTAGGTTTACCCCAGTCGTAGTATTTTTAAGGAAAACCACAATATTACTCTACTGGCGGTGTGCGTCAGTCAGTTGGAAGGTCTATCTGCAACAGTTTCACGGCAATTAATTCTTTTTACGCCGTTTTATAACATCATTTCAAGTAGAGACTGCTTTTTTCCACCCTGTTATAAGATAGAGTATAATGTTTCTGGTTGGCATCTGTTTAAATGTTTATTTAGAATTAAAGGGTGAAAACTTGTGGTTATAGGTTCATCTATTATCCACGCGCAGTGACTGTCCATCTTGGACAAAGTGAAGAGCCTCACTGGCTGTATAATATCTCTCCCATACTAAAAGGGTAGACTCTTCTCGGGATAGATGTCCCAGTGCTATCTTTATGTATATGTGCCCTATTAGTATCAATTTAACTTTAAGGTGATACTGATTAACGCTTTTTTCAAGGAAAAGTTTGTAATCTACATTAAAATTTCAATTCAAATTTAAATCCACAGTCCAATGCATTTTATGCACTATCAAAAGATGGCGTATTATCGTATTTGTTGTATACATATATTTCTGAGTACACAATGACCCAAGGTGACGAGATTCTTGGTAGGAGGAAAGAAGAATGCTGGTTGGAAGGATGGCATCCTTCGAATATTCGAGAACGAGAAAAGCCATGGAATGGGCTGTTCGTGTTTAAAACGAACTGCCGCTAGGAGTTCTCTTCACGCATATCGACGGTGTTTATTCAATTCAAACCAATTGCAAATTCCATTATGATTTTAAATGGATATTCTTCTCTAAATGTGCTGCAATATTTGGCTATTTTTTTGCAAATGAAACTTCTGAATAGGCTTTAAAGTTAACTTAACCGTTTATTTAGATCCTAATTTCAAGTTGAATATAAGAATTTTGTCATAAAACAACGTTTTCCATATTAAATTCAGTTTAAGCTAACGGGGGGCTAATCTCTCTCACAGAGGCGTCTCACCCGGACACTCCGGAGAGAAGTGCGGAAAAAAATTAATATTTTGGGTGAAAATGTTTGTAAACAAATTTTGTTTACATATTGTTAACAATCAATAAATGTTTTATTATATCACGCAATTTCATATTCTTGTTACCACTGAAGTCGTTGTTATGAAGTAATTTCCTTAGGTGGGGCATCTCTCCCGGAATTACCAAATGTGTGCCCTATTAGTATCAATTTAACTTTAAGGTGATTCTGATTAAGGCTTCATTCAAGAAAACGTTATCTACATTTAAATTTCAATTCAAAATTATATCCACGGTCGAATGCATTTTATGCACGATCAAAAGATGACGTATTGTTTAGTAAGTACTAAAGGGTGGAGCGTATTGCCACTTTTTTCCGATCGAAATGTAATAACGGCAAAAGTGGCCCACTCAAATGATAATTACAAATATACATGTTTTTCGAAATCAAAAAATATCTTCTGTGAGAATTTTTGCCATGAAGTTTCGAAATTTCGACAAAAAAAAATAAAATTGTCATGATTTTTTTCGGTTAAAATGACACTATTTTTGCGAAAAAAAACATGTTACTGGAAAAAAAACTGATGACCAAGCCTCAACATGCTTTATGTATACCTCTAGAGGTTGAGATGCTTCATATTTTTTTCCAAATGAAACTTCAAAATAGGTTTTAAAGTTAACTCAAACGTTTATTTAGATCCTAATTTCAAGTTCAATTTAACAATTTCGTCGTATAGCAATCACTTTCCAGATTAAATGCAGTTTAAGGTAATGGGGCAACCCTCTCACCCGCACACTCGGAGAGATGGCCAAATGCATGGATCCAGAAAAATTTTAATGATTTGGTTGAATGTTTTTTTAAACAAAATTTGTTTGTCCACTATTCATAACCAATAAATGTTATATTCTATCACGCAGTTTCGGATTCTTACTATCACTTACGTCATTGTTATGAAGTCCTTTCCTTATATGCGGCATCTCTCCCGGAATTACCTCACGTCAAATTCGTTATAATCGTTGTCAAGGCATTCAGTTATTCTACACACATTCATATTTATTTATATTCATTTGTATTATTTTATTTTCGATGTGAATTAATTAATGTGTATACTATTTACCTATATATAATCTGAAATTTGATCATTTTTCAGCATTGAATTTATTTTTCTACCGTTCCGTTACACGATGACTGTTTTTTATAACATTTACGCCACGAATAAATAATATACTCAATTATTACGGAAATTTAATTCAGTTTTAATTGCGTTCCTCCATGCATGACTATCGCATTGACAAATGAATTTTTGGATTTGCAGAGATTCTGCCGGATGCACTCCACTACAACTGCAGCAGGTGCAGTCAGAAGCAAAAGGAAGGCGTTGAGAAGGCGATGGACAAACTGTCCAGAGACTACAAGGACGAGTGGATACTGCTGATGGAGAGATTCGACCCGGAAATGACGTATCGGAACGGCTTGACCACACAACCCACGGCGCACTGACCCTTTGCGATTCTCCGGTTGTCTATTGGTCTTTTTATCGCGATTTAGTCAGTGTTAATGGAATATGGCTATCATAAAACACCTCTAGAACGGAATCTCTGTTACGGTATGTTGATAGAGAAAAATCTCGCGAGTATATCGCTTCCACTTATGCATTTATTTTGAAAGTTATTCGATAATTCTTGGAACACGTTTGCTTCCGGCGAAATAACGTAATAAAAAACATGTAGAATCCAGGAATACCGGTATTTTCATCGCAACACCAGCACAGACACCACAAAGGATGAAATTCGCTTTGCGTGAGTAGAATGTTGCAATTGCATTTCGATATTTCACTTAATCACGAAATGGATATAAAGTGTAATTTTCGATCAGTAAATTCGCGACATTTTCCAAAAGATGAATTCTTTCAGTCAAGACGAGTTCTTTTTTCATAAAAGAGTTCTCACTTTTCCACCTCAGGCATTCCACCAATTCCATTCTGCATCCTAATTCCATTCTGAATTCGATTAGTCCATAGATTAGTCTGAGTCCAGAAAATCTTAATTCATTAATAGACGGTAAAGAGTAACACTGTAAGATAGTGAAATTTGTTATATTTACACGATAAGAGCAATTATATTCAAATAATCCTTCCAATGGGATCCTTCGGAGAGCGTTCCTTTCCACACAAAACGACACGGAAGACGAGAAAACAGGTAGTTCGTGAAAACCCGTTTCCGTTCAGATAATTCGCAGTGTATCACCATCAAGACACCTTCTGAGTGAACAAGCTTCCCTAATCGCGCTCTTCAAAACAGTTTAACTCGTTTAGCGACGCACCTAGAAGTCAAGAATGACACAAAAATCCGAAAGTCGTGACTTGTTCACATTCAGAGGATATAAGGTCGATTGAGAAAGTGAAATGTGATCAACTGCACGCTGCACGGAGAACAATGTTTGTCAAAACAAATCAGCAAATGCCTTATTAGAGTGTGAATTTGTATCCAACATTAAGTGCATGAATGACGTAATTATGATTTTTATAGAATGTCACTATCAGCAAATAAGAGGCTATTATATTTATACTGAAATACTGTTCATATTGATTCTTAAGTTTAACATATGTACAGGAAAAATGTAAGAAGATGATTCATGATTGTTTATGAAAAATAATTTGTAAAAATGTAAAAAATAAAAATTAGGGTCACAGTAATTTTGACTTATTTCCATAAATTTTGAATTAGCTTTATATTATGTGTAAAGCCATAGATGTAGGCAATGAATAGAAGTTGACTATTATTCTATTGGAATAGTGATAATATCGTGAATAACTTATCGTAAATTTAACAACCTTATATCGAACACAGATATATTGTTTGTGTCATTGAGACGATATGTTAAAATATAAGTTGTTATGCCCTCTGGCTTCCTTATAATCGAGCAACCACTTGTATTCTATATAAAGGACTATTTTTATGTAACATTTAGTAGCTTTTACTCCAATTATTATATCACTGAGTGAAATATATGAGGAATGAAGTGCATTGAGGCAAAGGTTTAAAGTTAATTTACCTCTCTCCCCGATGAGATAGAAGTATTAAATTTGGGGATTCATTAATACATCGATATTATACTTAATTATACCAAAGGTAAGGTTCTACTCCAAGGGACTACAAACGCTTTCATAAGTATTTCATGTGACGTTCATTATTTATGGTATAACGAATAAAGAAAATTGAACATTGTTATTCTTATCATCAGTTGTTTACGGATCGAAATCGGGAGAACTTTGACTTCATTGATGCAACATTTGTTTCAGTACGGGTATTGCCTATTTGAAGTAATTCTGTTTCTATTATATGTTGCAGTTAATTTATTTCATAATTTTGTTGGTCATTTAGTTTATCGTATCGACTCGTATCGTAGAAAAATTGTGGAGACGAAAGAGAACGAAAAATTCGATTTCGCACCAAACGGAGAAATGCGTTGGCATATATGTATTCCGCTTCTTCAGAATTGCGTTCCTTATATCCAATAAAATTGGTCGTTAGAATCGGCTCACTCTTCGAACATTACTCTATAATAAGTTCCGTCGTCAATCTCCTGTCCTGTAGAGGTCTACATGGGCCGGGCTCGGGCCGGGTAAGCAGGCAGTTTATCGGGCTCGGGCCGGGTCTGGGTCCATGAATAAATTTCCATAGCGTTTGCACGTAAATCTCATTTTTATCGCATGCAGGGTTTGTTTCTTTTGCAAAATTAAATTAGTAAAAGAAGTCGTACGAAGTCGCGACAAGTACCAAAAGAAAGGAAATTGAATGAATAATTTTATTTCAGTCGTGGAATATTGATTTTTATTTGAATTGCGAGAACAGCGATGAAATAAACGAAATATTCCGGGAAAGTTTGAGGTTGTAAATAAAAGAATTCTCATGAACAGCCACAGTGATTATTGAATCAATAGTTAAGTTTTTCACCATTAGAATAGATAGTGCAGATCAACCCGATAGATGGGAGTACAATTTTTTAAAGCGTCATTAGCAACCTAACCTTATTTATAGCAACGTATACTTCTAATATTGGAATTTTATTTAATGAGTAGAGACATAGAATCTATTAACCGAAACGCTTCTACTGGCATTTAATTATTCAGATAAGTGTTTATTATGTAAGTAGAATATAACGGAGCCTTTGTGCGACCGCCAGCCTTATCATACAATGTAAATTGCTACAATGTAATAATAATAATAATAATAATGCCGTCTTTTTAACGGGCGAATTTTAGCCTATAAAGGCTATTCCTCCAATTAACCCCTTTTTATTAATTTTATTCCTTTTTTTGCATTTTTCGTAATATCTCTCTCTCTCACACACACACACACTACATGCACAGACGACCATTCCCTAACCGGAAAAATCCGCTTAGCCGGGATTCGCGAAATTGCTGAAGAAGTAAAATAAATGTACTGTTTCTAAGTTCGGGCCGGGCCGGGCTCAACAACGGACAGGCCGGGCTTGGGTTGAAATTTTCGGCCCAGGCAGACCTCTACTGTGCTGACATAATAGTAGTGCGTCGTGGTTCCCATGATTCCGATTCGGCGCCTCCACCGCTAAACCCCCGTTTTCTAAGTTTAAAAACCTGTAACTCGAAAACCGTTTAAGATATCTGCTTCATTACGCCTTTATATGTAAATTTGATGTATTCTTTACATTTCATTCGCTTACTATACCCATGATTTCCCAACGATACGTGATTTAGCCAGAGACTGATATTTTCATGTTTATTCAATGGTGCCCCTTCAGATTTCTAATAATTTATATTTTGTTTATGTGAAATTGGATCAACTGATAGCACCGTTACAGGCTATAGGCATGTGTTACTTTACTGTGAAAGAATCATGATGCGTGTTCAAATAATTCCAGAGAAATCGTTGTCAGACTGCACGGGAAAAAACGTTGTAATATATATTTAAATTTTTGTTGCTACAAAATACATTGATGAGCTATACGAAAAATGTTGAATTAATCATTTTATAGGTCGACTGTACACTATTTTCTCAAGTCGATATCTCTCATATATTTCAAGTAAAAAATTAAAAATTGTTTTTTCGCTAAACAGTTCGCTAACCTCCGGCTATCACGTAACCGATGGATCTACCAGGGGTTTGAGCTCCTTTAGCCGAGATCCAAGGCAGAGGTGGTGCAACGTAAAACTGCCTGTCACTTCGACCGTAACTAGGAGTGTAGCCGGAGGTGGTGCAACCTGCCTCAGTGATAAGATTGTAGTGATCAAAAAATATGAAAAATGCAGTCTGTGTACCTAATTCCGGCCCACTTTCTTCCTTTCAAAATTCTTCATCAAAACACAACTTATGCAAAAGGAACAGGTTTATCATCTCGCAGTTTTGCCTGGGACATTCCTAACTTTTACAGATCCGATTAGCTGTCGCTAAATAAGCCGTCATGAATTTCAATTAATTTTCAATGTCATCAGCAAACAACAGTTTATGTAATGATACTTTCATGTAAAATTTGCTACGTTAACATCTGATTGTGAGTGAATATATTGCGATTCAAATGTTTGTAAATTGAGACAAATTTGAGATGATTATCGGTAGATTTCATTATATTTCAATTATTTGCGAGGATGAATATAATTTTTACAACGAAGTAAAAGTGTTTTCATGGAAATTTTGAGAAGAAAAAAATTTAATCGTGCAACTTTTACAGCTTTATTTTAGTGTAATTTGTACATTTAGTGGTAATTGTTCTTTCATTTTTTAATCAAATGAAATTCTTATGAAAAAGTAACTCATATCTAATATTTAACTTATCTCATTTGACATTTTTCGCTTTGCAGAGCCAATAAAAGAGATTATGTGGTCAATTGCAGCTAATGTTGAATGAAAATCATCGATAAACAGATGAAATTCGGAATTACTTTTTACTCTAACTGGTAGAATAACCACAATTTCCGGCAGAGTTGTAGCGTCCGTTGGGAGATGAGAGAAGCAAACGAAGACCAATATGCGTGAGCAACAAAAGTGCGATGAGCGAACGAGGTATAGTTAGGTAATCCACAGAAAGATGCTCAAGAATCGAGCCATGAGAGGTCGTACTCGCAGAAGAAGGCCAAGTTGTCCTCGCATCGAATGTCACCCAAAAGACCAGATGGCAGCACTGATCCGCAGTTTTCATTCCCGCCGTAGTTATTCGGGTCTGCGGCACTCCAATTGGCAAATCCAGTCTCTTCCAGTGGCTCTCCTGGGGAAATGTAATGCGTTTGACCCACATCGGCAGAGGGAGTAATCCAAAGTTAAACCAAATGAATTTAGCAAATATTCTCTTTTCAATCACTTTCCCCAAAATGGAGTCAGATGAGAATATGGAGTAGCCGCTTTCGTCGAATGTCCCACAAAACAATGTGAGGTTATCGTTGTCCCGTTGTTATCATTATTGTAATACTTCGGCGCAGAATGGTTGTTTTACTCTAGCAGCCAACTCTACCTACATGCATTGTTACGTACCGACAACCCGTTTTTTCTTATTTCTAAATACTTACGTATTTTAAATCGTTTCTCTGACAAATCTATTCGATAAATAGAAACAGCAGTGTTGGATAGACTTCCAAATCGTAGACCCATCATGTTAAAGTACCGCTAAGGGAGCGGTCGCATTGAAATTGGAATTATTAAAACCAGTGTTTAAAGGAATAGACCTCAGTGTAAATTCGTTGGTACACAGAAAGAGGTCCGCTTGAGTGACTCTTCCAACTATTTGTGCTGAGCTCTTCTGTGATAAAAGTGATAGCCTAGTAATATTAGTATGGAATTGAATACTTCAGAGTTATAGATGAATTAACAAGAGCTTTGTTTTCGGAGTATACAAGTAACTATGATTCGTGTTTATTGCTTTGTTGTAAATTCTTAATTCCTCCATTTGATTAATTATTCGACGAATACGTATCCCAGATTTACGATATAGAAATCGATGTGCAATTCCTTTTCGCAAGAAACTTGCTTTCTTGCGAATTATGGAATCAATAATTTCTGGAAAAACCATGAATTTATTTATTTTTCACCAGTTAACCTTTTCAAATTGCTTTAAATCCATCATTTGTATCTGTGAAGAACAAAAATGTCTAAAATTTGTGCTTTCTACACCTTGAGACTATATTTCTGTCTATTGGTTTTCCTATTGGATAGAGTGGAGTATATTAGCATAGAGTAAGAATCCTTATTCTATGATGTTCGGTAGGATTTTAATCGCAAACGTCGACTATACGAACCGGCGGAATCATGGTCAGACACCGACTATAAGAAATGAATAATAATTTTATTGAGCATATAAAATTTAAGAAACGTATAAAATTGCTTTGCCTTTTTTACAATAAAAAAAAATATATAAGTTAAAGACAGAAAAATGTCGAAAAACACAGACCTTTAGTTAGAAACTATTTTATTTGAATGAATAGGAAATGATAGGTATTTATAGAATATGTAAGTCTGATCTAGATATGGATTTAGCTATAGTCCGGTCCGTTCAAAATTCCTGCTAGAATTGGCTTATGGAAAAAGCTGTTTACGCCCCAGATTTGAACGGATAAAATTCACAGCTTAAATTGGCTGATTTGAATTTAATTTCTGATGACATTTCGGTAAAAATGACCTCATCAATACCTTAGTGAAGATTTTATGCTTCCATAGCAGTGACAACAATAAATAAAGCGAAAATTAAAGAAAGGTGGCCTTTTTCGCCCGAAACCGCTCCTGATCATCCACTCAAAGGTCCCCGGGTTCGAATCCCGGATCGGATTTTTCCGACCAGTGAATGGTTGTTGTTGCTGTTGCCTCGGTGAACCTGCATGAGACCTTCTCACCGATAATGGGAAACGGCGGCTAAGATAAAATAACCCTTTTTAAAATGCCTCCACCAATCAAATGTGGAATTCTAGATTTTCCGCATTTTGTACTTTGTTCCATTATCACGCATTTAATTCACATAATTTGAATTTTAACTAAATAAAACTTTGTGATTAATTATTTACGTGGAACAAAACCTCGAAATAGGTCATTTGGTCGTGTTGACTAATTTATGTGTCGCCTGAAAGTTGTTTATTTATAACGCGACGAAAAACATGCCACAAGTGCAACTGAGATATATGTTGACATTTTCATTCGCTTTTTGTTTCGGGACGATATCATGAATAGAACTTCAGATTCTGTTTAATCCGAATGAAAAATTTGCCGCGGCGAAGCGGCCGCTGGACCGAAATCAAGAAAGACATAATAATAATCACTGTCATCTGTAGACTTCGCGATGTTTCCCTTCTCAGAAATTTCAATTCATAATTTCCGAAAACTTTAAGAAGAAAGTAGTAATCAGCGACGAATAGTCCAGCAATTCGTTTCCTCACGAATTCTTGGCTGCGTATGGATGGCAAATATTTGTAAGAAGAGAGCGTTCAATAATATTGCAATAAATTTAAAATTCAGAAATGTAATACAGAGAAATAAATCTATAGTTGATAAGTACTAAAATGGCGGTTCTAACAATATCTAAGTCTCGATTGGCGTTTCCCATTTGCTCCTGAATTTTTAAGGGCCGCCATATTTGATGACGTCATGGCTGGAAAACGTTCTGGAAGACCACCCAAGCTCAAAATAGTAGGGTAATAATAAAAAAATTCTCCCTACTCAAATTCTCCTACAAGATTATAGCTAGATCCAGAGCTAATCAGGGTGAATGAAAATCGGTGATAAGATTCGTAAATACATTAATTTTCAAAAAGACAGAAAATCCTAAGCCAACATATTTTCCGTTATCCTTCCGCACGTACCGAATATGGTGATGTACTCTCCTTCGACGTGACGATCGTGGAAACCGATGAATGCCCACGGTCCGGCAGTCCTATGCCGCGAGAACAGTATTTGCACCACTCTGGACTCTTCTTCCGAATTGATTACCATCAGATGCCCTCCTTCTTTGGCGCAAGTGACGAATGCGTCGTCGAAATTGGCTCTGTCGTCGTGGTGGAATTTATAATAGCCAATCCCAGGAAACAACTCGTAATCGCCAGGCTTTGCTGGGGGAACTGTTAAAATAATTCAACTTCATTACGTTCTATAAATTTATGGGCTCCAGTAATATTTACAAAAATGAAAACTTCTTAATATCAAACCTTTTTAAATGACAACTTATAGAAATATATTATGAATATAGGCACGGAGGCATTTGGTGCACTCAAGCAACCACGGCATCTCAAAGCTTTACAACATTAACTGGGATATCCCACTTTTTACGCGCGTTACCGTCAGCATACACATTCCGTGGAGGAAGTTAAATTCATACAAAATAATTAAAAACATGCAAAACGAGAAAACTGAAAGAGAAGATCGAGATCCGATATCCATCTAACAATTCATTAAATAACATAAAATGCAATTAAGGATGCAAAATCGGGCGAGTGACTCTAGTTCAACGATTCCAGATATGCAAAGAATCGTTCGGCGTTTCCTTTGGTTACCGCTCAGAGAGACGTGGATGTGCGAAGTGACGACTCCGCCGTAATTGAAGACTTGCTGCTTCAGATCCACCTTCCAGTTGCTGGGCTTCTCCGGTGACCACTTCCCCATTTCGAAATGCAACACTTCGTGTCCCGTCTGATTCTTTCTGCTGAATATGTGGAACTGGAGGGTTCTGTTGGCCTTCGCATGGTCCCACTGTTCCGGATAATACAGTTCCGCCGCGACGCTGGACAGAGTGACAAGAAACCAGGCCAAACCCATCTTTGTCTCTTTCGAGATCCCTCGTCTCTTAAATACCGTCCTAATTAGCTTCATGGAATGAGATAACGCCCCATGAGAAAATATCTCAACAACCGTAAAATAAACTAGCAAATGGCGGATTGCCCATTTAAATTCAAGACCAACAGACTTTATCTCTCTCTCCTCCAAACCATGTTTGTAATTTGATCCATCTGCTTTGCACACGGCTCTTCTAAGAATGGTTTTTTCCGAGTCCTAATTTTTTTGCTATGCAGTTTTTTTCTCTACCCACATAGTGAATAATGAGATAAAATTTACGAAAACCACAAGGTATAACCATTAAAAACCATATACCGCAGTATTTCATGAATTGAAACAAATGCGTTCTAGAATTATTATGTTCAATTATTCTTGTTCAATCATTCAAAACACGTTTTCTTTAACTATTCCTATTAATATTGGAATGAACGCAACAACTCGAATGACACTAATTCGATGTGAAGAGTTAGGATTTAAAAATCTAATGAAATGACGGTCTGAATTATGATTTTATCGGTATCTGCCGATCGAAACATCTCAGTTACTGGTTTTCTAAATATTTTTATAATATTAAGTTTACACTTAGTTCAAATTTTATATCCGCTCGGGAAGTACACTCCTGGCCAAAATTAACGCGGCACCTCCCTAGCGATTCTAACGGCCGGTGCTGCGTTAATTTTGGCCAGTAGTGTACATTCCGCAGCAAAAGTATCCGCAGTAAAGTATATAGTAGTTTTGCGTGAAGAATAAGGTTAGGGACACATAATTTAAGGAAAGGGTTCGGGCGCCAATCCTTCAACACCGCCATAGCCTAGAACCGTTACCTAGGCCTGAGCCCTCAATGAAACAAGAGGAACACAATCCTTACTGCAGGCATAAACACAAGGCTCCTATTCACGTTCTTCTTAAATCGAGCGCGAGGAACTCTTCATACCTGTCACTGTTAAGACTAAAAGCCATCGAATACGTCTATTTACCGCAACTCCAGCTTGAATACACGAGTAAAATGCTGCTTGCATTCTGCAAGCAAAAGTTAAAGTAAAAATATAGTAATTGGTCATAAGCATGGAGAGCAATCATGCATCTTAGCGGTAATAAACGGAAAATTTATTTCCGAATTCCCCAATCCAGGACCTCTTGATCATTCTAAATAACGTTGCAGAAGATGAATTTTTAGCTAACAAAGTAAGTGCAAAATCTGAAATATGAATCACGTCTTTAACTGCCATTTAATACGTCCTTAATTTCCCATTTATTCGTTATAGGAGATTATTTGGCGTGGCCTAGAATTTAACCCAAGATAACTATGGTTACAAACTAATTTTTTCTATAACATAGTATAAAAATTCATCCACGCGCAAAGTGGCACCTCAATATCTATGTTTTTAACGGGAGATTTTTGCACCGGCCTGGCATCGAACAATGGATACATAATGCAGTAGTTTCTACTGTTTCTATTAGATCTGAAAAATGTATCTTAGTTCCTTTGAGTTCTCTTTCTTACCAAAAAATCTTTCTACGATGTACGATGTTTCCGTAAAGGTTAGTTGCAGTGACGCGGCGCCAATATTACAGGCGCCACAAATTTCGAGTTATTTAACAGGCTCAGTATTAAAGAGTAACATCCAGATTGCGTCAATAGAGGGGCAGCACTATAAAGAAGACATTGCGATGGATTTCGCAAAGAATTTCTAATATATTGAAAGACCCGGCGAATACGACGAATAAATTCCTCTCGGGTTCTCAGCCAATTGGTGTTTACCGTCGACGTTTCGGCCACGGACTCTGCAGCCATACTCAGGGTGTCGAAGTTCTCCGTCTATGTTTTGGTGTCTGCGGTTGATTCCCACTTAACCTCCGGAGGAATCCCATGAAATCGCTCATGAGGAAGGCCGCATCCAATGACCCCCATGGACATATGGTAGGGACGCAATCACATCAATTTAATGTTCTCTAACTAACTAGGAAGAAAAGAATCTATGGGAACGATTTCTTAGAACTTTTCCATAGTATATTTAGTCAATTTCTGTCTATTTTCTGAATTACTATTGTAAAGTACTTGGGGAGGCCGATGTCGGATTGAAAACGGCTGAAGACATGTTCAGAAACTTCTGAACCGGTTCGTCATTCAAAACTCCTCCATCGACGGAGCGAATCAGGGGTCCGTCAGCACTACCAAAAGGAGCAGCTCCTCCTCCGCATTTAAAAAGAACTCGAAATAAACATAAGTGTCACGTGATTAACGGCTTTTGACGACGATTGTATTAGTGCGATATAGTAAAGAGCTTTCTTTTACATTAATAACACAGGCCGACAAATTGCAACTTTTTTTCGGTAACATGGATGTTAACACCTAAAATATAACTATAACAATTAACGCAGAAATTACTTTGTTTATTTAATGTTTATGCAATTTTTTCCAAACCGGTACGTGGTGGCCAATTTTCATAAACACTGCTGAATTTATCACAAAAAATGCATAAAGATACAAGTAGCGAGTACAAGTATAAGTACAAGTAAACCTTGTCGGCCCCTGAAATTACCATTAGGTCAACCCTGTGTCTGTGTACTTTACTGAGCAAACGCTCTATCTACGAACGATCTCTATGACTTTCGGCATTTTCCTAATCGATTGCTTTCACTTATCGTTTGGGGAAAAAATGAATTGTTAAAACGATTCGTTGTAGCTTCTATTTCCCCGCTGAAAGAACGAAACAGGAACAACTTTTACAGAGGAAACTAATTCCGTTTTTTAATGACAACTACGAAAATTGCGCAATTAGAAGAGGACTCATGACATGTTTTAATGATCAAGCATCGTTTTCACTTCGAGAGAAACGGTGGTAGAGGATTCGGTGAATAATATTATGTGGGCAAGGAGAAGTGGGGGATTTATATATGTCTAAATGCAAATTATTCACTGAGAACAATAGTGTTATTAACCTCCCAAGAGACTGCAGATGCGTGTTGAGGAAGCAGGAATTCCTCTGTTGTCAGTGGTAGTGAACGACGGAAATTGATAAATGTGAGCCCATTACCTCCCAGATTTTGATCTTTGCCTTAACTTCAAAAAAAGATATTCAGATAAGAAAAGGTTGTTTAGATAGTTTTCGGCATCGATTCTCCTGAACATAAACTTTCCTCGAGACTGAATAAGACTTCAATTTACAGATTTCAAGTCAAAATACACTGTGAAAAACTTGTAAACTATAAAACATACTAAATAATATGGAGGTGCTATCTAGCGCAAAACTTGCGTCTGGCGGTCCGCAGGGTATCTACGAGGCGAGCCCGGAGCAAGTACCGGTTTGGCAAAAAAGGCATAAAATATTTGTTTTTAGCAACGCAACAACATTTATTTTTAGATGAAAGAGCATTCCTTAAACTATTTTTCGACATTTTTTCCATTATAGTTGAGGCATTTGTCCGGGAATCGACTTCTTTAACCCTATTCAGTGCAGTGAAGCAGTTTGTGACAATCTGATGCAAAACATTTTCTGAAATTTGTGGAAACGCATCACAAAGCATTATGAACCGTCATTTGGCACCAATTGCCTCATTCACTCGTTCAACCAACCAGAAGCCGGCTCGCATGGTATGCCTAAATATACCCAGAGTACATGTCCCCCTCGGAGGATCTTCCTCTATTCGGGAGGCTGCTTTGACCAACTACGCTACTCGGCCAGAACATTCTAACAAGCCGTTTTTGGAAACTAAGTGTGCAAGTGCGGGTGAACGTCTTTAAATGCAAGGATACCTAACCCCTTTCTTTCGGTAGAGTATTTTGTGTAATATTAGACGTGAAAACGCTTCAAGTCATTAGAGCTCTGCCATTAGCATCGTTTGCATATTAGCTGTTTACTCTTTACCTCACGTGTGTGCGACCAAAATATTTTTACTCAGGGGTCGTACACAAATTACGTAACGTAAAATTCTCCAATTTTCGACCCCCACCACCGGTCCGTTACATAACGAGTGCTTTGTAAAAAGTTTTCGGCTTGCATTCAGGAAAGAAAGATTTTTAATTCCCAATAATAATTCACTTTTTAATAATCAATATCAATTTTGAAGGCCAACATTTCACCTAGATTCGATGCCATGACCTGTTGATAATTAGAATCGCACAAAACAAAGACAGGGGAATACCCGTGCAGCCCACCACACTCGCACTGTGACTACTTCCGTTGGACACTCGCTCGGATCAGATCTGCCAATTTTCCCCGGTAAATTGCGCGTGGGTTTTAAATTCAATCTTTAAACATGCAGAAATTTTGCTATTTTTTGCAGTTCTAAAACCGTGACGTAACGCAAACCTTGAGGCCCCCACGTACACGAATGAATGTAATTAGAATGCGAATACCTTTGTTCATTTAGAGCTATTACAGTCATCTTATTATACCATCAGGGTTCATTGGAGGATACAAATTTATCCATAAGGTCACGCAAGAGATTCCACGTGTCCTCGGTATTTACACATTTCGCGTGAGTTTCAAACTCTGGAAATTCGGATATGAGATTATTACGAAATCCCTCGAAATCGGCTCTCGAATAAAGACATACTTAGCGCTTAAGTCCTCTGTGCCAAGTTAATGTAAAAATCTGTGATTGCGATTTTATGATCAGATAGTCTATCACAAACTAATGTGTTTGATAATCGCTCGAGGGTTATTCGTGAGTAAGAGATGTAATATAATCTATTTCTCTGGTAGGCTATTTGACTATCTGATGTAACTAACTCTTTTACCATTAATATAATCCTACAAGAGTCGTTATCTCGAGCTCCTTTCTTCACTACGTGATTTGCCAATCGATTTCTGGAAGATTAATATTCCTTCCAATTAAAGTTACATTAACTTACTCTATTTTTTTGTATTCCATTCGCTTTTTCTGTCACTTCTTGAATGCGCTATTAAAGTCTTCCTTAATTATGGTGAAGTGCAAATCTTATGGGACATCCTGAAATTGGAAAGAAAGGAGATTAGGCGATTGCTTGATGGATTCAGGGTATTGACGGTAACAGGTGACCCTCCTGCTGCTTCCAATAATGAGCGTAGATCAAGTAGAGGACGAGTCGTTTAAAAAAATCCATTTTTTCTGCGAACGATACGCAATAAGACTGAAATTGTAGTACACCCCTGGCCAAAATTAACGCAGCACCTCCCTAGCGATCCTTACGGCCGGTGGTGCGTTCATTTTGGCCAGGAGTGTACAAAGTAAAATCTGAGCGTCACACGCCGAAGGGTGTGGACTTAGATGAACGGAACTCGACATTGACGCGAAAGTCGTCCAACACCCAATCTTTACTTGAACTTCGTTACCACTTCCATCCACGCCAAGTATTCCCTACCCTTGCAGCCCGTTTGGGACTTTGAAACTATAGTTACAAATATTGGAAATTCAAAAGTTGTATAAAAACCAGAAATCAAGCTCGAGATGAGACATTTTAGGAATATCTACATCTCAAATAATTGCAAATTTCATAAAGCGCTGTATTAAGAATATTTTATTCCACTGAATTTTCTAAATTTTTTTCTTGCATTCATGCGTAACTATCAATTCTGTTATATCTTAGCTGGCTTTGTTTTTTTTGTTTCTTTTACCGAATTTTTATTGCGATACTTACACGTCGTACAAAACGTACAGATCCGCATTAATAGATATAACGTTTAGCGGTTTCGGCGTAAAATCATTCCATCCTCAGAACCGAAAGAGGTTGTGTCAAGCGAGGGTATACAGTGGAGGACGGAGAAAAAGAGGGGGGAGAAATACATGAAGAGAGAGTAAACAATTTCTTGAGATGGGAGGAGGGGGTAAATGATTCAAAAGTCCCATTAGAAGTGGTTGTTAGTGAACAAAAACTCATTAGCTAACTCATGGGAATACTGCTTATGGAGGTGGATTTGCAACCCTTGTAATAGGTCAAGCTTCTTCCCTTTGGTGCCTCGATGCAAAGTAATTGGGATGAAATAAGAGGAGTGATTTTTAACTACGAGATGATCGGCAAAATTTGACTGTCCAGAATTATTCAAAAATGCCTTGTTATGTTCAGTCGCTCGTTTGGAAATACTCCTCCCGGTTTGATCGATGTATGTGGTCTGGCAATCCAATCTATTAACTCCAGATTTTTAAGGGGTGAATCTTGTATTGGCGTTGCAGAGAAGAGTCTGTAAATTATTCTTCGTACAGAAAGCCGGACGTCTCGAGTCAGAGGTGAACATTTAAAACTGCACTCGTCAATGAAATTTAATCTAAACCATTTAGGTAAATCGTCAAAATGTTCGGCTGGTGGTATGAACAGTTCGCGTAAGGCTAACTTTCTCTGATTTTTGAGAAGCATTTTAGTGATTAGCTCCGGTTGATAACCATTACTCACCGCAATGGAAAACATTGTATTTAATTCTTTGTTAAAATTGTCTTCAGACATAGAGATATGGAGGAGTCTATGAATTAACAAGTTAAAAGCAGCGTTTTTTAGGAGATTAGACTCGGTCGGGATTACGTGGTTAGTGTAAATGGGTTTTCTGAAAACAGCAAAGACGAGAGTCGATTATGATTAAAGTTCGGTCCAGAAAATTTAGGGATTTTTCTTTTTCTAGTTCGTGATACGAGGGTGGATCGAGTTGAGTACTGAGACAAATTGAGCCGCTGGACGATACGTTCCAGTCCATAAACAAAGGATATCATCCACATATCGAAGCCATTTGAAAACATAAAAGAGCACAACCACTTAACCAAATTCTTTATAAATCATTACCTTCAAGTGCCGGAAGTTGAACGAAATAAATTTTAGAAGAAAGATTATTCGCGACCTTTTACCGCGACTTTTCAAGAGTCGGACTTTGAAAGAGTTGTGAGGTCAAGTGAGTACGAAGAGACACATTATTGTTTAATCCTAGAATTTATATTTTACAATACAAGAATATTCATAATTTTACAAAAATCGCATCATATCTATTCGTTACGAATTATTAATTACCATACCTTGATGAATAGAATATTTTTATTAGTCTTTTGGAAGGAATTGTATTTCCTCTTCCCCAAGTAATAGTCGTTGGACAATAACCTCGGCTTAGGTCACAGACAAATTGAAGATCCATTTCTAAGATGTATGCTGTGCTCAAAACGAACACTCCGACTAAAATAAAAGCATAAAAATGTCTTCCCAGTTAAAGATTTCGCATGATTCTCATTTGCCAATTTATCGCGTCCAAATATCGCGAGGAGGTATCTCCGCACTGAATGGGAAAACCGCTTCTTTTAATTCTCATCTCAAAAGGCATCAAATTAGAGCATTTGAAGATTGCGTTATAATAAAAGCATATCCAATTTCTATTTGCTCTACTGAAAATCTTTAGGATTCCTTTACGACACCTTCCAGTGATTGCCTTCGTTCAGTCTGATCTACAAATGCCCAAATGCAAACATTTATTTGGATCTATTGAAATGCATATGCATGCGCGAAACACATCGTGATAACTGTCGATTGGTGATTCAAAATAAAACTATTGATATTTTAATTAATTCGAATTTGATTTGAGAATTTTATACCGCGAAAATCGGAAACTACAATGATTTAAACAATTTTTCATTTTGCATAAAGCATTTGCAATAAATTTACTGCAAGTGCTCGCATTTGATGTTTCTGGTTAGGATCGGCAAATGCCTTGGAATTCCAAAGCCCATGAACCTTATACTACAGCATCAACGGATGAGATATTAATGTTTAAATCGAACCGCCCAAGTTAAAAGTGAACTCAGTACTTTATATTATAATAAGGTATTGTGGCACATAGTTTCCATTACATTGCCCTACTATGATGATGATCATTCACAAAGTCATGACTTACAACCCAACAAGCGTAAATCACTTTAAATAAAAAATATGAAATAGCACTCCGTATAATGCGAAAACTTCATCATTAAAATTTTTAATTGCCTTTTTATGAGTTGGAAGATAAGCAGCTCGTCTTATAAGTCTAGAAGAAAACGCATGCAAACGAAACAAAAGAGACGCAGTAAAAGCATGCAGTAAAGGAATTAAATAAAGGGATACAGTAAAGGAATGAAGGGAAGGGATGATGATGAGAGTAGAACATACAAAAATGCAAGGTACAAAAATACAAGTGCATATTTAGCATATGAGTGTATTACGAACAATTAGTTTGTTTTCCAGTTGGAGGAATGAAAGTACTCAACATTAATACTATTCACATCCCTCAAACCTTGATAATGGTAAGAAGTAAGAAAAATTATGTTTATGAAATAACACCTGAAAAGGATATTTGTATTTTATGCAGCGTTGCGGTACATTCAAATTAATATGAGATAGAAGTTCTGGAGAGTCAATACTGCTATTTAACAGTTTGTGTAAGAAAATATTTCCAAAATTCCTTCTCGCATCCTCTTAAATTTCCATATACAATATTATAAGTCTACTTTCATAATCAAGATATGCGAATTTTAATCGATAGGATAAAAACCTGACAAATTTTTACTGACACAGCAACCATATTCGAGAACCAGTCTTACAAGAATGCAATCTTAAAGAATTTTTATTTGGTAAATCTTCAAATAAAACCCAACAATCTTAAGAGCTTAGATTTAATCATGAAATAATGCATATTAAAATTTAACTTGGAGTCAACAATGATTCCTAGGTCCTTAATATAGTCAACTCTTTTTAGATGTTGATTACTCAGAAGGTATTTGAAGTTAATTGGATTTTAAGTTCTATGGAATGAGATGCATGAGCATTCATCAAAAGGCAGAGAATTAATGTTACTCCAGGAAAGCAACCTAAATAAACAAAGCTGTGATGAATAACAGTCATTAATTGAAGTAAATATCTTAGGATCATCAGCATACAGCAAGAATCTCATGGGAGAAATTACTTGAGAAATATCGTTCATGAATAAATTAAATAACATAGGCACTAGATGGGAGCCCTGTGGAACGTCAGATGTGCCATTATATACAACTGATGTAGATGATATTATTTTAACATATTGCTTGCGGTTTGTGAGATAGCTTCCTAGCCAGCGCAAGAGATGTACCCCAAAGATCTCCAGTTTCCTTGCCAACAAAGGATGATTAACTTTGTCAAAAGCCTTGCTAAAATCTAGATAATTGATATCAGTTGGTGCCCTATTTTCCATAGTGTCCACAGTGAATTTCTGCAATGACATCAAATTTGTATTGATGCTTCTTCCCTTGCAAAAGCCATGCTGGTTAATGTCAATCATATGTTTTAGCAAAGGAGTTAATTTATCAACCACAAGACTCTCAAGCAATTTGGCCAAGCAGGACTCGATAACTATTGGACAATAATTTTTTATGTCATCTATATAACCATTTTAAAAGATAGGGATAACACACAACATTTTTAAGTTATTGGGGAAAACGCCAGCCCGTGAAGAGTTACTGAACAAATTACAAAGGGGATATACAAGAGATTGACCACAAAATTTGAGAATTTTTGCAGAGATTTCATCAGGACCATACCTTTTTTAACATCAATACTCTGTTCTTTATGCAGAATCTCATTAACACCTACCGAGATATTCAATATTGAAATGGATCCATCAAGGAATAATTCAGGTACGTTAAGAGTAATATTAAGGGATGATAAGCATCACAATCTATCAAAGGTAAGGGATATTTCCACAGATGGTGAATCGCAAGAAAATAAGGACAAACATTTTGCCATATATGCAATGATGTATAAATTGTTGAGTGGAATCATCTGATGAAAGGAAAACGTCTCTAGAAGTATTCGAGTTTCATTAGGAAGATAAATGTCGTCTGCAAAACCATCTCCTTGTAAAATTTCCCAGTTCTTAAAATACGGAAGATTATAATCACCAGGAATCATGAACTTTATGTATATTTCTTAAGAAAAGGTTTTGACCCGTCTGGGTTCAAACTGTGGACTTAAAACAAATAAAAAGTAGCCTATACTCTGCAGGGGGATGATGGTTAATAATGTAGAAAATTTCAAAGTTCTGTGACTCTTGGTTCTCGAGTTTTCAGTGAACATACACACACAAACACATACATACCCAGACTATTTTATATATAGATACAAAGAAAATTCTTTCAGAAAATTCTCCATTTTTGCTAGCATACATTCAAATTCTACGAATTGCAAATACTCCTGTTCTTCCATGCATTGGACAAGGTTTGTCAAAATTAAGTTATCGAAAGATAAAACAATTTTTTTCCCGTAAAAGTATTTAGTGAGGTGTCAAACACATTATATGTTGGCAACATTGGACGTATAGAAGAACTAGCTGATTCGTTAGAGAATATTAGGAAGAAAGTGAAGGATCCTATCATAGTTTTAGGCAGGGATTTTAACCTTCCCCATATTAATTATTAATTCTCCCATTATTAATTAATGGGAGAATTGATAGAGTTGGTACTCCGCTAGAGAGAAGACTACATCAAATATATATTGATAGATAGGATTTCGCTTCAAGCTTTAGATAAACTTAATAAGAAGGTTACAAGGACAGTTTGCGAAGGTCAAGGTAGTGAACTTGATTTATTAGCCACTTCGCATTCTCACTTGTATGATCATCTAAATATTATTGCCGCAATTTCAGACCACAATATCATAACTGCAGTGATTAAAGTGAAATAGTAAAATCCCTGAAGCCACCACGGCAGGTTTATATGTTTTGCAAAGCGAGATGTTCAGAATTCAGGGATTACATCAATGTGAAGAGGGAAGACTACTGCTGTTTTTTAGTGGTAATACTATTGAGGATAAGAAAAAAGTATTGTACGTGAATGTGATATGTACGAATTAAAGCATAAAAATAAACAGTGTAAAACAAACTTAAATAGAAAAGGTGGTAGATGATACAGATAGGTAGAGTTATCCTGAAAAAGTCCTTAAACAGATAAGTTTTGGGGCATTTATTAGCTCCAAAACAATACTCTAAAATACAAAAAGGAATACTTAAGATGATAAGGATTACAAACATTTCATAATGACAAAACTTTCATACCGTTATTAACATTTTTAATTCAGGAGCATTATAGAGAAAAATTCATTAAAGAACACTAAAATTAATAAATTCAAATAATGTTGAAACGATACTTTATTGTATAATAATCAAAACGCGCACTTTCAACAACGATACAAAAAACATTTGTTAATACTGCACCCAATTAATAGTCATCAAATGACTCCAAGATATAAGGTCAAAGTATAAATACCACCAACAAACATACCAACCAATAAGTAGGCAAAAAGAAAGAGCAACAAATTAGACAAGCAAGCGCAAGTTTCATTCCTTAGAGGAATAAAAATCTCTCTGTGACAATCCCCTACATTGGTAGATGCATTCCGCTTTGTGGGCAGTAATTCAGATCACCATTAGCATCATTACATACCCAAGAGTTGCTCTAAAACTAATTACAGCTGCAGAGCCTTCAATTAAAAGGAAATTAATTCCAAAATGTCGCATCCAAGAGCCACAAATCATTACAAGCAACAGCGATTTCCATTTTGCAAAAACAGTGAACTCTCACTTCTGACTATGTTCGTACCTTAAGTTGAAATTTAGTGGTTACAGAAGTAACTAAATATATAATTCAGCTTAAGTTTTTCTTTACAACCTTCATCTATACTTCAGTAATGAGGTTGATGGTACTCGATAACAATGACACCCAGATGTAACATTTCAACAAATGAAGATAAACTTGTAGAAAACCAGCAATGTGTGCAACGCCTAAGTTACTTCATATCAAAGGATAAAAGTGTTCTGCATAGTCACAATGTGTGTACAGTAAAATGTTGCCACTTAATTAAAATGACATAAAACCTTTTACCAAAATGAGGTCCCTGACAAACAATTTTCCATTATGAAAGAAAATACTTGATAAATTTTCCACATGAATTTTTTTAGAAAAAACATTAGCCAAAAAAATGTACTAAGCTTTTTCTTCCTTATTTTATAATGGCTTACCACAAAGTAAAGCCTAATCATCTACATTTAATTTTTTTTACTTATTATCTATACTTAACTTTGCCATATATTTCACATTTGAAAGTTAATTTCCTTCGGTGCAGTTAAAAATGTTAGAGAATTCACTACATTAGAACAAAATCACTAAAGGGAGGACAATTTGAAGATAATAAAACATAAAAGACCATTCTAAATCATGAAAATAAAACATATATACCACTCTGTAGGATAACAATGTTCACAAAGATCTATAACTTCTACTCCCCATTAATATAATGATTACTGCATTTACGAATTGGTATTATCAGAAAGGGGTGTTTTCTCGAGTCAACAACTCTGTTTACTATACAAAGCTCGGGCACTGTTTTAATCAATTAATCTTTCATCAATTTTGGTACTGATGTGCAGTGACAGGCAATGAGATAATAAACACTTTTACACATTAACGACTAAAATATTTATAAGAGTATTTAACATTTGAACATGTTTTTAAATAAAATTCATAATCCTATTCTTTAAAAATAGTGGCACAATTGTCTTGAGATCATTCTGAATTTATGAAACACCAAACAAAATAATACATGAAGGACTAAAATTAATACTGGAAGAAAATTTTGCTAAATTACTGTGTCTGGATATATATATATGTAACTGAAAACTCAGTTGTGATACAAATTTAAATAGATGAGAGAGAAATAATACTGTATATGCTTGAGTAAAGTTATTTTGACAGAGAAATTGTTTTTAAAATTGCTTAGGTAGGAAGCAGAAATGCTTTTGAAGAGGTTAAAACATCAAATTGTTTATTTCAACATCAAATATCACGAGTTAAAATAGGAAAAAAAGGAATACTAGACCAAAACGATTGAAAAAATGCAAAAGCACTCCCAGAGGAGGACATACTTCGAAGCAAACACTTAACAGAGATCTGTTTTAAGGCTATTTCCCCCAAGTTCATTGCCAAATTAAAATCATAAAAATTTAGGTATATTCTTAGAATTTTCTTTTTCTTAAACATAAAATGTATAACTAATATAAACTTAGGATAATTATCTCGGAAAAAAACTTTTCCTTATGCAAATGCCTAGATAAGCTACTGAAAAATAATAATCTAGTAATAATATTACTAGCATTTTGCAGCGAAGGAATCATTCCATGAACAAAAAGTGAATTACCAAAAAACATCATTTCTCTCCTGCGCAATCATTTACGCAGCAAGTAAGGGATATTAATCCTCATTAAAAGTCCATTTATTCAATGAACTTTGAGTAATATCAGTGAAAAATATTGCCAGGTATCAAAATTTAGGATTTGGGGACTATAGTCAAACTGCGTAATATGTGTGTAAAAACTCTACTTCTAGGGCCATAAAAATGTTATAGAATAAGAGTATGCATGGTGGTTAAGAGAGAAAATTTCAATAAGCTAAATAAAAGTACCCGCTTTAGTAAATATGGAAGACATGTTCAGTTGTATTTGTGGGAGCTAAGTCGCTTTCAATATGGCACTCCTGGAATCTGTGCTGGGGCCATTGACAGGGTATCTCCTGAGAAGCTGTGTCAGGTTCGAATAGATCAACTCCAAATCCTCAGGGTCACTGAAAGGATGAAGCTCCTGTTTACGCACCACCACATCAACATCTTCGCTTTGAATCATTTCAGCGATTTTCAAGGAAGAAGTGTACGGAACTGCTCCATCCTTCGAAACCAAAAAACAAGGTTTGCTTATTTGAGTGCCCTTCGACAAGCAATAACACAATCATTCACTTTCAGATAGCACACACAAATGGAAGACATTTTGAAGCTAAAATATCTTTTGAAAAGCAGTAGCTGAGGAAAAAAACCAGCAGACGATAGCGAAACCGCCACCACTACATTTGATTACTATTTTTATGTTTTTCAAGCACTTGATCAAGAATCACCTAATTATTTCTTTAACTGACACAGGTGCACCAATTATATCCATTTTAACGGTACATACACATGCAAATATATACAACAACAAATATTTAAGTAAAAAATTACTAATTTATAGCTTCAACTCGTTAAAATCTATATAATCAAACATAATTAACATTTTTTTTTAATGTAACTTATACTGTCTACTTATACAAAACGTTGAGTTCATTTGTAAGCTAAGGAAGTTGCATAGAGTTTATTGCGTTGTCCCTTTCATGAGCATCAAAGTTAAAATTACAGATTCAATGTCATCTCTAATGATTTTATGTCTTCTTTAAATATAAGATTACTCAGAAATTAGCAGTGAACTGAATCACAAGTATTCTTAAACAAGCATCTTAGAATTCATTTTTTAATGAACCTATTATAATGCTTAAAATATATTTACAATTATTTTACAATATATCTAACTTTTCATAGGCATATTTGGAATGTTTTAGACTATGTACCTTTTGGAAAAATGTCGAATAAAAATTACCCGAGTGTTAAATTATACATTATCTTGACAAAATTGGGTGACATTGGAAAACCAGCAAAAGAAGTATTTTTTTAACAATGAACCCATTAAGACCCCACATTCATATTTTACTATACAATTTACAAAAGTACTAAGTATATATACAAATATTTTGAGAATTTTAATTCATGTAGTTATGGAAAAAAATGAAATCAAAATATTTACATGGGTTTTGAAAAAAAAAAACTTTTCATTATTACCCATGTCATGTTGCATATAATTTGAAAGAACATTTAAATGCTACAAAATGACACATCTCCCAGCTCTCTAGCTGAATTAGAATGGATTTAAGAAATGAACATTCACGGTTTCCTTTTGGCAAGTTTTTGAAAACTTTACATAGAAACGGTTTGAGATTAAAATTAAATAATTGGCATATTTTTAGTAAAAGCAATTAGAATAAGTATACAAAATATTAAGAAAATCTGAAACGGTTAGGTTAAATGGATGTGTTGACCCCATATTGAAAATTCATAACACAGGAAAAAAGCTTGATTGCAACGAAAATTGCATCCACAATATACACTTGTACAATTCCACTTTATTCTGGTAGAACTCTAAGAGTTTAAAAAAAATATAGTACACACAATTTTCATGGCAATAGATTATTTTAAATGCTAAAATGTTAGGCTGAATTTCTGAAAAATATTTTACTTGAATTTTCTTTTTCTATATTGATGTTTTGGAATGAGTTTGGATAACATACTTGAGAGTGAGGCACAAGATTTCAATATTTCTATCGCAAGAGTGACTGATTTATAGCTTTAGTGAAAAATTTCATTCTGAATTTTCAAACCTCATGCCACAAGACCTATTTAATCATCTAAACAATTACTAAGGCAATAAAATGTATTTAAAAGGATTTCTCTCTGTCACTGTCAAAAACCTAATTGGTTAGATTATTATTTTCTGGTTTAAATCCGAAACATTCGTTATAAAAGTTTTCTATTTGAAATTTGGGTAAATTTCTAGTTTCACACAGTCAGCCTTTTTTTTCTCAAGTGGTTTTGGCCCGATTTCGATGATATTTTAGGGGGAGACACTTGAAACAAATTTACCGAAATTTGTATTTTATACCGATCCTAAATCAACAGCAGAGTACCACAAAGTTGAGCGGCGTAACATTGAATTTACGATGTGATTTGCGAGTTTATATTCACCTTCATTCCATGTAGAATTCGGGTAGGAACTCTAGTGTCGATTGGCCTCGTCATATCGATTTCATGCTCTCTGCTCTTCTCAGCAAAATCCTTCCTCAGGAACATCTCCAAATACTGATTAGCAAATTTGTATACCTTTCCTGATTCCAACCTCGCTTTGCCCTAGAATTACCTCATAATGAATATAGCACGACGATCACAAAAAGTTCTTCAATGACCTTCAACAATGCTGAATAACTCATCACGATTACTTACTTGGGCTGAAGCTTCATTGTATGCTAATACATACAACTTCCAGATAAAATTCAACGACGGTGATATCAGTAACATGCTGTGAATCCTCGTTGGATTTTTAATAGCTGTTATCAAGGAGAGCTACGCATAAAAAAGTACCATTGTATACGTCAAATGATATACAAGACTTTTTCAAAGATCCTACAAATATATATTTATTAGGGGTGCGGAGAATTAAATGACTTGTTTGTGCAAATAAATCATAGAACTAAAAGGATCTCACTTAATGATAAGATAAAAATAAAGCATACCCATCCTCCCATACTATAACCGACTAGAACTACTGGTCCTTCGGTGAGTTTGTGAAGTACGTGCTCACAGTCTTCGATCCAATGTTTCATCTGGATGGTGCGGTGGTCACCCGGTGACTTACCTAAGCCCTCAATATCAAATCTTCGAGCGCAAGAGATTGAATGACATTGATTGAAATGACAAATTTTAACCATGTAAACTATCGGCAAAATCTATCGACCAACGAAATCAAAATAGCCTAAGTTACCAATTACACACCTGACAAATGTCCTATTCTGATCTCTGCAATATCTTTCCAAACCTTGAGCCTTGATACCTTCCATTTTTGACATAAATCCTGGAACCAATACTATAGTTGGCTGTTGGCTACCCCAGGTTTTTTTGTACGAGATTTCTCGAGTTTCGTCGATTTTTAAGAATTCGTATTTGCCATTGCAGGACTTTCCAAGATGAAAAGATGCATAATGAAAACGAAATGGCAAGATAAAACGCCTCAAACAACACATATTTGCCCTGGGTAACAACATGGGAGGAGTAATCAACTCCTCAAACGTACAAAGTTTTCATTAATATCCACTGACCACTATTGACCAGCAAAAGTCACTGCAAACAAAACAAACAAGATGAGAATAAAAATTTTTAAACCACATTGGCAGTATCACAGATCTACGGTACGATTTCCATGTCATCGCGATGATGATGTACTACATCCGCAAAAATAATCTATTAAAATCAGTAACGCACAACAGCTCATAACCACGCACGTCTCGCACCAAATTTAGGTATAGTACTTTCACGTTGAGTAATGTCATATGACTGCTGTCATACATTTGGTCGGTAGCAGGGTAGCAGTCACCGAGTCATGAGATAGAATGATTAGAGAAAAATTCACCAAGGGGACTATGGCGCTAGTAGCTAGCACGTCCCTTGGCCCGTCCGATAGTCTTTCGATACATTTTTAATCTCTCGAAATGGCAGCTTTGACAATTGTATTTCGAATAATATTTACATTGATAACATAGTTATTAAGTTACGATTGGAGATTACGCGGACATTTCCCTTATGTTATTTTGGCTCGGGCAAAGCAAAGCAAAGGCAAGCAACTTCACTTCTCATCTTTGTAAAGTTATCGTGCTTCACCTATGTGGAGCACTCCTTCTTCCATACGATTAAAATGTTGCTTGCATTCCGCAAGCATATTGATAACACAAATTACAAGTCGGCATCATATCGAGAGGGTCCTCAAAAGAAAAAAAAAGGATTGAAAATATTCTTAAAATTCGCTGCAATTTATCCGACTGGCATCGAACCCGGGTCTTTTTGTTATACTTACTATGCAGCACAACAGAAGATCACCATCTCTAACTACGTGCAAAAACTCAAGCAGAAATATTAGCTTCAACTGCCTCAAAAGACTTCCTACTTTACCTTTATATTCTTTTTGTGAGATATATTAATGTGTTCTGGCATCAAACCCAGGAACAGCATGGTATTATCTAAATGTTTTTCTTAAATAGAGTCTTAATATTCATCTTCTAGTTAAGCAAGAACTTCCTATCATTTCTATAAGTGCATCAAAAAATAATGAAAAACAACCCCAATCTATTTTAAATGGAAGATATATTTACCGCCCGGCATCAAACCAGGGTCTTCCTGGCGATATTTCTTATGCAACACAACTGAAGATCAGCATCTCTTACTATGTGAGAAAATTCAAGCTGAAATATTGGGTGCAACTGTCATTACGGATTGACTAACTTTTCCTTCGTTGAGTTACAATTCCTGTCGCTTTTGGTTCCAACTAGCTTGACTTTGCGCTAGGTTCATTTCCTGGAGTGAACCGCTTTGACAACGCAATATAGGTGAAGAGATATGAGGGGAAAGAGGATAGTGGCTTTTAAACATGGTCCGATCGCCGCACTATGATGCAGCGATAGCCGACGAGAATGGCTTCTTAGGATTTTCCAAATTTTTTTTGGCACTTACTAGCAAATAAGAGAGTTGAAATTTGAGGAATCACTGGAAGCCATGCATATCCAATGAAGACATCCTCAAAGATTATGCTTGGTTCGACACTAAGCCAGGGTAAATATTATCCTATTTAAAATGCATTGCGGCAATTTTTTAATGCCTTCCCAATAACATGGAAACTTGAAACCCGGCATATGAATAGAGATCATAAATACATTACATATATGCTGTTTAAAGTTTCCATGATGATCCTTGGTTCGATTCCAGAGCACCATTTACGTTCCTCTATGCATTGCAAATGGGGATAATGGAATCTTATTTTAGGATCTTCCCAGTATGATATCGACATAAAACTTAAGATTAAATAAGTTTCATACCTACCAGGTTGTTATATGTATTCAAAGCTTCCAAAATGTCCTGGATTCAAGACCAGGCAGCTCTACCATTTAAAATGTATGGTTGGAATTTCAATTTTTTATGATTCCTTTACCAAGGTGTAATTTCTATGGTCAGGTATGTGAATAGAAGTAATGAGTGTTTCATATTAATAGTTTATCTTTTACCTTATGATCATTGGTTCGACGCTGGGGCACTATTTGTATTCTTCCATATATTTTGAAGGTGGAATGCAAAATTAAGTTTGAGGATCTTTTCAATATGATATCAACTTGAAATTTATAACATCAAGCATTTTTATTTGTAATTGTTTCTTTAAAGAAATCATTATGTTGTAATGATTTGTTACTTTTTACCAAATTGATGGATTTCATGAGTTTTTGCATCTGAAAGTTCTCTTCTTCTTTCTTTGATCTCTAAAAATCAGGCAACAGCAGGTCTTGGGTCATAATATGCAGTTCCAACACTGTTAATTGCAATCTACATTCTAGAATTTACAGCTTCTCTAGCTTGACTATTTGTTGGATATTAGTGTGGTATGGATTGACACATCTCTCTCCGTGCCAGCACTGTGAGGAGTTAAAGTAAGATCTTCCTGCACTAATTTGTTAAAAATTGATGGACATTGCGATACCTTCAAGTAATGGTAAAGCCTAGCTGTTTACAAAGTTATGTCTGAAGAAGGAGGAATATAGGACACACCACCTCCCGAACTCTATCCCTGAAAATAAACATTGTATCCAAACTCTAAAGTTTAATGCTTCCTGACTTTAGTTTAACATGCATAGAACTTGAGTTTTTTCCTTTTTTGCTGGCACCAAGTACTGTCACTGGGCGACAAAATTTTGGCACTAGGTGACATTCGTGTCGCCTACTTTCTATGTTATATTTGTACTGGTGACTGCAGCTATGTAATGGCTACCCATAATACGGTGCAATATTGTGAATTTACGGAATTCGTTCGTATCCAGTCTACATATTCAGTTACATTGTTGTGGTTGCTTGTGGCATATTCAGTACGTAAACCTACTGCATTCCTTATTTGTGAACAGTTTTCCTCGCTCTTCACGATGACTAGTGTCCAATTTCTGAAAGATATTAATTATTCCTCTCTTTCTGTTGAATAAAAATGTGCAATATAAGAAGTAAGGAGGCCTATTCCTTTGCTGAACCTATCTCAGAGTCAGAGTACTGCTGAGTGTTTAAGCCACAAATATATAAGAGAAACAGTTGGATTTGTGGCTGTGACTCTTCCAATAGGCTATACTGTTTCCCTTGTTTGCTTTTTGCAAAACACAAGGATATGATCTGGACGAAAATAGTTGTGTTCGGTTTAAGGCAGTAGTTATTAAAAAAATTATATAGCATGAGGAATCTATTGAACACAAGAATGCCGGTTTAGATCTTTCAGTTTTGGGTAAAACGGTGATCAGAAATACTTCAGCCTTGAATAAAACAATATTAGGTTATTGATTTACTTTCTTATGATTATATTTGAGTTTTCAACAAATAAATGCTACTTAGTCAAAAGGTATTTTGGTCTTTAAAAATACATACGAAGAAATATGAAGCAACCAAGAATGAAAAAAAGATCAATTTTTGTGAATTTTGGGATTTTGTGCAACAAAGTCATACATTGATTCAACCCGAAACATTTATTTTCATATTTCTATTGCTTTTATCTGCTGTTGTTGTGAATTGATTGATTATTTAATTGATTGCTTGGAACTTAGTGAGGATACCTGATATCACAGACCGGTTATGCAACAAGACTTGACTTATGACAGTTGTTTACCATATCGACTATTATGAAGATCACATGTGTTAAGGTTAGTGCAATACTGAAATGCAATTCAGCAAGGGACAAATGCAAATCTGAAAGGCAACTTTCAGAATTTTCTAACCTTATAAGGAAGGCTGTGGAGTAGAAAGTTGTATTATTTTTTATGAGGAAAAAAAGATCATTAGGGATGAGTAGACATACTTAGAGCTTATGTCTGCAGATTTTTCAGTGTAGTTTTGTCACAATAAGTTACATGTTTATTGAGGCTAATTTGAGATATTAAAATTTTTGATTACTTACTTTTTCTCTAAGGACTATCTTTTCATGGTGAAGTGCATTGTATGCTCCAATGAACCTTTTTGTTATGATTGTCAGTCAGTAGGCTGGTTATTTCTGAGTTACTAGATAATGTTCATCCCATATAGCTAGGTATTCAATTCATGAACATGAAAATTATCACACAAGGAACTTTCTCACATTAATAGCTTTGTGATTTAAAGGAAGGGTATGTGATGTGATTGATAAAAGGTGGCCTTTGAATTGTACTTGTATAATCAACTACTTCAGCTATCACTTCATGGTAACTAGCTGTATCACTTATTTGTATAGGAATTGCTTCGAGTATTTTTATGTATGGACTTGCTTGAAATCATGTAAGTGGGACAGAATTTCAGGAATTTTTCAATTAGAGCAAAATAACATGTTGCTTCCTTTTATTTAGGAAATGATATTTCCACTTCGGTGAAAAAACTGTAAATTAGTAATTTCTTCATTTTAAGGACCCCCTACTACCTGTTTCCTCCTGCATACCCTTGCTCAGTTGAAATCTCCATTAAATTAAAATCAATTACTTTATTGATATTTATCATAAGTTGCGGTTTAATATAAAATCAACAGTTCAATAATTACAGTTGCCATAATTTGTTCGGATGTTTCTTGGTGATTTCCTGAGTCAGACTTGTTGTTTTTCACCTCAATTTAAAAAGGTTGTCAGTCATTGGTGCGCAAGGTAATTTCAAAACATGAAAGAATAAATGTAAATCTATTGTAATTCTGTCTTCACATGCTGTTATAATTGTAGTTTTGTAATTGGAATGGTAGTTGTATTTTTTGTTTGAAAATTAAATGTTTTAATAAGTGTCTCACTTCAAAATACATTATGATTGTGTTTATTTATTTCGCCGTATTTTACTTCGGAAGCGAAACTTGAAATAAATTTGAAATGTTCAAAATCAGCGGTATTTACGTAGCAGACGACTATTAGCGCCCCTATGAAACTACCAGGAAACACTACTTTTACACCCTCTTCGGGACTGTCACTCCCCCTGCATAGAAATCAACTGTTCGGTTAATAATATAAGCACGATATCCGCAATTCTTGAGGGATAGCACTCATTTCGATGTAAGGAAATAGTCAACAGTTTCTTGATATAGTAGGTAAATCAATAACAAAATCTCATGCCCAAAAAATTTGTAGGAGAAAACAGTAAATCCGCTGTTGCTCGAGCTCGTAAAAATGCAGCGAAAGAAAAAGAAGAATCTGATAGGCTTAAAAAACTTGAGGATGAACTCTGGAAAGAAGATGATAAACACGTCCTTCGGAAGCAACAAAGGAAGGTATGCTCGAGTATCTGTGGATACTTTATGACCTAAATGAAATGAAATTTGCTTAATTAAACTTAAGGGGAACTCGTAGCTGTCATTAGTAAGTAGGGAACTCGTATGTTGTCATTTGAACTCGAAAAGTTTTGAAAGAATCTTAATAAATTCATCAAATTTATTTACATCAAAAAACTAACTCGCCTTCGAAGTTCTAGTTTATGAATGCCCTTGAAATAAGTCGTCAGAGAGGAGCTAACATTCTATAGGCTCTTATAAAATAAATGAAGGTTACATGAGAAATAAATACTCTCTCTTACTAATGTATTGATAAGGTACATCACGTGAATAAGTTATCAATAAGACCATTTAATTATTTTCCAGGATGAAAAAGAGAAAAAGAAGACCGAACTAATAGGGAAAAAAGCTGAAGCGAAGCAATTGCTCGATGAAGAGCTAAGTAAAATTCAAACAGGTGGAAAACAGACGCTAGCCAAGATCACTCGAGCCGAAATCCAGGTAATAATCAGCCTATAAGGATATTCGATACGATCATAATGGCATTTCCGCATCATATATATAATTCGTTTAAACTGTTAAAACTTACAGTTGGAAAAGGAAAAGAAAGATAAAGCTTTGTCAGCTAAGAAAAGTCCTCAGACCGAAGCACCGTTGGAGGAAAATGTGAACCTCATCCAAACAGAAGGGGAAGAGGCCAGAACAGTTGATGAAGCATTATCAATATTGAGGTATGAGAAAAAATTGTGTGTTTTCTTTAAAATGACGTGAATACTATTTTGTTTTGAAGGAAGAGTTGATTTCTGTATCGAGAAAACACTAAATAATTCCGGCATATAACTGCCAAAAGTTATTTAGTGAATCATTCACAAATCCTCATATTAGATATTCTATCGTCATCCTATATTTAATCTCTGAATCACGAAGTACTTCCTCGAAATTTTACTGCATGAAGGTTCATTTTCTCGATTATTATTTATACGTTGGAGAATATTAATCATCCATCGCAAAGGCATTGAGTATGTATTTTAACCTCGTTAGCAATGATAGTTTCGGCTTTAACTCGGTGGAAGATCATTATAATTTTATATAGAACATTAGATCTATTTTGTAATTGTTTGAACCTCATCAGGAAGGAGTATTTTAAGTATAATCACCTTACTAAAAAGTTACAAAACGTGTATTTCTGAAATCAGATGTGAGTTGGACTCTTGGAAATCATCTGAAGGAGCAACAAACTAAGGAAAGAAATATGTTGCTATCGATTTTTGGAAATTATTATTAGTGCATGCAGCTCCAAGGAATGTCACTGCATGCCATCATTCGTGGCCCGACAACACGACCTTTCACTATGCAACTTACAAGTTTTGTAAAGTCCTTTCTTCCTTGGGATTTTTTCTGGATGCACACCCCTATCCGCAAAGAGCCTTACCTCCATCAATGGGTGATTTGGTTATACGAGGGTTGCCAAGAAAGTAATGCACCACATTTTTTTTACTCAACAGTTAATTTATTGCACATAATGAGAATTACTCGCACAAAAGAATGATGTTTTATCTACACACCCTATATTTCCACCTAATCTCCGTCTCGTTGTATGGCCTTCCCCCAGCGCAAAACAAGGGCGTGGATGCCCTGTTGCTACCAATCCTTCTTCTGGTCACAGAGCCATTTCTTCGCTGTTTGAATTAACTCGTCCTCAAAATGTCTTCCACAAATAGCATCTTTTAATGGCCCAAACAAGTGGAAGTCCGAGGGAGCCAGGTCAGGGCTGTAGGGTGGATGGGGTCCAACCCTGTTTTGCCATGTGTTCAGCAGTCCTCAAACTTGTGCAGGGCCAAGCGTTATCTTGTTGAATCAAAACATCTCCTGGGTTGGTAAGGTGCCGAAGTCACTGGAAGTGCATCTTGAGTTTTTTTAATGTGTTAACATAAGCTTCTGAATTAATGGTACCGCCTCTTGGCATCACATCAATGAGAATCACACCCTCACAGTTTTAAACACAGTGGTCATGACCTTACCGGCGGATGCAGTTGCTTTGAATTTTTTCTTCTTTGGAGAGCGAGAATGATGTCATTCCATCGATTGCCGTTTGGGCTCAAAATGGTGAACCCAAGTTTCATCATCTGTCTCAATCCATGACAAAAAGGACCCCTTCCTCAGCTTCAAAACGTTGCTATAAATGTTTATCTGAGATATTTGTGATCCACCGTTAGGCACCGTGGGACCCATCTTGCACACACTTTAGAGTATTCAAGAGTGCGGATATTGGCGTCCACACTTCCTTTGCTGATTGACAGATTCAGTGCCAACTGCCGAGTCGTAATGCGTCTGTCCTCGCGAATGACAACACTTGCTCGCTGCAACATGTCAGGTGTGATAGCCCTGGTTGGTCTCCCCGACTGCTGCAAATCTTGGAGCTCCGCCGAACCGCCTTCTGATGTGCCCAGAGAGATTTGCATTTATTTGGCGTCAAACTCGCGCACATTTGGTGAAAATTTTATAGATATTAATAAAGAAGAGTTTGTTTTTCGGGACCACTGTGATTTTACTGTGTGACGCTGTAGCTGAAATATTTTCGAAACGGTATTATAAGTAATTGGAGATTCCCAATACGTTTCAAATAGTGAAGATGCTTGCTGTCGAACCCACGACCTTTTGGAAGATGTAAATACATATAATGCCATGGTAGATATAAAACTTTTTTAATTCAAATTTTGAAGAAAATATCCTACTGGGATGGACCTAAAATATGGCTCCATTATCCCTATATGAAATGCACTGGGTAATGTAAACTGCTCCCTGGGATCAAACCAAGGACTGTCAGGGAAATGTTAAAAAGCATATATAAAATGTAATTATAATCTCTATACACCTGCCGAGTTCTAAGTTTCTATGTTATCGGGAAATGGTTAAAACAATCATAGTAATATCTAATTTTGGAGACCCTTGGTGTTGAATCCAGGAGCTATTGGCAAATGTGAATACACAATATAACTTAGTAGAACTTGATCTTATTTACTGCAAAGTTTGAATTCAGTATCATACCTGGAAGGTCCTGAAATAAGACTCCATTATCCCAATATGAAATGCATTGAGGAATGTAAATGGCTCTGTGGGATAAAAACAAGGACAATCAGAGAGACGTTAAATAGCGTACATAAAATATATTCTTGACCTCTATCTACATGCTCAAGTGCCTGTGCCTCAAAAACATTTTCTAAAATCTATATATACACACACACACATATGTATGTGTGTGTGTGTGCGTGCGCTTGGAGTGCCTTTCACTTTTTGACATCATAGTGCATCCTGATTGGTCGAGTCATCCTTTGGGACTTCCATTTTGTTGTTGGGAGATTTTTTTAATAGTTTCATTTCAAGATTTGCTCAGGTTAAAACCTTTGTCAAGGTTCATGTTCTTTGGAATAGTGGCATTGAAATTCATCATCACCTGGCTGATAACCTGCAATAAATTTATTCATAGCATTCACTGGGAAAGAATCAAGTATTTAAATTATCAAAAGGTTATGATTAATTTTTCTACAATGTCCTTATTCCTCAATTTACCAAGATCTTAATCAACACTCTTTGATTTTGACAGCGTGAAAGAACCTGAGGCTGATCGACACCCAGAAAGAAGGATGAAAGCTGCATATGCTGCATTTGAGGAAGCAAACTTGCCGAGATTGAAGGCTGAACATTCAAATCTGAGGTTGTCGCAAGTCAAACAGCTTCTGAGGAAGGAGTGGATGAAGTCTCCTCAGAATCCAATGAATCAACTCCACCAGCGAACGTCTTAAACCAATCAATGTGTGCTGTTCATTTTGCTAAATAAAAGGTTATTGAAGTGACTCTTATAGGTGCAGCAGTATATCACCTGAGGGGTCATACATAAATTACGTAAAGCAAAATTCTCCAATTTTCGACCCCCCCTCCCTCTATGGACCAAGACCGTAACGCCTGGCTGAACCCTCTCCCCCAAATTGCATTATGTAATTTGTGTATGGCCCCTGAGTGATTGTGATTATATTCGCTTTTTAATATCCATTCATTTTTTTGTATAAGAATTTATTAGAAGATTTGTTGTTTTATAATAGAAACAGCATATGAAATGAGAAATAGCTGTATTTTCTTTGGTTTTACTGCTGTGTCCTGTATTCTACATGTTCTGATGGAAGTTCAATGAAAGGGAATTTTCTGAAACATTCTCAGAGTTATTGATTAGAAAAATGTAATTAGTAAACAATAGATAGGAAGACTGCAGCATGTGATGCAAATGTCACTCAGAAAATAGATTCTACTGATTTGAGCCACCCTTTTAATGGAGCAGTCATTTATTTGGGCCAAATCTGGACAAACAAAACCATTAAACTAATACATAATTCAAACTCTTTTTTGGGACTCCTAATTAGGCAGTAACGGCTGTTTATTGTGAGTATGTTATTTATTGCTGTGAAGAAGCAATGGCTTTCGTTAGGCAACATGTTTTCATGATAGCCGACTCACTATCCCAAAGATTACTCGCAGTTCATGAATCTCTCCGGGTTTTAGATTTATCATTAGATTTGTTGGTTTCTCTATAAAATCATGTTGCCTATGCTCAGCCAAATTTCATTCGTATGGTAACGCCTTATGGAATCTGCAACCTTCAAAGGAATTATAAATGTTCTTTCGTGAATTGCACTTCACACATTAAATGCATTTTAACTCATTAGTTTTCACGTATTTATAACAGGGAAAATTTAAGCTATAAGCCTGTGTTAATAGCTATTTATGTAGTTCCAGAGAACAGTAATTTGTAACTCTCAGCTATCTGGTTCAGTTTAAAATTGGAGCCCTTCAAAATATGCTATGTAAAGCAAGTCCTTGAAAGTAAAACTAAATCCATGAAGGTTGCTTAATTGCCTAGTATTTATTGGATTTTCTTGTCCAAAACTATCTAATTGAGTGCAAATAGCCTGAAAGAAAATTAAGGGCATTTTCCTATTGTGAGCACAACAGTATCCTACAATCTTGGTTCAAAACAGTGTTGGAGAATTTCTCACGTACTTGAAATTTTCGTAATGCTGCTGATCACCAAACATTGCACATCCAGTAAATCAGCTTGGGGAACACTATCTAATTCAGAAGTACTGTTATCATTATTCAAAATACATAAATTCACCATCAAGCTACAACTTAAAGATATTTCAACTTGTGTAAAACTTATCTCTAAGCTTATTTTAGGTCATAGCGGAACAGATGAAAGGAGAGTGATAATTTTCCGAATTTTTCTATAACAGCAGTCACATAATGGCTATCCTAAAACTTCCAAGCTTCGTCTGACAATTTTCTAAACTTAACTGAAGGACACCTTCTGCTGGACTGTTAACCTCCATCATCAAATCATGACAATTGAGCGTGTCTCATTTGCAGACGGTATTAACTGTTTGTTTATTATCAAAGTAATATTAAATTTTGGACCAACCCAACCAGTAATCGGTTAAAAGACACAATTGTTTCAGCGTTCAAAATTTGTTGTGGTGCTCAGTTGTCTGCGCTCAATCATCGCATGTTCAATTGTCAGGTCATGCATCAAATCATGTTGATTAACTCTGAAACACAGTTTAGTTTTAGGTAACATTAAATAGCAAAAATGTAAAAAGTTATGAATAGTTTCCCGTTTCATGATTCCAAGAGCAAATATTCCTGTAAGAAATAAATTGTAGCAAGTTTAAACAAATTAATTTGATTTGCATACTGACTGGCTGATTGACTAGAGTAATGCTTGTTTAAAAATCCCAAGGAAAAATGGACTTGAAAATAGTCTGACAGGAACTAAACTATCCAGCCAAGACATTTTTTCATACTGATTTTGCAGCAATGGCATGTGTGATTTTGTCCAGCTAATGCAATGGGGTTTTCACCCTTATCTGCAAAGATACCCTTTTCCTAATGCTTTTTAAATTTACTATAATAATAGTGTAATAGGTATAAGAAAGGCACAGATGATGATTAAAAGGAAGCCATTGGACAGCTCATGTCATTCTCTCTTGCATTGCAGAGGCATATCATTTTGTGTTCACTGATTTTTCCTGTTTGTTTCTCCTTCCTTTTTTCCCTTCCGTCTCCTTGATTATGTAGGCTGAACTACTATACATCTATATTTTTTCTACATAATAAAGAGTGAGCGTAAAGTGTATTAAAGGTCAAGTAAAGAAAGAGCAATTACAATTTTCAATTCAAGACTAGATAAGGGGCTCTTGTGCCCCAAAGATTTGTCAAAGTGATAACAACAACAGCATATTTTCACTGATTACTGTTTAAACTCACTTTCCCAGAGATTAATCCTGTAATTCTCATAATAGGAAAATATTCATTACTTTACTTTTAGTCAATTTCAATATTCAATGCTACTAAATTGTGTAACAGGATTAAACGCTATAATTTTATAATGGAGAGAAAATCATGCAGAAGGTGTTATTCTACTTTCACTACAGGTTAAACAAATTGTGTTAGTTCTTGGAAGTCTTGCAGTAGCAACTACTGTATATGACAGCATATAAGTCAACCCATGATATTTTGAGGTGGATTTCATGTTTTAGCCTATGAACAAACGCGGATTACCTCGTATTAACTGTAATTAACCTGCACTGTATGGTACTCATTTCACGTGGATTTAGCATGCATGATCAGAAATAGGAATTGTAGGGGAAAGGGTTAAAGAACTTTGCACATAAGGGCGTGCACCAAGGAAAAATTGACTTGAAAAAGTCTGACAGGGCTGGGAAATCACACACACATTGCACACAAAGTTCCCTAAACGGCTTGTTAAAATGTTCTGGTCGGGTAGACTAGATGGTTAAGGCAACCTCCCGGATAGATAATCCTGGGTTCGATTCCCGGCCCTGTCAGACTTTTTTCAAGTCCGTTTTTCCTTGGAATTGTAGATTTATTTGGTTGTTGTCTTTTGCACTGTTGCTCTAATGCAAGCCTCAATTGGCATAAATAGTTTGCATAAGCTGTAGCTACCTCGTAGTACAAAGTGACTTCAGTGCAGCACTTCATGAGGATGAACTGGAAGTAATGGAAATCATCCAGAAGAAGTAACAAGCACATCAAGAAACCGTAGTGTAAGACTAATATTAATTTCCTATCCTTACTGATATAACCCAGCAAACGAACTGAAAAATTCAAACACTCCAAGATAAAACAGAATACCGTATTTGTCCGAATATAAGCCCCCCTTTTTTGCAAAAATATCGGCCATAAAAGTGATGGGGGGCTATTTTCGGGCACTATGATAGTTAACACCGACGTTTATTGAATATTTGCCTCCCAAAACGATAAGAAAATTGTGAAATAATACGTAAATATACTCTACAGTAATAAATAAAATGATTCTGCCAAAATTTTTTTGAAATGTTATTGCCATTTCATTATTATCTCTTCAGAATAATTAGTTTGGCATTCCTTATATATCACGGTAAAGAACAGAAGCGGCCATAAAACTGCCGTGCTTTTTCACGGTAGGTAGATATAGGTACCTAAAAATGCCTATAAAACGAAGAACATTATGAATTATATAAAATAGATAAATCCGATGGAAATAAACAATAACTAATAATGTTATCCCTATCATATCACGGTAAAAACTGTGGATCATAAATGTGCGTCTTAATAAATATGCTTTCACGCGAATAGGTGCAATATAAATTCTATCAATTAGGTAAATTTAAGGACTGTATACACGATGTATGAAAAGGTACTGTTTAATGTTCGAATTCGTAAACGAATGGATTGATGAAGTTAGAGTTAGTTAAGTTCTACTTTATGGCCATGCATTCAGACCCGTTGTTGCGATACACGTGGATACACGATAATTTTTGGCGGTTCGTACATTCGAACATTAATGCGTACTTGTTCATTTAAAATGAATATAGGCCCTACGAGATGTTTCCCTTCACGTTTATACATTTAGCCCTCTTTATTTACATGCAAACTAAAAATTTAACGGGAAAGCGTTACATTACGATAAATCACAAAAAAGTGGTAAGATTAAACGTAAATAACATAGATGCAAAGACTGGCGTGAGATCCATCATCCTCATCCCAATAAATTTAAAAAAAAGATAATTACTCTCTTACACTTGAAAATTCTTGATACAATTTGAAAACCATTGACACAGAAACCAACATAGGGAATCGTTGGTGTCAATGTTGTGTAAACGGATCGAATATAATAATAAATATACTATATTACTTTCCCGCCTATTGCAATTTATAGGTTAATGCTAGGAGGGCAATGATACAACGGCTAAATTGGGCGAGAATATAAGTACAATTGTATTTTTTCCTCAATAAATCAAGACTGAACTCAAATGAAAATTATTCGTCGATATGAATATACTAAAAATGAAAACTTAACTCACTCATAAATGGAGTATCTTAGATATTGATCATATTAAATCTTGATGAAATTTTCCTTCCTTTTGCCATTCTAAAATCCTTCGTTATTTTCGTCCTTCAATAAATTCTCCCAATTTCGAATCTCAGGAGAAGGGATGTCTCTAGTAAGAACCATATGAATAACCTGGGAAATCCAGGTGAAAGCAAGGGTTCAGTTTCTAGGAAAAAGAAACCTCCCAGACAGCACATCTCTCGAAATGTTATACTGAAATCCTAAAAATGACTATATTGGAAATACTCTTTCATTTACAATATACACTGTAAATACGTATTAAACGTTTACACACATCTATAAATTTACAATTATCGTTTTAGAGAACAAGATGTCATGCAATACCCATCTACCGAAATGTTAAAATAACATGAAGTGTTTGCTAGGAAAGTTTTATCTCTACATGGGGCGTCAGGTTCATCTTGGTGCGAGACTCAATGAATAAGAAATAATTAATATTAATACGTACTTTCATCTGTTATGAATGCAGATGCACATTGTATACACTTCGTATACGCCAGGTACGGATCTAGAAAAAATTTTTGGGGGGGTCCGATCGAAAAATTTAAAAATAGAAGATATTTCGGCTTTCACAAAACGTGACGTTAAAATTGTGTTAGACAAACTCGAATATTTTCGCTAGTGATTGCTTATTAAATTGTGTTTTATTTGCGTTATTCGAGTTTCATTTTCGAAATATAGGCACAAGTGATATTTCGGGGGGGGGTCCGGACCCCCAGGACCACCCCCCTGGATCCGTCCCTGGTATACGCCATACATACCTATACCGTATCCATTGTGTATCTCTTGTGAATACAGATACACAATGTATGCACTTTGTATACGCCATATAATATACCATATCCCTTGTGTATCTCTTGTGAAAGCTGTTTGAAGGGAAGCAATAGAGGAGCTTCATGACACTGCGTTCAAAGTGCTTTTAGTAGAAGGTTGGCGATTGAATAGAGTGTAGGAGTTTCTTTTTCTATCTTTCTCTTTTCAAGAAAGAGCCTTCACTTCTTAGCCATTAGCTGCTGTTTGTAGATGTAAATATGAATTCAGTATAAAGAAGGGCGTCTACGATACGGCAATTAAAGACCCACCAACGTAGGAGCTACGACGCAAATTTTAAAATTGCTGTAGCAAAATATGCCGATGATCATGGAAACCATCCAGCAGCTGAAAAATACGATGTGGACAGAAAGAGTGTCCGACTTTGGCGAGCACAGCTTCCTCTACTACTCAAAACCTCTGCATCTCGCTGCGCATTTCGGGGTCCAACTACCGGCAGACACACGGAATTGGAAGTGCATGTTGTCAGATTTGTACGCGAAAATCGAAGGAACGGTTTAGCCGTCACTCGCAATATGATCTGTACGGAAGCTAGAAAGATTGCTTGTGAAATGGGTATTTCCAGGGCGGCTTTCCGAGCGAGTTCTGGGTGGTTACGGAGGATGATGAAGAGGAATGGGTTTTCCCTACGAAGGCGAACAACGGTCGCTCAGCGGCTACCGCAATTCTACGAAGAGAAGATGCTGCGTTTTCAGCGATTCATCATTCACCTGCGGCAGCGGCAACGTTACCTGTTGGGGCGAATTGGCAATGCTGACCAATCTATTTTGACGTGCCCAGTTCTACTACTGTCGAAGCGAGGGGATCAAAATCAGTGACAATTAAAACCACAGGAAATGAAAAGACGAGAATGACGTGCATGTTGGGCATCACAGCTGATGGAAGGAAGCTACCACCTTATATAATATTTAAGAGGAAATCTCTGCCAAAAGACAAGTTTCCTCCTGGGATTCATGTAAGGGTTCAAGAGAAAGGGTGGATGACTGAAGAGTTAGTGAGTGACTGGGTGAAAGTGGTTTGGCAGAGAAGACCAGGAGCTCTCCTCAACATGCCATCAATGCTTGTGCTAGATTCCTTTAAGGGTCATGTTACCGAGGAAGTAAAAAAGGATATAAGGGCAGGAAATTCTGACATGGTTATAATCCCTGGAGGAATGACGAGCCTGCTTCAGCCACTTGATGTGTCGATAAATAAGCCCTTTAAGGACAGGTTGAAGGCAACTTATGCTGAGTGGATGCTGGAGGAGGAAAAGGAATATACTCCATCAGGAAAAATAAAGAAACCTTCTCCTGTTCTCATCACTCAATGGGTGCTAAGGTGTTGGAATGGAATTCTTGAAAATATTGTGATGAAGAGTTTTAAAAAATGTTCATGTCTAATGAACTTGATGGTACAGAGGATGACATTATTTGGATGGGCTCAGATGATGATGATGATAAATACTGGTCTCCTTGTGATCAAGAAGAAAGTGATGTGACAGGTGATAGTGAATAGAGAAAGCAATCACAGACAAAAAGATAAAAATATGCATTTCTCCATATTATTACTGTTGTATTTAGAGAGAAAACTATACAAAAAAAATAAATAAATTTAAAAAGATATACTTTATTCTAATTATTCCGTAGAAAAGAATAGAGGAAAACATTTTTATAAAATATGTGAAGGCTCAAAATTATTTAAAATTTTACAAATTCAGTTGAAGTTGTTGTATTTCATTCTCATGCTTAGATATTTAAAAAAATCATGTAAAACTGGTATGTATGTCCCTAATTCAGGCACATATTCTATTTTTGACACAAAAGTGTGTTTTACCAGTGAAGGAATATATCAATAGTAGATGTAAAATTGTTGGGGGGGGCTTATATTCGCACGGGGGCTATATTCGGACATTTACGGTATGTATGCTGATAGGGATAGATGTTGAGTGAATCCTTCTGTTAGCAGTATCTATAAGAATACAACAGCATCTGTAATACTGCAGAGAGACTTCAAGATTGAGAAGAGAACTCAACAATCACCCATCTTATTCTCAGATGTTCTGAAAGAAGTTTTTTAAACTCAAGATTGGGAAGAGTTTACAGATAAATGTGGAGTACATTGGTCATCTGTGATGATATAGCTCTCTTTGCAAACATTGCAGAAGATCAAGGATCCAAGAACAGTGGTACAAAAGATTTGAATCACCATAAAATTAACAAAAACAATGGTAATTCCCTTTCAGTACAAGAACCGGTCAGACTTCTGGATGTACGCTCAGAATACACATACCTAGGACAACTGGTAACAAGGGGAAAGAAAAGCAAGATTAATGAAATATACAGAAAAATTAGATTTGGTTGGGGTGCCTAGGGAAGGAACTCTCACATTAAGTCAAGAATGCCAATGCTTTTGAAGGTCTTCATCCAATGCATTTTACCAGTCTTAACCTATAGAAGTGAAGATTGGGTGTTAAATGCAGCAATAACCAAGCGAAAGCATATCTCAAGTCACGATGTAGAGTGGAGATATTACAAATTGAGGATAACGATTCGTTAAGATGCAAATGATAAATCAATATACGTATGATAGGTTTTGTGAAGCAAGAAAGGGAACGGAGCACATCACCTCCATAATGCTCCAACAGTGAGCTTTATCTGTGGGTCATCAGCACCTGTCGACTGAATTCAGTGTCACAGGTTCGAGATCTTGGCTAGATTAAATTTTTTTTAAAGACTTTTGAAAACGACAACAGAAAGCTACGAGTTATGTTTCCCGTAGTGACGTCGTGTTACCAGAAATAGCCCTAAAGACAGCGGAACTTTTCATTTAACAGACATCAATTGTTGAGAGATTACCAACCAGATTATAAAGTCGATACTAATCAGAAAGGGTGTGAATATAATTAACATTCATTAAGGCATTTATACATTGCACTGTATGCGATCACAGCCTCCGGTAAAATATTACATTAAGTTTTTATCTTCGTGCAGGAAGTGGGAGGCATATTTTGATCATAGGTTAGCAATAAATTGGCAGAATTAGAGAAAAAAAGTTTAAATATTTCAGTCACATCTTCAAAATCTGGAAAATTAACCTCAAAGACTTATAGTTTTCTTAAAAAGCATGGTAAAACAGTGCACATCCACTAATCGTCTTTTCTGCATTGCATATTCATGGAGTGGCCCAACAAGCTCTCTAACCTGTGATCGGGTATTTTTTTCAGAGGATGCTCAAGGCAAATTGTGCTTGTGAAAGGCTTTGTAAAATGCTCATGGTATGCACATGTATGCTTTTTTTGTCGTTTCTATGACAATCTTCAGCCAGATAATTGTAAAAGACCTTTAAATAAAAAACCTTTACACTCACATTATTTTAGTTAATTGCATAGCTAATAAAATTTCATGAGCTAATTGATACTAAAAGTCGCCAAAATCAGAATCCTCAAATAGAATTGACTTCAATAAACATTTATATTTTAACACTGAATTCAAATATTCCATTATTGATTAAAATTAATTAAATTTAAAGATTCATTGAACTTTAAATTCTCACGATAATGGAAAATGATTAAAACAACTATAATCAAGTTTGAAGCGCAAGTGCCATGCGTCGGAAGAAACAAAAAAAGGTCTCCAAGACTAACGATACTCAAACACAAATGTGCAAATTTTACATCACCCACATGCTCATGCCCCTGTCACAGGCTTGGCGGTCCCGTTTTAAGGGACATAAGTTTCTCCTAAAATGTATTCTCGTTTTCCAACTGAAGGACGTATGTCTTCGAAGATGGCTCCCTATTTGGTTAAATGGTAGGTTAGAGTTACATCCAAGACCAGAGGTTACGTCCAGAAAGATGGTAGACTTGGAATGTTTCCCAGTAACCAAGGAGTTACCAACTTATATGTATTAGAGGTTTGAAATCTCCAAAAGCCGTCTTCGTCGGCGTTCCTCCTCTTACTTCCCGGTAATCCGAGAAAGCAAGAAAGAAATGCCGCGCTTCACGATGCCAAACGCGCCAACTAAGACATCTTTCGGAGATTTCAAACTAATTCTTTTACAGACGTGTTCAAATTTTTTCTTTCTTTACGACGTATATTTAGTCACATCTGATTTCTTATTGATCTGAAACACAACTATAAAAACCTAGTAATTGCTATAATTATAAAGCATTACCAATGAATACCGAATGATTCGAGAAATCATTTTTACGAACCATCATTCATCATACTTTTAGCGAGGCTCTCCGTCATCGAAGTACATTTGGTTGAAATAAGGTTATTCTATCGGATATTGGAGGAAATAATGGAGATATTGCCCTTATTACTATCAGTGAGTAACAAGGAATACATATATCAAAAGAAATAAAAATAAGATTTGAGAATTGCTCGATTGCAGCGGGTTATTCCTTACGGAGTTGGTCAAGCGCTGTGTGTAATGCGGGGTTGCCTATACTTAGATTGTCAATTTTCAACTAATTATTGCAACAAAACTAAAACCAATTTAGATAAACGCCAATACAGTTCTTCATTACTCTACTTCCTGCATCATCAATGAAAAATTTCATCAAAATCCCCGGACAAAAGTCAGTCTTCCCATGTGAGACTGTATGACTGACAGATCATGGCTGATGATGATGATATATATACTTACAAAAAACTAGACAAAATTATGCTCGCATATACTTTTAATTTTCAAAGCCACATCCATCGTAGCCAATTCGTTTAAAGAAATATAATTTCAAACTTACCTCGTCAATTTCATTCTCTGATATCGATCGCGTTAATGGTCGACTTTCTGTCCAGTCGACAGTTTACAGTGATCGACTTTTCTAGTATAATGTGTTTCATTTAGTTTTGGTGTAGTCTGTCTCCTTATAAAGTTTACAAACAATGTATTTTAAAGTGGACAGTGAGCGTAAAATTACAGTAGTGTAAATATTACAGTTCACTATGGATTCCGAAGGTGAAGGTACGGAAGATCGAAGTAAGTACCTAGATTTACGGGATTGGAAACCTGTTGTGAAATAATAATTTTTCTATGCATATATGTATTGCTTTTTACTAATTAAGTATCAAAGTAAATATTCTAATGAAATCTCTTATTTTCTGACTATATGTAAGTAAGAGTCATCGAAGGAACAGCTGGTGATAACATGGAATCCGCTAAGGAAACCCGCGACCAAAATACTGAGCCATGCGAAGAAGTTTTGAAGCCTGTTCAGTTGCGAGATGGTGATCAAAAGACTCAAAATCGCATTGGAGTTACATTGTCTTCATCAATAGAGCCTCTGGAGACCGAATCTAGCGTCAGTGGTGCTGTGCCTTTGATACCTCTTTCCCGCGAGTTTGGTAATTCTGATTCAATGGAAGAATCAAAGATGAGTTATTCCGATATAAGTGATGAAAAAGAAGAAAATGGCCTTTTGCCTCTAGTCCATACACCGGAGAAAATTATTCTTTGCTTCGACTTATCGGAGGATCAATTTTATATGACGTCTAAATTCAACGAAGTAAACAGTGTGTCTTCTTTAAGCGTTTTAAAGCAGGCTATAGAGATGTTTGTACACAGTAAGCATATGATCGATAAAAGGCATGAATTTGCGTTTGTCATCGTTCATCAAAAGGCAGTTTGGCTTCAAGATTTCACAAACAAATCGAAGGATTTAGTAACAGTGCTATCGGAGCTTACTGAAACTCCTTCCTCTGTTTCTTTTTGTTTGTCCTCATTGTTTGACGTAATTAAAGAGAACGTTAGATTGCCATCAGTGGAGGATCCTAATATTCCTCCACCTTATGTTATCAGGGCCATTTTAGTCTATAGTCGATCTCAGTGTGTACCCAAATTTCATGATGGGAAGGAAAGTTTTCAGTTTTTGATGTCTTCGAAGTACTTTAACTTTGATTACGTTGTCATTCATGAATCTTTATCTCCCGAAGGTGACATAAGTACTGAAATAGCTAATGCATTTTTAGAAATGAACTTGAAACCATTTTCATTGAAATTTCATGTATCAAGAAGTGCTACAAAATTATTTGACACAATGGCCAAGCTTCTCAGTCATCCGTTGCAGAGATACACTTCGTCGTATGATATAAGAATAGCATCTGGCGAAAAAGGTACTATGTTGGATTCAAATGGACTCTCATGAGCTTTTTACGGCCAACTCTAATATAATTAGAATATAATGTTAGCCATGTTGTGGTGGTATCGATCTGGATTAAACTCTTTTTAAAATTAATTGCTTGACATGAGAATTAACTTTCATTAAATAATGCCGTCTTTGCCTTTTTTACTGTCTTTGTAACGCAAAGAAATTGGTGGTTATAAACCCCGAGAATATATGCTGCAGCAATCAAATGCCATTTAAAATGGTTGTAAAAAGTTTTTAAACGAAATTTCAATTTGTTTCTGTACAGGTGACTATAATTATACCATTTGTCTCAGTCTACATGATAATTATCTTTTTACACTATATTGTGGAAATATCTGATGAATTGGTTTTGAAAATATAAAATGACAGAAAATCTTGGTGCTAGTGTACGTGGAAAATTATTGAATCAGAAATATTTCTGTCTGTAATGATGCTGTCTGCAGCTAGAATGGCACGCCTCTATCTCGACATTTTAAAACTCCTAAATGTGGGCCATGTGTGGAGATGTGTGAAAGAACGACAACATCATGCATTACTAAAAAGTCTCAATTCTTGTAAGAGCATTGATGTTTCTTCTAAGGTTGTTTCCAAAGTAAATGAAAAAATGCAATGCATTTAAGTGATGTTTGTTATTCCTCCTATTGGTTTTATCAGAAGATGTTAATATTCTCCATGTTTCTTGCTACATCACGAACCAAGAATTGGGAGATATGTTAGGGCACAGCTCAGGAAAACAACCTCTTCAACTATGGATGATATTACAAGGAAAGTCGGCCATCGAGATTCATCAGATGTGATAGGGAGACATTGTCATTGGGTGGAATTATTATTTATTTTTCACCCTTTTCTATCTAATTAATTTTAAAGTCAGCTACCATATGTATGCATGTAATTGTCAAATTAACAACAGACAAGGTGATAGTTGTTTCATTTCTGCCATCAAGAAAGATATTAAATTTTTATGTATGAAATCCCTGTAATTATTGCTATATGATTTACTTGTGAAAATATTTGGATTGGTACACTGTTATACTGCACTTTCGCACAGTGTGTTGCTATCAATTATAAAGCAATGTAAGGATATACAACCAAATCGCTTATTCTACATATGTTCAAGAGTGCAAGAAAACTAATACATAGGAAGAAATAATGTGTTTTATACGTATTATTCTGGTCTAGGGTTAAGTTCTTTTATCATATATTTTTAAACAATTCTATTTTATCATAATGTCAGTATCTGTTGTAAATACAACCCTTGAACCATGTGTTTAAAAGAGAGGATGTTCAGTAAGCTCGAAAAAAATTAATTTCTGCTGTGACGAGGGAATTAGATTACTTATGTCTGGGTTTTTATGAATTCGTATGTTAAAAGTGTTAGTAAGATGAGTGTATTCCATATATTATTGTCAATGCATTTATAAAAAGAATTATGCCTCTGTGCAATTTCTCTTTTATTAATAAAACTGATAACATCTTTCCTTTATAAATGTTGAGTAAGATACTTTTTTGGCTTTCATATTATACATGTTAATAAAAGACAATACTTAATCACAACATCAGTTTGCCGGATTAATTTGGTGATTTTATCACTCTTTTTAAATGCTAGCGTAAATTTTCTTAAACATCAAATGATATAAGTCCAAAGTTGTACATGGGCGGCATCACAATTTACTCATGCAGAAATGTAGATTATCAGAATCTGGCTTCAGCCTCCAGAAAGGTAAGAATAAATGCTAGTCCATGCAACTTACTTACAAGGTATGGACAAGATTTTATTTGGTCGTAATTTTTTCATTAATTATATTCTGATGCTTCTAAACAAGTATTGAGAGTTTCTATATATGTTTGAAATATCCTAGCAGCGATTGATAGCATCAGATTTCAAAAAACAATTATAACTTTTCTGACCAACTGATACAGTATGTATAGTTGAAGTCTTTATCCAAATTGATAATCGGAGGTCTGAGTACAACTATACCACTGTTTCACAAACCGAAGGATTCCTGTGGCGATCAATATTGTTCACATTCCCCATGTGCGTCTGATCCGTTGGATACATAAAACTGCATTTATTATTTAAAAAAAAAGAAGTGCCAAATAAGGCTCTAACTGATCCATAAGTTGGGTCTTTTGAGGAAAGGAAATCCATTCCATAATATATTTAACACACTTTCATTACAATTAATAACACCAATTTTTGATATAATTTATTGTTAAATTAAAATTTAAGATTACTCCAATTCATCGCCTCTTGCTTTATAATTTTAACTAAAAATGACTAGTGATCATTAACGTATGATACACTATTTGTTCTCTGTCATGTAAAAATAAGTTAGACAAAAGTGAGTTAGTTAGAAAATAGTTGGAACTATGAGATAATTAAATTGGACGTGATTTAAAACGTAGTCCAGTTAAACTGAAAATTCTCAGTTTTAATGGACGAGTCAAAACCCCATTGTAACTCTAATTGTTGATATGTGTTCAATAATCTAAACTACAATACATTTTTCTAATTGACATTGCTTAGGCACTTTCTGGCAGTAAGAAAAAATACCACTTCCACCTCGCTACTAGGCGAAGTTGACAATAATATCCCTTGTGAGTATTACAATGTACGGACCATTGTTGGCAGCCACGATGTAACTTAGCTTTCCCAACAATGCATCCTGCAATCGTTTCAATTAGAATTTTGATCCCCTATGAATGAATGCGTATATTGGTATATCCAGAGAAACTTCTATATATAATAGATATATAAGCGATCAAAACAACCATGTTCCAAGGGTGTCACTGACTTTAAGTTTTTGCGATGTACTGGCCATAGCGTGTAACCACCAGAAAATATGCGATTTTGAACCTCAGTGTCATTTTGGTTTGGTGCCAGAAGGCTCTAAACTCCAGATATTTTCTATTAAAATTTAAATTTCCCAAAAGGTCCTGGGTTCAACACCTAGCATTTGAAATGTTGTATGATTTCTTTAGAGAGAAGGTCTACGAGCAGGCATATGAATAGAAAAAATAAATTTTTCATAATCACCACAAGGGTGCCATTAGCATTCTAGAATTCATGAAACGCATATGCAGAATTTCATTTGAAGATATTCCCCATAATCAACTTGGAATTTTAGAAACGAGGTAGAAGTTTGGGTTCCTATATTCTAAATTCTCAAACCAAATAGAACTTAGCGAAGTACAGCACTTAAAACGTAAGCTACTTTTACCCGAATTACTTTATGGCTTCACTTTTGGGGCAACTACACAATTAGAAACAAATTTCTTTATACACAAAAACACATTAAAATTATTTCCGGTTGATTCCTCATCTCCACTATTTCAAATCATTCTTTTACTATTACGTCTGTATATCCTCCAAATTTCCTCCCAAACAATTCTGATTTCAGCTTCGAAGTTATTCATAGGAGAAATTTGCATCCAACTGGCAACAAACTCAGGCACATTCTGTGTCAGTTTTAAAGATATAAAGAAAGAAGAGCGTGTTTCCCGTGACCCCTATGATTTTGTACTCCCTATCTTAACGGGATGTAGCTTTAAATAATTTCGAAACCGAATAAAAAATAATTCGAAATTCCCATCATATATTTCAAATAGTGGAGACTTTTGGAGTCGAACCCAAGATCTTCTGGAAGATGTGAATACATATAAATATACGAGTAGAATGTTGCTTGCATACTGCAAGCAGATCGGCAATAATAATTTCATATCGGCATAATATCGGGACGGTCCTCAAAAGAAAGAAAAAGGATTGATAATATTCTTAGAATCACTTCAATTTAATCATCTGGCATCGAACCCGGGTATTCCTGGTGAACCTACTATGCAGTACAACTAAAGATAACCATCTCTAACTATGTGAGAAAATTTTATGGCAACTGCCTCAAACGACGTTCTACTTCTCACGAATGTAATAGGCTCCCTGGATTCGAACTAACGACGATCTTGGAAATCTAAAACCTGTTTTTGAAATATATGTATAATCTCTATCTATATGCCGAATTTCAAGTTTCTATATTATTGGGAAAGGGTTCAAAATAATTTTTAAAAATCGGATCAGTTACTGATTTTTGAGACCCCTGGTGTCGATCCCAGGACATGATGGCAGCTGTGAAAGCACAGTATGATTTTTAAGGACTTGATATTATTTGATGCAAAGTTTGAAGTCCATATCATGCCTGAAAGTACCTAAAATTTGTTAACGTTATCCCCATAAGCAATGCATTGAGGAGTGTAAATGGCCCTCTGGGGTCGAACCGAGGACCATCAGTGAATATAAAAAATTTGATTATGAAATATATTTATGATATCTATCCACGTGCCGAATATCAAGTTTCCATGCCATCGGGAAAGGGTCCAAAAAAAATCTTAAAAATCGCCACAATGCATTTTAAACGGCCGATTTTTGCCCCAACCCAGAATCGAACCATGGACATTATTCGAAGATGTCTTTCTGATTTTTATTGGATATGCACGGTTTCTAGCGATCCCTCGAGTTTCAACACTCTCCATTTCCGGGAAGTACCTCAAAAAAATTTTCGTAATTCCCTGCCATGTATTCTTATGGAGAAAATCGCAACTTTGGGGCCTTCTGGAATCGAACCCATGACACTGAGGTTATAAGTCGGATTTTTTCTGGAGGTTACACGATATGGCCAATATGTCGTAAAAATTTCAAGTCAGTGGCACTTGTGGAACATGCTTAGACTTTTGATGCCCTATGAATGAATGAATGAGTGAGTGCGTATATAGGTACGAGTAAAATGTAGCTTGCATACTGCAAGCAGATCGACATCACTAATTTCATATCGGCATTATATCGGGACGGCCATCAAAAGAAAAAAATGGATTGAAATTTTTCTTAAAATTCGCTGAAATTTTATCGTCTGGCATCGAACCCGGGTCTTTACTGTGAACTTACTATGCAGCACAATAGAACATCGCCATCTAACTATGTGTGAAAAATGAAGCAGAAATATGGGCTACAACTGCCTCAAAAGACGTTCTAATTTTCATGAATTTAAATGGCTCTCTGGATTCGAACCAAGGACGATCGTAGAAATCTAAAAAATGTTTCTGAAAGTTATTTATAATCTCTATCTATATGCCGAATTTCAAGTTTCTATATTATTGGGAAAGGTTTCAAAATAATTCCTAAAAATCGGATCAACTTCTGATTTCAGAGACACCTGGTGTCGAACCCAGGACATATTGTTAGCTGTGAATGCACAGTTTGATTTGTTAAGACTTGTTCTTGTATCTGGTAAAGTTTGATGTCGATAGCATGCCGGAAAGTACCTTAATTTTGTTTCCGTTATCTCCGTAAGAAATGCATTGAGAAGTGCAAATCGCCCCCTGGGATCGAACCAAGGACGACCAGCGTACATGTAAAATTTGATTATGAAATATATTCATGATATCTATCCACGTGCCGAGTTTCACGTATCCATGTTATCGGGAAAGGATTAAAAAAAAATCTTCAAAATCGCCGCAATGCATTTTAAACGGCCGATTTTTGCCCCGACCTAGTATCGAACCAAGGATAATATTCGAAGATGTCTTTATGGTTTACTTTAGATATGCACGGCATCTAGCGATCTCTTGAATTTCAAATCTCTCCTTTTCCGGGAAGTGCCTCAAAAAATTTTCGAAAATCCCCGCCATGTAATCTTATGGGGAAAATCGCGACTTTGGGGCCTTCTGGAATCGAACCCATGACACCGAGGTTCAAAGTCGGCTTTTTCCTGGAGGTTACACGTCATGGCCATAACGTGGTAAAAATTTCAAAGCAGTGGCACTTGTGGAACATGGTTAGAATTTTGATCCCCTATCTATTATATATAGATGCTTCTCCGGATTCATTCATGTATCTATTATATACGAGTAAAATGTAGCTTGCATACTGCAAGCAGATCGACAACACTAATTTCATCTCGGCATCATATCGGGACGGTCCTCAAAAGAAAAAAAAGGGGATTGAAAATATTCTTTAAATTCGCTGCAAGTTATTCGTCCGGCATCGAACCCGGGTCTTTTTGGTGATACACACTATGCAGCACAATAGAATTTCTCCATCTCTAATTATGTGTGAAAATTAAAGCAAAAATATTGGGCGCAGCTGCCTCAAAAGACGCTTTAATGTTCAGGAATGTAAATGGCCCTCTGGGATCGAACCAAGGAACATCAGGGAAAACATAAAATTTGATTATGAAATATATTTATAATCTCCAACTCCATGCCGAATTTCAAGTTTCCATGACATCGGGAAGCGGTCCAAAAAAAATCTTAAAAATCGCCACAATACATTTTAAACGGCCGATTTTTGCCTCAACCTAGCATCGAACCCAGGATATTTTCCGTAAAACTCATTTATGTTTTCGATAGATGATGACCATATATAAAGGTTCCTAGAGTTCCGATTCTCTACCTATCCGGGAAGTATTTTTTAAAAATTCCCGAAAATCTAAGCAATGCATTTAAACGGGAAAAATCGGGACTTTGGGGCCCTCTGGAATCGAACCCATGACACCTAGGTTCAAAATCGCAATTTTTCTGGAGGGTATACGTTATGGCCAATATGTCGTAAAAATTTCAAGCCATTGACGCTAGTGGTTTGGCCTGTGACTTTGTATCCTCTCTATATATATATATATATATATATGATATATGAATGAATCCGGAGAAGCATCTATATATAATAGATAGATGCTTCTCCGGATTCATTCATATATATACCTATATAGATAGATAGGATACAAATTCACTGCCTAACTACAAGCGTCATTGATCTGAAATTTTTATGACATATTGGCCATAACGTGAAACCCCCAGGAAAAAAGAGACTTTGATCCTCAGTGTCATAGGTTCGATTCCAGAGGGCCCCAAAGTCCCGATTTTTCCCGTTTGAATGCATTGCCGTGATTTTCGGGAATTAAAAAAAAATACTTTCCGGATAGGTAGAGAAGTAAAACTCAAGGTGCCTATATTTATGGTCTTGGACTTTCGAAAACATCAATGACTTTTACAAAAGTTATCCTGGGTTCGATGCTAGGACGATGCAAAGATCTGCCCTTTAAAATACATGGGAGCCGTTTTTCATTATTTTTTTAGATGCACTTATCGAAATGATAGGATGTTCGTGGTTGGCTGGAAGATGTATGGTACGAATAAGTTTTAGAAAAAAATTTTCATAAGACCGTACTGTTCCTGGGTTCGAAGCCAGAGCACAATAACGTTTCTCTCATAAGGAATATAAAGGAAAAGTAGGACGTCATTTGAGGTAGTTGTAACCAATATTTCTGCTTGAATTTGCATACGCGGTTAGAGATGGTGTTTTTCTTTTGTGCTGCATAGAAAGTATTGTCTGAAAGACCCGGGTTCGATGCCGGGCGGTAAAAATATCACCCATATATAATACTATGGGGTATCTTTTCATAATTTTTTTATGCATTTATCGATATGTAAGGGAGCTCTTGCTTAGATGGAAGATGTATATTAACACTTTGTTTAAGAAAAAAAATAGATAAGACCATGCTGTTCCTGGGTTCGATGCCAGAGCACATTATAATTTCTCAAATAAGGAGTGTATGTGAATAGTAGGACGTCGTTTGAGGTAGTTGCACCTAATAGTTTTGCTTGAATTTTCACACATAGTTTGATATGGTAATTTTCTATTTTGCTGCATAGTAAGTACACCAGGAAGACCGGGGTTCGCTGCCAGGTGATTAAATTGCAGCGAATTCTACGAATATTTTGAATTTTTTTTTTCTTTTGATGTCCGTCCCGATATGATGCCGATATGAAATTAGTGTTGTCGATCTGCTTGCAGTATGCAAGCTACATTTTACTCGTATACCTATATAGATAGATAGATAGATAGGATACTAATTCACAGCCTAAACCACAAGCGTGATTGACTTAAAATTTTAACGGCGTATTGGCCATAACATGTAACCACCAAAAAAAATGTATTTTTGAACCTCAGTATCATAGGTTCGATTCCAGAGGGCCCCAAAGTCCCGATTTTTCCCGTTTAAATGCATTGCTTTGATTTTCGGGAATTAAAAAAAAATACTTTCCGGATAGGTAGAGAATCGAAACTCAAGGAGCCTATATATATGGTCATGATCTATTGAAAACGTAAATGACTTTCACAGAAGATATCCTGGGTTCGATGCTAGGACGATGCAAAAATCGGCCATTTGAAATACATTGAGGTAGATTTTCATTATTTTTATTCATGCACTTATCAAAATGATAGGAAGTTCTCGCTTATATGGAAGATGTATATTAAGCATAGGTTTTTGAAAAAAATGTAGATAAGACCTTACTGTTCCTGGGTTCGATGCCAGAGCACATAAAAGTTTCTCTCATAAGGAATATAAGGGAAAAGTAGGACGTCATTTGAGGCAGTTGCACCTATTATTTCTGCTTAAATTTTCACACATGGTTAAAGGATGTGATCTTCTTTAGTGCTGCATAGAAAGTATTACCAGAAAGACCCGGGTTCGAAGCCAGATGGTAAATATATCCCCCATTTAAAATGCATTGAGTTAGTTTTCATTATTTATTTTGATGTATTTATCAAAATGATAGGAAGTTCTTGCTTTGCTAGAAGATGTATATTAAGACTCAGTTTAATAAAAAAATTTAGATACGAAATGCTGTACCTGGGTTCGATGCCAGAGCACATTAAAATTTCTGTCATAAGGAATATAAGGGAAAAGTAGGACTTCGTTTGAGGCAGTTGCAGTCAATATTCCTGCCTGAATTTTCACACATAGTTAGAAATGGATTTGTTCTGTTGTGCTACATAGTAAGTATAACCTGAAGGAACCGGGTTCGATGCCAGACGATAAAGTTTCAGCGAATTTTAAGAATATTTTCAATCCTTTATTTTTTTCTCTTGATGTCCGTCCCAATATAATGCCGATATGAAATTAGTGTTGTCGATCTGCTTGCAGTATGCAAGCTACATTTTACTAGTATATATATAATTATATCCGGAGAAACGTCTATCTATTATACGAGTAAAATGTAGCTTGCATACTGCAAGCATATCGGCAATACTAATTTCATATCGTCATCATATCGGGACGGTCCTCAAAATCAAAAAAAAAGGAATGAATTTTTTCTTAAAATTCGCTGACAATTCATCGTCTGGCATCGAACCCGGGTCTTTACTGTGAGCTTCTCTGCAGAAAAAAAGAAGATCATCATCTCTAGCTATGTGTGAAAATTCAAGCAGAAATATTGGCTACAACTGCCTCAAAAGACGTTCTAATTTTCACGAATGTAAAGTGCTCTCTGGATTCGAACCAAGGACGATCTTGGAAATCTAAAACATGTATCTGAAACGTTTTTATGATATCTATCTATTTGCCGAATTTCAAGTTTCTATATTATTGGGAAAGGTTTCAAAATAATTCCTAAAAATCGGATCAACTTCTGATTGCAGAGACACCTGGTGTCGAACCCAGGACACATTGATAGCCGTGAAAGCATAGTTTGATTTGTTAAGTCTTGCTCTACTAACATGCAAAGTTTGAAGTTGATAGCATGCCGGGAAGTGCCTAAATTTATTTTCCGTTATCTCCGTAAGAAATGCATTGAGAAATGCAAATGGCCCTCTGGGATCGAACCAAGGACCATCAGCGAATATGTAACATTTGATTATGAAACATATTCATGATATCTATCCACGTGCCGAGTTTCAAGTATCTATTTTATCGGGAAAGGAACCAAAAAAAATCTTCAAAATCGCTGCAATGCATTTTAAACGGCCGATTTTTGCCCCGACCTAGCATCGAACCATGGACCATGTTCGGCGATGTCTCTTTTATTTTCGTTGGATATCCACGGCATCTAGCGATCCCTCAAATTTCAACTCTCTACCTTTCCGAGAAGTGCCTCAAAAAATTTTTCGAAAATCCTCACCATATATCCTTATGGAGAAAATCGGGACTTTGGGGCCTTCTGGAATCGAACCCATGACACTGAGGTTCAAAGTCGGAATTTTTCTGGAGGTTACAGGATATGGCCAATATGTCGTAAAAATTTCAAGTCAGTGGCACTTGTGGAACATGCTTAGACTTTTGATGCCCTATGAATGAATGAATGAGTGAGTGTGTATATAGGTATATCCGGAGAAGCGTCTATATATCTATTACGAGTAAAATGTTGCTTGCATACTGCAAGCAGATCGACAATACTATTTTCATGTCGGCATCATATCGGGACGGCCATCAAAAGAAAAAAGTGGATTGAAATTTTTCTTAAAATTCGCTGAAATTCCATCGTCTGACATTGAACCCCGGTCTTACTGGTGAACCTACTATGAAACATAATAGAACATCACCATCTCTAACTATGTGTGAAAATTCAAGCAGAAATATGGGCTACAACTGCCTCAAAAGACGTTCTAATTTTCACGAATTTAAATGGCTCTCTGGATTCGAACCAAGGACGATCTTGGAAATCTAAAACATATTTCTGAAAGTTATTAATGATCTCTATCTATATGCCAAATTTGAAGTTTCTATATTATTGGGAAAGGGTTCAAAATAGTTCCTAAAAATTGAATCAATTACTGATTGTAGAGACGCCTGGTGTCGAACCCAGGACCTACTGGCAGCTGTAAAAACACATTATGACTTGATTTGACCTTATCTTATTAAATGCAAAGTTTGAAGTCAACATCTTGCCAGGAAGTACCTAAAATTTGCTTCCGTTATCTCCATAAGAAATGCATTGTAGGATGTAAATGGCCCTCTGGGATCAAACCAAGGACCATCAGCGAGTTCTAAAATTTTATTATAAAATATATTTATGATATATATGCACGTGCCAAGTTTCAAGTTTCCAAGTCATCTGTAAGTAATTAAAAAAAATCTTAAAAATCGCAATGTAATTTAAACTGGAGAATATTTGCCCTGGCCTAGCATCGAACCAAGGATAATATTTGTAGATGTCTTTAAGGTTTCCTTGAGATATACATGGCATCTAACGATCTCTTGAATTTCAACTCTCAACTCTTCCGGGAAGTGCCTAAAAAAAATTTTCGAAAATCCCCGCCATGTAATCTTATGGGGAAAATCGCGACTTTGGGGCCTTCTGGAATTGAACCCATGACACCTAGGTTCAAAGTCAGCTTTTTCCTGGAGGTTACACGTCATGGCCATAACGTCGTAAAAATTTCAAGTCGGTGGCACTTGTGGAACATGGTTAGAATTTTGATCCCCTATGAATGTATATATATATAGGTATATCCGGAGAAGCGTCTATATATAATAGATATATAGACGCTTCTCCGGATATACCTATATATATACGAGTAAAATGTAGCTTGCATACTGCAAGCAGATCGACAACACTAATTTCATAACGGCATTATGTCGGGACGGTCCTCAAAAGAAAAAAAAAGGATTTAATTTTTTCTTAAAATTCGCTGAAATGTCATCTTCTGGCATCGAACCCGGGTCTTACTGAAAACCTACTATGAAAAACAATAGAAGATCACCATCTCTAACTATGTGTGAAAATTCAAGCAGAAATATTGGCTACAACTGCCTCAAAAGACGCTCTAATGTTCACGATTGTAAATGGCTCTCGGGACTCGAACCAAGGACGATCTTGGAAATTTAAAAAATGTTTCTGAAAGTTATTATTGATCTCAATCTATATGCCAAATTTCAAGTTTCTATATTATTGGGAAAGGATTCAAAATAATTCCTAAAATTCGGATCAACTTCTGATTGCAGAGACACCTGGTGTCGAACCCAGGACACATTGATAGCTATGAATGCATAGTTTGATTTGTTTAGACTGGTTCTTCCATCATGGCAAAGTTTTAAGTCGATAGCATGCAGGGAAGTACCTTAAACTTGTTTCCGTTATCTCCATAAGAAATGCATTGAGGAATGTAAATGGCCCTCTGGGATCGAACCAAGGAACATCAGGGAAAACATAAAAATCGATTATGAAATATATTTATGATATCTAACCCCATACCGAATTTCAAGTTTCCATGCCATCGGGAAAGGGTCCAAAAAAAATCTTTAAAATCGCCACAATACATTTTAAACGGCCGATTTTTGCCTCGACCTAGCATCGAACCCAGGATATTTTCCGTAAAACTCATTTATGTTTTCGATAGATCATGACCATATATAAAGGCTCCTAGAGTTTCGATTCTCTACCTATCCGGGAAGTATTTTTTTTTAATTCCCGAAAATCAAAGCAATGCATTTAAACGGGAAAAATCGGGACTTTGGAGCCCCCTGGAATCGAACCCAAGACACTGAGGATCAAAATCGCAATTTTTCTGGAGGTTATACGTTATGGCCAATATGTCGTAAAAATTTCAGCTCAATCACTCTTGTGGTTTAGGCTGTGAGTTTGTATCCTCTCTATCTATTATATATAGATGCTTCTCCGGATTCATTCATGTATCCATATATATATATAGCGAGGATACAAATTCACAGGCTAAACCACAATCGTCATTGACCTGAAATTTTTACGACATATTGGCCATAACGTGTAACCTCCAGGAAAATTGCGATTTTGAACCTCAGTGTCATTGGTTCGATTCCAGAGGGCCCCAAAGTCCCGATTTTTCCCGTTTAAATGCATTGCCGTGATTTTCGGGAATTTTTAAAAAATACTTCCCGGATCGGTAGAGAATCAAAACTCATGGAGCCTATATATATGGTCATGATCTATCGAAAACATAAATGAGATTCACGGAAAATATCCTGGGTTCGATGCTAGCTCGAGGCAAAAATCGGCCGTTTGAAATGGATTGAGGCGATTTTTAAGATTTTTTTTTGGACCCTTTTCCGATGACAAGGAAACTTGAAATTCGGCATGAGGTTGGAGATCATACATATATTTCATAATCAAATTTTACATATTCGCTGATGGTCCTTGGTTCGATCCCAAAGGGCCATTTACATTCCTCCATGCATTTCTTATGGAGATAATAGTAAAAAGTTTTAGGTACTTCCCTGCATGATATCGACTTCAAAATTTGTATGAAATAAGATGAAGTCCTAATAAGTTATACTGTGCATTCACAGCTACCAATATTTCCTGGGTTCGACACGACGGGCGGCTCTACAATCAGTAAATTATCCGATTTTTAAGAATTAATTTAAACCCCTTCAAAATAATATTAAAACATGAAATTAGGCATATAGATAGAGAACATAGATACATTTCAAAAACGTGTTTTAAATTTCCTAGATCGTCCTTGGTTCGAATCCAGAGAGCCATTTACATTATTGAAAAGTAGGACGTCGTATGAGGCAGTTGGAGCCAATATATCTGCTTGAATTTTCACACATAGTAAGAGATAGTGATTTTCTGTTGTGCTGCATAGTAAGTTTACCATTAAGACCCAGGTTCGACGCCAGACGATTAAATTGCAGCGAATTTTAAGAATATTTTCAATCCTTTTTTTCCTTTCCGGGACAGTCCCGATATAATGCCGTTATGAAATTAGTGTTGTCGATCTGCTTGCAGTATGCAAGCTACATTTTACTCGTATATATATATATCTATTATATATAGATGCTTCTCCGGATTCATTCATATATCATATATATATATAGAGAGGATACAAATTCACAGCCTAAACCACAAGCGTCATTGAATTGAAATTTTTACGACATATTGGCCATAACGTATAACCGCCAGAAAAATTGCGATTTTGAACCTCAGTGTCATGGGTTCGATTCCAGAGGGCCCCAAAGTCCCGATTTTTCCCGTTTAAATGCATTGCTTTGATTTTCGGGAATTTTTAAAAAATACTTGCCGGATAGGTAGGGACTCAAAACTCAAGGAGCCGATATATATGGTCATGATCTATCGAAAACATAAATGAGTTTTACTAAAAATATACTGGGTTCGATGCTAGGTCGAGGCAAAAATCGGCCGTTTAAAATGCATTGTGGCAATTTTTAAGATTTTTTTTGGACCCTTTCCCGATGGCATGGAAACTTGAAACTCGGCACGTAAATACATAAAATGAATATATTTCATAATCAAATTTTAGATGTTCGCTGATGATCCTTGGTTCGATCCCAGAGGGCCATTTGCACTTCTCAATGCATTTCTTACGGAGATAACGGTAACAATTTAAGGTACTTCCTGGCATGCTATCGACTTCAAACTTTGCATGATAAAAAAGCCAGCCCATACAAATCAAACTTTGCATTCTCAGATTACAATATTTCCTGGGTTCGACACCAGGTGTCTCTGCAATCAGAAATTGATCCGATATTTAGGAATTATTTTGAAACCTTTCCCAATAATATAGAAACTTGAAATTCGGTATATATATAGATATCAATTATAGGTTTCAGAAACAAATTTTAGATTTCCAAGATCGTCCTTGGTTCGAATCAAGAGAGCCATTTACATTCGTGAAAATTAGAACGTCTTTTGAGGCAGTTGTAGCCAATATTTCTGCTTGAATTTTCACACATAGTTAGAGATGGTTATCTTTTGTTGCGCTGCATAGTAATTTCACCAGGAAGACCCGGGTTCGATGCCAGACGATGAAATTTCAGCGAATTTTAAGAAAGATTTGATTCCTTTTTTTTTCTTTTGAGGACCGTCCCGATATGATGCCGATATGCTTGCAGTATGCAAGCTACATTTTACTCGTATATATATATGGATACATGAATGAATCCGGAGAAGCATCTATATATAATAGATACATTCATAGGGGATCAAAATTCTAACCATGTTCCACAAGTGCCACCGACTTGAAATTTTTACGACGTTATGGCCATGAAGTGTAACCTCCAGGAAAAAGCCGACTTTGAACCTCGGTGTCATGGGTTCGATTCCAGAAGGCCCCAAAGTCGCGATTTTCCCCATAAGATTACATGGCGGGGATTTTCGAAAATTTTTTGAGGCACTTCCCGGAAAAGGAGAGAGTTGAAACTCGAGGGATCGCTAGATGCCGTGCATATCAAAAGGAAACCATAAAGACATCTACGAATATTATCCTTGCTTCGATGCAAGGTTGGGGCAAAAATCGGCCGTTTAAAATGCATTGCGGTGATTTTTAAGATTTTTTTTGAACCCTTTTCCGATGGCATAGAAACTTGAAATTCGGCATGGCGTTAGATATCATAATTATATTTCATAATCAAATTTTACATATTCCCTTATGGTCCTTGGTTCGATCCCAGAGGGCCATTTACATTCCTCAAATGCATTTCTTATGGAGAGTACGGAAACACATTTTAGGTGCTTCCCGGCATGATATCGACTTCAAAATTTGTATGAAATAAGATGAAGTCCTAATAAGTCATACTGTGCATTCACAGCTACCAATGTTTCCTGGATTCACCACCAGGCGACTCTACAATCAGTAAATGATCCGATTTTTAAGAATTTTTTGGAACCATTTCCCAATTATATAGAAACTTGAATTTCATTATACAGATAGAGATTATGGATACATTTCAGGAGCATGTTCTAGATTCCCACGATCGTCCTTGGTTCGAATCCAGAGTGCCATTTACATTCGTGAAAAGTAGAACGTCGTTTGAGGCAGTTGTAGCAAATATTTCTGCTTGAATTACACACATAGTTAGATATAGTGATCTTCTATTGTGCCGCTTAGTAAGTTCACCAGGAAGACCCGGGTTCGATGCCAGACGGTAAAATTGAAACGAATTGTAAGAATATTTTCAATCCTTTTTTTTTTTCTTTTGAGGACCGTCCCGATATGATGCCGATATAAAAATAATATTGCCAATCTGCTTGCAGTATGCAAGCTACATTGCACTCGTAATAGATATAGATGCTTCTCCGGATTCATTCATATATATACCTATATAGATAGATAGGATACAAATTCACAGCCTAAACTACAAGCGTCATTGATCTGAAATTTTTATGACATATTGGCCATAACGTGAAACCCCCAGGAAAAAAGAGACTTCGATCCTCAGTGTCATAGGTTCGATTCCAGAGGGCCCCAAAGTCCCGATTTTTCCCGTTTGAATGCATTGCCGTGATTTTCGAGAATTTTTAAAAAATACTTTCCGGATAGGTAGAGAAGTAAAACTCAAGGTGCCTATATTTATGGTCTTGGACTTTCGAAAACATCAATGACTTTTACAAAAGTTATCCTGGGTTCGATGCTAGGACGATGCAAAGATCTGCCCTTTAAAATACATGGGAGCCGTTTTTCATTATTTTTTTAGATGAACTTATCGAAATGATAGGATGTTCGTGCTTGGCTGGAAGATGTATGGTACGAATAAGTTTTAGAAAAAAATTTTCATAAGACCGTACTGTTCCTGGGTTCGAAGCCAGAGCACAATAACGTTTCTCTCATAAGGAATATAAAGGAAAAGTGGGACGTCATTTGAGGCAGTAGTAACCAATATTTCTGCTTGAATTTGCATACGCGGTTAGAGATGGTGTTTTTCTGTTGTGCTGCATAGAAAGTATTGCCTGAAAGACCCGGGTTCGATGCCGGGCGGTAAAAATATCCCCCATATATAATACTATGGGGTATCTTTTCATAATTTTTTTATGCATTTATCGATATGTAAGGGAGCTCTAGCTTAGATGGAAGATGTATATTAACACTTTGTTTAAGAAAAAAAATAGATAAGACCATGCTGTTCCTGGGTTCGATGCCAGAGCACATTATAATTTCTCAAATAAGGAGTGTATGTGAATAGTAGGACGTCGTTTGAGGTAGTTGCACCTAATAGGTTTGCTTGAATTTCACACATAGTTTGATATGGTAATCTTCTATTTTGCTGCATAGTAAGTACACCAGAAAGACCGGGGTTCGCTGCCAGGCGATTAAATTGCAGCGAATTCTACGAATATTTTGAATTTTTTTTTTCTTTTGATGTCCGTCCCGATATGATGCCGATATGAAATTAGTGTTGTCGATCTGCTTGCAGTATGCAAGCAACATTTTACTCGTATATTATACGAGTAAAATGTTGCTTGCATACTGCAAGCACATCGAATACACTAATTTTAAGTCAGCATCATATAGAGTTAGTCCTCAAAAGAAAAAAAAAATGGATGGAAAATATTCTTAATTTCCGCTGCAAATTATTCGTCTGGCATCGAACCCAGGTCTTCCCGGTCATACTTACTATGCAGTACCATAGAAGATCACCATCTGTAACTATGTGTGAAAATTCAAGTAGAAATATTAACTGCAACTGCCTTAAACGACGTCCTACTTTTCCCTTATATTCCTTATAAGAGAAATGCTAATGTGCTCTGGCATCAAACCCAGGAATAGTACGTACTTAAAGAAATTTTTTTCTAAAACCAATTCTTTTCATACATCTTCCAGCAAAGTACGAACTTCCTATCATTTCGATAAGTGCATCAAAAAAATTGTGAAATGCTAACCCTATGTATTTTAAACGGGAGACATATTTGCCACCTGGCATCGAACCCTGATCTTTCTGGTAATACTTTTTATGCAACATAATAGAAAATCACTATCTCTAACTGTGTGTGTAAATTCAAGTAGAAATATTGGCTGCAACTGCCTTAAACGACGACTTACTTTTCCCTTATATTCCTTATGAGAGAAATGTTAATGTGCTCTGGCATCGAACCAAGGAATAGTACAGGCTTATGAAATTTTTTTCTTAAACCAATTCTTAATATATATCTTCTAGCTGAGCGAAAATTTCCTTACATTCCGGTAAGTGCATCAAAAAAAATAATGAAAAACTATCCCCATGCATTTTAAATGCGGGATTTTTGCATCGTCCTAGCACGAACCCAGGAGGTTCTCATTAGTAGTCATTAATGTTTTTAATAGTTCTTGATCATATCTGTGAGCTCCTTGAATTTCGATTCTCTACCTGTCCGGGAAGTATTATTTAAAAAATTTTGAAAATCGCCACCATGTATCCTTATGGAGAAAATCGGGACTTTGGGGCCTTCTCGAATCGAACCCATGACACCGAGGTTCAAAGTCGGAATTTTTCTGGAGGTTACACGTCATGGCCATAACGTCGTAAAAATTTCAAGTCGGTGGCACTTGTGGAACATGGTTAGAATTTTGATCCCCTATATATATATAACTTATACGAGTAAAATGTTGCTTGCATACTGCAAGCAGATCGACAACACCAATTTCATATCGGAATTATATCGGGACGGTCCACAAAAGAAAAAAAAAAGATTGAAAATATTCCTTAAATTCGATGAAATTTCATTGACTGGCATCGAACCCGGGTCTTACTGGTGAACTTACTAAGCAGCACATTAGAAAATCACCATCTCTAACTATGTGTGAAAATTCAAGCTGAAATATTGGCTACAACTGCCTCAAAAGTCGTTCTAATTTTCACGAATGTAAATGGCTCTCTGGATTCGAACCAAGGACGATCTATGAAAACTAAAACATGTTTTTAAAATGTATATGTTTTCTATCTATATGCCTAATTTCATGTTTTAATATTATTGGGAAGGGGTTTAAATTCAATCTTAAAATTCGGTTAATTTACTGATTGCAGAGACACCTGGTGTTGAACCCAGGATATATTGGTAGCTGTGAATAGACAGTATGACTTATTAGGACTTCATCTTATTTCATACAAAGTTTGAAGTCGATATCATACCGGGAAGTACCTAAAACGTTTTTCGTTTATCTCCATAAGAAATACATGGAGGAATGTAAATGGCTCTCTGGGATCGAACCAAGGACCATCAGTGAATATGTAAAATTTGATTAGGAAATATATTTATGATCTACAACTCCCTGCCGAATTTCAAGTTTCCATGACATCGGGAAAGGGTCCAAAAAAAATCTTAAAAATCGCCACAATGCATTTTAAACGGCCGATTTTTGCCTTGACCTAGCATCGAACCCAGGTTATTTTCTGTAAAACTCATTTATGTTTTCGATAGATCATGACCATATATAAAGGCTCCTAGAGTTTCGATTCTCTACCTATCCGGGAAGTATTTTTTAAAAATTCCCGAAAATCTATGTAATGCATTTAAACGGGAAAAATCGGGACTTTGGGGCCCTCTGGAATCAAACCCATGACACTGAGGATCAAAATCACAATTTTTCTGGCGGTTAATTGTTATGGCCAATACGCAGTAAAATTTTGAAATCTATCACGCTTGTGGTTTAGGCTGTGAATTTGTATCCTATCTATCTATATACCTATCAATATATATGAATGAATCCGGAGAAGCATCTATATATAATAGATATAGGTATATCCGGAGAAGCGTCTATATATAATAAGACGAGTAAAATGTAGCTTGCATACTGCAAGCAGATCGGCAATACTAATTTTATATCGGCATCATATCGGAACGGTCCTCAAAAGAAAAAAAAGGATTGAAATTTTTCTTAAAATTCGCTGACATTTCATCGTCTGGCATCGAACCCGGGTTTTTACTGTAAACTTACTATGCGGCACAATAGAAGATCACCATCTCTGACTATGTGTGAAAATTCAAGCAGAAATATTGGGTGCAACTGCCTCAAACGACGTTCTACTTTTCACGAATGTAAATGGCTCTCTGGATTCGAACCAAGGACGATCATAGATATCTAAAATATGTTTCTGAAGGTTATTAATGATCTATATCTTTATGCCACATTTCAACTTTCTATATTATTGGGAAAGGTTTTAAAATAATTCCTAAAAATCGGATCAACTTCTGATTTCAGAAACACCTGGTGTCGAACCCAGAACTTATTGTGAGCTGTAAATGCACAGTTTGATTTGTAAAGACTTGCTATTGTATCATGCAAAGTTTGAAGTCGATAGCATGCCGGGAAGTACCTAAATTTTGTTTCCATTATCTCCGTAATAAATACATTGAGAAATGCAAATGGCCCTCTGGGATCGAACCAAGGACCATCAGCGAATACGTAAAATTTGATTATGATATTTTTTTATGGTATCTAACCTCATACCGAATCTCAAGTTTCTATGCCATCGGAAAAGGGTCCAAAAAAATCTTAAAAATCGCCATAATGCATTTTAAACGGCCGATTTTTGCCCCGACCTAGCATCGAACCAAGGATAATATTCGTAGATGTCTTTATGGTTTCCTTTAGATATGCACGGCATCTAGCGATCCCTTGAATTTCAAATCTCTCCTTTACCGGGAAGTGCCTCAAAAAAATTTTCGAAAATCCCCGCCATGTATTCTTATGGACAAAATCGCGACTTTGGGGCCTTCTGGAATCGAACCCATGACACCGAGGTTCAATGTCGGCTTTTTCCTGGAGGTTGCACGTTATGGCCAATATGTCGTAAAAATTTCAAGGCAGTGGCACTTGTGGAACATGGTTAGAATTTTGATCCCCTATATATATATAGGTATATCCGGAGAAGCGTCTATATATAATAGATCTATATATAATAAATAGGTATATCCGGAGAAGCGTCTATATATAATAGATACATATAAAGCCCTGGAGGAAAGAAAACCTGTTTGATTCAAATTTTGAAGTCCATATCATACTGTGAAGGTCCAACATTAAGACTCGTTATCCCCATCTGAAATGCATAGGGTAATGTAAATGGCTCTCTGGGATCAAAGCAATGACGATCAGGGAAATCTAAAACAGTGTAACAAAGTTTTAAGTTTCTATGTCATTGAGAGGGGTTCATAAAAATCGTAACCAATTTAAGGGATGCCTGGTGTCGAACCCAGGACCTATTGGCAGATATGAATACACATTACGATTTGTTAGGACTTAATCCTGTTTAATGCAAAGTTTGAAGTCGATATCATGCCGGGAAGTACCTAAAGTTGGTCTCCTTTATTTCCATAAGAAATGCATTGAGGAATGTAAATATAGCTCTCTCGGATCGACTCAAGGACAATCAGAGAAACATTAAATATGTATATAATATACATAAATCCATAATAAATAAATCCACATGCCGAGTTTTAAGTATCTATATTTTCAGGAAAGGGTTTTAAAAAAATCTTAAAAATCATCGCAAGGATTAACATTGAAGATATCTTTCTGGTTTTTGTCGGATACGCACGGCTTCCAGCGATCCCTTGAATTTCAACTCTCTACTTTGCTGGGAAGTGCCTCGATAAAATGTTTGAAAATCCCCTCAATACATCTTTATGAAAAAAATCGGTACTTCGGGGTCACCATGCATCATACCCATGACACTGAATTTTAAAATACCTATTTTTCTGGTGGTTACACATCGTTACACACTGCCTCAAACAACGTCCTACTTTTCATATATGAGTAAAATGTAGCTTGCATACTGCAAGCAGATCGACAACACTTATTTCATTTGGGCATCATATCGGGACGGTCCTAAAAAGAAAAAAAAAAGGTTGAAAATATTCTTAAATTTTGCTGCAATTTAATTGTCTGGCATCGAACCCGGGTCTTTCTGGTGATACGTCCAATGCAGTACAACAGAAAATCACCACTTCTAACTACAGTAGAACCCCGGTAATCCGGACACTCGCTAATCCGGAACCCTCGGTAATCCGGACGGTCCATTGGGAGTTATGCAAACCCGCAACTTTTTCTTGTGAACATATAAACACGCATATTACATAGTAACAAGAAACGAGAGGTGGACAGACTATTTGAAAAATTTCTCCATTGGCTGCATTGATGTGATGGAGAGCGAAGTATTTCGTTTATTGTGATAATACATCTAAGTTGTGATACTTTTCTGAGACAGCATTTTTCCATTAGAGGAATGCTTAGTATGTGCGAGACTAAACATTTTTGAAAGACAATAAAGTTTCAGTTGCAGCAGGGTATCACTTCTCAAACATCACTTTCATTATAAAGCTATGAGAGAAAAGGCGTAAAAAACAATCCTTCCCTTTAATGGACGTCCAATGAGGATGACCATGCATGGGCTATAGAGATCGAGGGCAAAAAAACACTTGGGTCACACGAGAATTATTTTTGAATTGGTTTAAAATAGAATTCGTTCCAGCAGTTCGACAACATATGAAATCCGTCAATTTACCACAACGTGCTTTATTGTTGCTTGAAAATTGTCCTGGCCATCCTTCTGCAGAAGAATTGTGCATTGATGACGGTGAAATTTCCGCAATTTTTTTGCACCATAAAACGACTGCGCTGATCCAACCATGGATCAAAATGTTATTCAAAGCATTAAGTTAGGATATCGTAAGTTGCTTCTTACAAATATTCTTAATGATCATGTGAACAATGAAAATTTGGAAAATGCACTGAAAAAGGTAAATTTAAAAGATGTCGTGTTCAATCTAGCTAGCTGTTTGGCATCTGTGTCTAAATTATTGATCAGCAAGTCGTGGAAAAATTTACTCCCAAATTTTATTGGTTCGCTAAGGCTGACGACAGTTTGGCTCGAAACGAAGCTTTAACAGATGATGAAATTATCAGAACAGTAACGGCAGAAGATGATGATGATGACGACGACGACCACACTGTGGACTCCGTCAAAATTTCTCATTTTGAGACTTTGGCGGCACTCAGTACATCATTGAAGTTGGCCGAGGAGCAAAATTTTGAAGCACATGAAATTATGCTCTTTAGACGTTTTAAAAACCGCGCACTTGATTTAAAAATAAGAACGGTCACGCAAAGGAAAATAACTGACTTTTTTGCTCGCTGATAATATTCATTCACTCTATATGTTGTAATACCTTATGTAATATATACATGCATTATCTGTACAATGTAATTTTCGAGAAAAAATGTTTTTTGAGTTATTTTTTGAAAACCTCGCTAATCCGGACGCCTATGTGCCTGAATTCGTCCGGATTACCGGGGTTCTACTGTATGTGTGAAAATTCAAGCAGAAATGTTGGCTTCAACTGACCCAAAGGACGTCCCACTTTTCCCATATATTCCTTATGAGAGAAATTTTAATGTGCTCTGGCATCGAACCCTGGTACAGCATGGTCATATATAATTTTTTTCTTAAACCGAGTCTTAATATACATCTTCTAGCAAAGCAAGATTTTCCTATTATTTCGATTAATACATCAAAATAAATAATGAAAACTAACTCAATGCATTTTAAATAGGGGATATATTTACCATCTGGCTTCGAACCAGGGTCTTTCTGGTAATACTTTCTATGCAGCACTAAAAAAGATCACATTCTTTAACCATGTTTGAAAATTCAAGCAGATATATTTGGTGCAACAGCCTCAAATGACGTCCTACTTTTCCCTTATATTCCTTATGAGAGAAACTTTTATGTGCTCTGGAATTGAACCCAGGAACAGTAAGGTCTTATCTACATTTTTTCTTTAAACTAAGCTTAATATACATCTTCCATATAAGGGAGATCTTCCTATCATTTCGAGAAGTTCATGAAAAAAAATAATGAAAATCTACCTCAATTTATTTCAAATGGGGGTTTTTTGCATCGACCTAGCATCGAACTCAGGATATTTTTCGTAAAACTCATTTATGTTTCCGATAGATCATGACCATATATATGGTCCTATATATAACTCCTTGAGTTTCGATTCATTACCTATCCGGAAAGTATTTTTTTTTAATTCCTGAAAATCAAAGCAATGCATTTAAATGGGAAAAATCGGGACTTTGGGGCCCTCTGGAATCGAACCTATGATACTGAGGTTCAAAATCACATTTTTTCTGGCGGTTACCCGTTATCTACATCTACATCTACATTAATACCCTACAAGCCGCCTTTCGGCGTGTGGCAGGGGGTGTAAACACCAGTTGAATCTAAATTACTTCCTTATTCGATTATTGTCACGTATTGTTCGCGGAAAGAATGAATCTCTGAAACGATTCGTCCTAGCATCTATTTCTCTTAACTTACGGTCATTATCGGATCGACCGACGTAGCAGGGGGGTTGCAAGATACCGATTGTATCTTTGGAAAATGTAGTTTCCCTGAATTTATTAAGCAATCGCAGCCTAGCTTCCAATCTCCTTTCTTTCAAGGATTCCCAACCTACGTCTGAGAGCATTTTTGTAACGCTTGCTTTTTTATCGTAGCATTTCTTAACAAAACGAACCGCTTTACGCTGCACTTTCTCGAGTTCACGAGTACACGTTTCATCCGCCGGATCCCATATACTTGCCGCATATTCCAGAAGGGGTCTGACCAAGGTAAAATAACATCGCTCTCTCACCTTTTCGTCGCATTTACCGACAATACGCTTTACAAAGCCAAGCCTTTTACTTGCTTTGCCGCAGATTTTTCGAATATGCGTGCTCCAATTTAAGTTATTAGTAATGTTGATCCCGAGATATTTAACTGAATCTACTACTTTGATACTAATTCCATTAATTTTGTATGGGTAATTTGGACGCATTTTTTTCTTTTCGAAGAAATTAACTACGGAGCATTTACTTACGTTAATATCTAATTCCCATTTTTCGCACCACCTTTGGATGAGGACTAAATCGTTTGAGAGAGATGTCCGGTCTTCCTCGTTTGTTATTTCCCTATACATAACCGAGTCATCCGCAAATATCCTCACATTACTAACTATCTCGTCACTCAAGTCATTGATATAAATAAGGAAAAGAAGAGGTCCAATTACACTGCCTTGAGGTACGCCAGAGGTAACTTTGACTCTATTTGAGCTAACGCCATCCAGTACAACTTGTTGTTCCCTCTCGTAGAGAAAACGTTATGGCCAATACGTCGTAAAAATTTCAAGTAAATCACGCTTGTGGTTTAGGCTGTGAATTAGTATCCTATCTATCTAGGTATATACATGAATGAATCCGGAGAAGCATCTATATATAATAGATATTCCTTATGTGAGAAATTTTAATGTGTTCTGGCATCGAACCCAGGAATAGCATGGTCTTATCTATTTTTTTTCTTTAATGGAGTCTTAATATACATCTTCTAGCAAAGCTAGAACTTCCTATCATTTCAATAAGTACATAAAAAAATAATGAAAAACTACCCGTGTATTTTAAATGGGAGATTTTTGCATCATCCACGCATCAAACCCAGGACATTTTCCGTAAAAGTCATTAATACTTTTGATAGATCATGATCATATCTGTTGGCTCCTTGAGTTTTGATTCTCTACCTATCTGGGAAGTATTTTTTAGAAATTCCCGAAAATCAAAGGAATACATTTAAATAAAAAAAAATCGGGATTTTGGGGCCTTCTGGCAACGAACCCATGACACGGAGGTTCAATGTCGCTTTTTTCCTGAGGGTTTGACGTTAGGACCTATACGCTGTAAAAATTTCAAGTCAATGACGCTTGTGGTTTAGCCTGTGAATTTGTATCATAGTGGGGCACAGCATATACAGCAACACAATCACAGGATCACATTGGAAAATTTAAAACTGAAAAAATCGATACAAAGATCCTCAAAACTAAATGCCTATGAAAGCATTATCAGACACCAGAACACAGAAAAAACAATGAATAGCGACATGGACCCCATCCCCCGCTCTTCCTTTTTTGGGACCTGCCCCAAGACGCAAGTACCAGAGGACCATCGACGTCACTTTGGAGAATCCGAGTTCTTTTCAGACCCTTGCAAACGTCACAAGAAGTCCCACTCCACCCCCCACACAATACAGACCCCACACCTTGCCGGTTTTGCTTTGTATTTTATGACCTCCGAGGACAGTGGCACAGCCTTGGAAAAGCACTTTTGGTACAATAAAAGTGCGGCATTCCTTTCTTGCTTTCTTGGACTACCAGGAAGTAAGAGGAGGAACGCTGACAAAGACAGCTTTCGAAGATTTTGAACCTCTAACTAAAACATGGATATAATGTTTATGAAAACCTATCAAAATAATGTTTACTAAATTTTTCTCCATACATATTCATTGAACCACATGTTGAGAATGTATCCATTAAATACCATATTAGTCAATTGACAATGATGTACATCAGTTTTGACAAACTCATTCAAACAATGGAACATTTATAGCTATTGGTAAGATTCTTGCGTGCCATATCACACCTACAAATTTTATTTTGAAGTGAGAATGTAGAAATATAGGTAGGGTAAATAAAACACGTAATGTCGTTTAGTGAATTCAGTTCATACAATTGATAAAGTATTGTTTTTATTTATTTATTTTGGGCCACAAATCACAACGAGGGCCCCATTTTGTCTGGAGGTCAACATTTTGACATAACATTAGTAAACGATTGTATACAAATGCAACAAATAGAGAGTGCTACTTTCTTTTTAATTATTTCACATTCTTAATCTTAATTCTTATTTAACATGTCTTAACTGAATTTATGTTAAATTGAAAAAGTATTTTAAATAAAGAATTCTGTATATCTCTGTATGGCTGCCGTCTGTCACGTTGCCTGTATTCAGTGGTCAATGTTTCAACTGCCGTCGTCTAAAGCAGCATTCCAGAAATTAATGACTGTTAAGAGGGACGACATTTTGACAGTATTCCAGAATTTGACCTGAAGACAACTGCTGTAGTCAAAACGTTGTCCAGAGAAAACTAAAAACTGGACAGAGAACCATGCTGAGATCACCTGAATACCACAATAATCTACTAAGTATTCTGTTGTTTAATTCAATTCAAGCAATTGGCCATCTTTCCACGCCTGAAATTCACCCTTGATGTTATATATTTAGGTAATACTGTTATTTAACGACGGCCTACTGATAGATAGAAGAATTTTGTTTTAACTATTCGACACGTGAAAGATGTATGTAAGGTTATTTGTTTCCATGCATGCATATTGCTAACACATTTCAGAGAAAAATTGGTAAACATACCGAAATTGATCATTTTCAGTGGACTGCTACTTGGTTATAAGATGCGATAGCCAGATCAACTTTCAAATGGTCCATAGCAGTATGAACTGACTACTCAGATACAACATATTCATAAATAATGAGAAATCAGGGAAAAGGGGAATTCGTACAGAGCTTTTTTGAATGCATGAAGAGAAACTACAGTGGCGTTACCGGGGGCAGTGAGAATATTTCCCTTCCTTCCCCGCCTCCAACAACTGCGCTCAGAAAACGGACCAACCCTTAAATATAAGGGGAAACCCAGATGAGAGAGCATTATTGTTTATCAGAGGGCTTATGTATTATTTTCCCAATAACTGCTGTATCATTTAAATAATCCTCATTCCAATGGAGTAGTTGTTTGGGTAATGTATTCCCCAAATAACCTGCATTTTAATGTATCATAATATCATATTCACAAAAATGGCTTTTAATATTTAGAGTGAAAACCATCGGAATAAATATATAATATAATTAAATAAATAGTATAATAAATATATTACAATATAATTATTATAAAATTCTTCTCCAGTACTATATATTATAGCTGCCAATTCAGCAGTGCTTTTCCAAACTCTATTGAATTCTTCCTCAAATGATATCCTCAGTGGATTTATTTACCAGTTTAAATGATTAGCTTGAAAGGAGAAACCGGAATGATTACAAAGCAATGTTTCAACATGCGTCGAATAAACAAAATCAGGAGTTTTTATCAAAAGAATTTTCCAAAAAAAACACGCAAAAGATACTAGAAATAAAAGTTTATTTGTTTTCAGTGCCTTTTATAGTAAAAAAAAACAGTGTATAATTAGGCTGAGCTTAGAAACACATAGATTATAAATGCCAAAATTATAGTAAGAATTAAGCATCATAAAAAGTATCAAAAATTGACAATAAATTATTACAGACATGTTTTAAATATGAAGACGCTTTTGATAGGGAAAAATATACAATATCCAAGAAAATTCTAATAAGTTAAAGCGATTTTAACAAGAGCCGATGTAGGTATAGGCCAGCCGCTCTAAGATGAAACAATAGCAAACATACATTAGTAGATGACGTTCTATCATTCCAACGATGGCCAAGTGATGACCGCCATTTCGTTCAATGCAATGGAGAAACTCCAAAACATCTTTTTCAAATTTTCTTAGCAACACTTCAATCGCCGCTCTCTAACAGAAATTTAGAAAGAAAGCAGTCAATCGCTCCTTCAAGGAGTAAGATTGTTTCATCAACAAACATGATGCAGTCATACTCTAATGAGAAGGAAAAAAATTCTATTTTTCTAACATTTAAAATCTCTTGCCTCCGCAAACGTAAGTCCCGCCATGTGACCATTTTATGAGCAATGGGAAGGTCGTGTTTGTAAGGGACTTTAATTCCGACGCAAAGCATCTGCCTCTCTAGCTTTGTCTCCAACTTCTCCAAAGGAATCCACAACTGACGAGGGGGGCCCCTCCCATGGTGGACATTTTGCAAAACTAAATCAGACGACAGTTACATTCTGGAAACTCGGAGCGCTAGAGCAGCCTTAACCCAGTTTTGAATCTTTATTATTAATACTTCAAATGTTATGCTCAATATTTTATTCTTACTTCTATGTATTCCTTCATTACAATGTTTTAGGAGAAAAATTGTATACTCCTTCATGATTAGTTGGGAAGGTTAAAAGAAATACGGGATTATTTATCTAACAGTCGGTAAACACAGACAACAAAAGGGTGAGGGATGAAGAAATTCCCTGCAGAAGGAGTTCCATAGAAGACAAACATAAACACAACTCCAAAAATGGACCTTAAAGTGAGTATGAAAACAATTTGAGGCCAGACTGCCTGAGACTTACAACCGTGAATGTTTTCATTTGTTTTATAACAATCTATTTTCAACTATAAAAAATATTAAAATGTTATTATTTAGGTATTCAATTAATTTTGATTGATAAAAAATTTCTGAATTAGAAAAAATAAAGAGACAAGAGAGTGGGTCCAAAATGATCTCTGCCGTCCTTGAGCGAATGATTAACTAATTATTATTGTCAAAACCACAGGCACAGAGAAGCAAATATCTGACTATGCATTAACACTTGATGAGCTACATGGAACAAATATCTTACTTCTGAAATAAATTTTTGTTATAAAAATGAACTTGAAAACAAGATTTACCCTATACTAATAACCTTTTGCACATCAAAAGATTTAAATCATATAAATAAGTCAAACAGACCTGCTGACAACTACTTCACTGAGTACATTGCATCCTAACCATCTCGTCTTTTATTCAAATTTCAGTTTTTTAATTGAAATTTGCTTGCTAATCACAGTTTCTGCTATAAGACAATATGTATTATATGCTGTTAAAGTATCAATTTTGTGGAAAAAAGTGCACTTGATACAATATAATCATCAATTATATTAATTAATGTTAATTATAATCACATTCAGAAGTTTTACGTGAATAATGCCTTTTGTTAAACAAAATACTGAATTCTGGCTGAAAACTGAGCTAGTCACGAAGATTACGATATTTTGTAGAAAAATATTATTTTGAAATTTTAATAAAAACCAAAGATTACTTATTTTCCTAATTGGTCCTGAACAATTTTTTTATAGTTGAGATTATACATTGAGATACAGTAACTACACATACAGCACTCTATACTTGTACAGTAAACACTGCTGTGGCCTCATATCTTAAGAGGCGCATTCAAATTGTGGGCAAATGATTTTTCTATTTTTGACACTTTATGATCGAGTAAATACAGTATTTATTCCATCATTCATACATAAGGCTTTAAATTGATTGTTTGTGCAAATATTTCATCATTATTGCACAACTTGCCATCATAGCATCAGAAATTGAAGGAGAGAATGTTCTATCGCAGTAGTTTAATTGGCTAAGGCATCATCCGGGCAAGTGGAAGATCTGGGTTCGAGTCCTGGCTTCAGCAGACTTTTTCTCCTTCACCACTTCTCAAAATGCAAGCATGTGTATTTTCATCGCTTATATTGCTATTAGCTATTTCAGCTTTGCGCAATTGAAATTATCTTCTTTGCTTCTGTAAGACGAGATCTGAAGGCGATGATTATCAATATGGATGGCATTTACTACTTGCACTCGATAACCAACTCAATGTAATTCCCAGCTATCTAAAGCGTCATGCCGAATTTGTCCATCCAACGTTTAGGATGAACATGCACAATTTTCCTATTTGGTACTTTCTTTTATAGAAAAGTTCTTATTTTAAATTAAATCATCAATGGCAATAGCTTATTTCTATCTGCAGTATAGGCAACAAATACAATGAAACAAAATGGCCAAAAATATTTGGTCCGTCTTGTACTATGAATTCAAATATGTTTGTATATAAGTATGCACATCAGCCTCGGCTTCTCCAGGAAATATCAAAAATTTCGAATGGTTAGCAGTCACAAGTAGATAAACATGCATGGCTCCTGTCCTATTTATTGTATAACAACAAATCAAAATCCAAATATTGGCCATGGTTTCAGCTGTAAAATCCAATAAAATGTTTCTCTCCAAGCAGGTTTTAGATTTTTAAAAACAATATTTCATCAAATTTATGTTTGTCTTTGTCATTGCATCAAGTAGACAGTTGTTGTCTGTAGAATACAATTTTTAAGTAAAAAGCTCGAATTTAAAACAAAAAGTGTGGAAGACCATTTCCCCACCCAGAAAAATCAGTTGAACTTCGTATTTTTTCATTTACTTATGCTTTGTGTGCAGCTCAATTGCATCTGCTGTCAATTGGAGGTTACTCGATTCTTATTAGTGATTCTCGCTTTTGGATATAAAAATCAAAACCTTAATTTCTATGCAAGATTTCATCTCGAAATAAACTGTGAATGAGAATTTAAAAGTGTACCTCAATTTCATTTGTGGTAAGTTATCCATCACATGAAAAAATAAAAATGTGTCGAGCAAAACATTGAGTGGTCAACTTTTTTTGAGGTTACTTCAATATTTAGTCAAAGGTCCTCGCTGATGATGCAAAGAAGAAATGAGGAAGAAAACAGAATTGTACATCACATCAGCAAAGAGTAATGGCAGTTTTAAAAAGTTTCACGGTTGAAAAACTCGAGCTTTCATTCATTTTGCCATCTATTTATTGCTGTTATAACTACAAAAACAAAATTTTCCCTATGATGTTGATAATGTCATTCTTATTCAAATATCATCATAAACAAAGTTGAAATGGACCAACTACCAATGATGCTTTCATCCTTGACTTGAATGTGTAGCAGCACCGGAGGGACTGGTGGTGGAGGTGGGGGACTCCATCTGGAAGATAACCCAAGAGAAGCGAAGGACAACTTTTGTCACGGGATTTTTTATGAAAATTTTTGTGGTGATGCAGGAAGTGGAGTAATGAAAAACTATATTGCCGTTCATCTAAATGGGCCTTAGTTTCGTTGCAATAATTAATTGAAAATTGACAATCTGGTTAGGCAACCCTGCATTACACACCCACACTAGACCAAATCTGTAGGGAATAACCCGCTGCTTTCGAGTAATTATCTAATATTATTTTTATTTCTTTTGATAAATATTTTCTTGTTACTCACTGATAGACATAAGGGCTATATTTCCATTATTTCACCTGATACCCGATAGGATAACCGTATTTCAACCAAATGAACTTCGATGACGGAGAGCCTCGCTAAAAGTAAGATGAATGTTTCGTAAAAATGCTTTATCGAATCATTCGATGTTCGTTGGTACTAATTACATTAGCTGTTTCCTTGTACTTGATACAATAGCATTTGTAAGTGCTATTTTTCATTTAACGACTATCCTAAGAATGTAAAAGGAACTTGCGTTCGACTAATTCAGAATTTCATACCTAAAAGTAGCAGATTACTTCCGGAATTGAAAAGTATTACCAATCACTAGGTGCTTTATAGTTGTGTGTCAGATAGTAAACAATCTTCTCTGACTACTTATACGCTGGCAACTCCTTGGACTAGATACTTTAACGGCCATGAATTTTATTGAAAATCTCGCAAGTGTGATAATATCCAAGAAGGCACGTTACTTAGGGAGGGAGCCATTGCGAGGTTTATGGAGATCATTGAGGATAATATTTATATAGAATAGGATATGTTATTCCTTGAATATGAAGATGCAGAATTTGTGAATGATACCGATGAGGGAGCAGAATCGAGAGATAGCAGCCCTCCTTCAAAAGAAGATACCAGTGATTCCAATGAGCCATCACCGAATATCTGAAGTACCTTCGTGCTCCATTGGATGTGAATATTAAGATTGTTAATCTTGCTAGGGAACATCCAAAATGGTTGCTATCAACCTTGAAAAGACTAGGTTTACAATTATTACAAAGCATATCTCAAGTCACAATGTGGAGTGGGGATATTACAAATCGAGGAACACGATTTATTAAGCCGCCATTACTGATGCGGGGTGTTTCTACACCCCAGCGTAGTGACCATTTTTTCTGGTTTGGTTTTATGACCCCTTCTTCTCGGTAGCACAGTTAGTCATTAGAGAAAAATTATTAAATTTAACGTTAAATTGCATTAATCTGGTTTAATTTTCCACTGAAATTGTTGTAAAATGTCTGCTTACAACGAATACGTTGATTACTACAAATACATTTCATCTATAAGGTATAAGAGCCAATTTTCGTTTTATTGTATTATTTCTTTGAGTATTATTATTGAATAGCTCATAAAAATTTTATAAGTCGTAATATCATTGTACAATTTATATATCATACCCAAAAATATCTATAAATGATAACAGATAAAAATAATCAAGAAAGTTTTCGAAGAATACCATGATAAATGAAAAAGTCCGGTGGGGTGTAGAAACACCCTGCACAAGTAACCGTGTAACTAAATAGGGCGCGAGTATCGGTGGATTAAGATGCAAATGATAAATCAATATACGTATGATAGGTTTTGTGAAGCAAGAAAGGGAACGGAGCACATCACCTCCATAATGCTCCAACAGTGAGCTTTATCTGTGGGATATCAGCACCTGTCGACTGAATTCAATGTCACTGATTCGAGATCTTGGCTCGAATAAATTTTTAATTCGATTTTTAAAGAAATTTTGAATACGAAAACAGAAAGCTACAAGTTTTGTTTCCCATAGAGAAGTCGTCAACTGTAGAGAGATTACCAACCAGATAATAAAATCCATGCCAATCAGACAGGGTGTGAATATAGTTAACATTTAAAGAAATTTAACCCATCGAGGAGAAAATATGCTACAACTATGCATTGGAAATAGGCAAAAATAACGCCTTCAGACACTGCACAGTAAGCACTCAGAGCCTCTGCTAAAATATTACATTAAGTTATTTTCTTCGTGCAGGAAGTGGGAGGCATATTTGGACTAAAGATGAGCAAAAAAGTGGCAGATTTAGAGTAATAAAAATTAAAATATTTCAGTGACATCTGCAAAATAGCCCTAAAAAACTTTTCTTAAAAAGCCTGGTAAAACCATGTGCATTCACTAATCGTCTTTTATTCATTGCGGATTCATGGAGTGGCCAAACAAGCTCTGCAAACAGTGATCAAGTATGTTTTTCATACAATATGATAAAGGCAAATTGTGCTTGTGAAAGGCAATGCTTTGTAATATGCTCATGGTATGCCCATGTATGTGTTTTTGTCGTTTTTATGGCAATTTTCAGGCAGATTATTGTAAAAGAGCTTAAATGTGATGATTTACTGCAAAAATAAAGACTACAAATACAAAAACCTGTGCACTCACATTATTTTACTTGCTTGACAAATTATTTTAAAAAAGTTGTTGGATGTATAAAGTCATTTCTCAGAAACAGAACATAGCGAGTTGCGTTGGAGGGAATTTTATCTGATGAGGTTTGCATCACATCCGGTGTTCCACAGGGAAGTGTATTAGGACCAATTTTGTTCCTGATATATATTAACGATGTTGTGTATAATGTTGAATGCAAGGTTAGGTTATTCGCTGATGATACTGTTGTGTATAGAGAGATCGTAACTCAAGATGACACTGGGTTTCTGCTGAACAATCTGAATGTTATTTTGGGTTGGTGTAGTGATTGGCAGCTTGAGCTGAATTTTAAGAATTACATTGCCATGACTTTCACACAGTCCACTTAAGTTACCTGCATACTGTATAGAATATCAGGAAATCCCTTGGAGCTCATGATGCATCATAAATACCTAGGGATTACGCTCAGTAGTAATTTTTCCCTTAAAGAGCATATTTGAAGCGTAATGGGAAAGGCAAATGGGATGCAAAGGTTAGCCAGTAGAATTCTTAGGGGATGCTCATCTAAAGGAAAAGAAATATCGTACTTTCCTCTGATTCAACCTCTACTTAAGTATTGCTGTGCAATTTGGGATTCTCACAAAGTAGGATTAATTTCCGATCTTGAGATGGTTCAACATAGAGCAGCAAGGTTCATCAACACAGATTTCATATTTGGCAGCAGTGTTTCGGCTATGATAGAATCCCTCGGATGGAACTCTCTTAGTGGTAGAAGACTTGAGTATCGACGGAAGCTTTTTGATAAATTTATCACTACTGATTTCGGAGAGGAGATAACTGATATTTGTATCCCAGTTATGTACTTTCACAATCTTCGAGAGAAAACAAAAAAGGGATACAGGGAAGTAATTGCCAGGACAGATAGTTACTTTTGGTAGTTTTTCCCGCCAAGTATTAGAGAATCTAATAGCTGTTCAGGTTAGTTAGGGATGTCAGTGTTTTACACTCCCTGCCACACACCACTGGCAGATTGCAGGGTGTAAATGTAAATGTTTTCATGAAAACTTAAACCGCAGTAGACAAGATATATCATCTGGCTAAATTTCAACAGGTTCTCTGTTAAAATTCTTCAATTCATCCACATACAGCCCGAAAAAAAATTAAATACAAGTGATTCTGTGAGTTTGGGGATGATTTCTTTGTAATATTGCCAAACTACTTTAATTTGCAAGTTGGAGTGGTTAATGACTACATGTGTAAGGACCCATCTGCATATTCTGATTTTTTCAATAATCATGTCACCAGAACAAAATCAGCCACTACAGAATAAGTCAGCCTTTTTTGAATTTTAGAAAAATGCATTAAGAAAATGCGAAAAAACTGAGCCCAAGAGGAAAAACAAAACTGATTTAATTTTTAGATTCAGCGACATCCAATAACCAAAAAATGTTGTTGATCAGTGCATATAGTAAAAATCATTAATATTTAAATATTAAAAACTCCTGGATAGCCTGGATACTTGGTGGTGAATTCGATTTTAGCAAATTCCAATTAATATGTACAAAATGATCTTAGCTGACAAAGCATGTTTTAGAATACTACTTTGAATATATTTTACTCCCAATTTTTTTTATTTTTAACATATTCTTTGAGGCTATGTTTTGACCCTACATTTATGATTTCCCATTCAAAATTCTTTAAAGATTCAAAATTTGAGGATTTTGGAAGCCAAAGAAAAAATAAGTAAGAAGAATAAGTAAGAATGCCAGTACAATGAAATGATTACTAAATATACTTCCAGTCCCTCAATTACAATCATTACATGTAACCTTCATTTTAATTTACAAAACAAAATTCAGGATACACAATTTTCTTCCCAAAAGAGATAAATTTTAAAGAGCGTTCAATACCCACAGCAATAGAAAATAAAAAGAATTCATAAATGTATCACAAGAATCAAAGAGTCTCCCTGAAAGATACATTGAATCCTTAGTATCTGCAGATTCATTCCTTGGATCGTCAGCCAGCTTCATTCAGAAGGAAGCTCAAGTCAGCACCAACATCATACTCCTTTGGGCACTTTCCTCTTTAAAGAAAACATTATTGCATGTAACACATATTAGATAATTAAGATAAAATACAACTATTAACAACCATGGTGCCCACATTGCATGGTTGAACAATTAACAAACAACATGGTCTATCATCAGCTCAATTTAATTACAATTTCTTTCTAGGCTCCCGGATAGTCATGTGGACAGCGCGTTTGCCTTTGGTGAAAGCGGTCCCAGGTTCGAATCCCGGTGGGAGCCAATGTGTGATATGACCTAAGCTGTCGAAGCACTTTTAACAATACTACTACTACAATTTCTTTCTGAAACTTTACTTTCAATTTACTATTTCCATAGACATCTTAAATAATACGAAAAATGGGAGGGGAAAAACAATTTCAAACAATTTTTATCTTCTGAAGCTGAAACTTTAGTGTAGATTTACATATAATGAATGACCTGCAACTTTGGAACAACAGTGGTTAGGGATGATAAGAAATTAACATTAAGCTATTTAATTTTTTCAATTAAGTGATGTAAGGGATTGTAATCTTTTATAGGATTTTCACTCTGCACCATAAGAGATGTGACTGTTTAAATATTCAATGCTATGACCCCCCCTAAGGTAAGTACTATTGTCTGATTAAAAAAACAGTATAGATCTGGACTTAGATGCTTTCCTTTAACAATCTGAAGTAATAATTGAACATGTTATACACCATTTTCAAGGATTCTTTGCCTTTAAAATTCTGAGCATTGTAGTCCAATTTGTTCTCCTACTTAAATTGAGTCACTGTGAAACCAATCGAAATAATTCCAGGAAATTCTCGACTAGGTCATGTTTACACAACTGGGGAGCAAGGCCATGCCTCAAAGAAAAACCAAACTCTCAGCAAAAGTGTGATATATAATGCTGAACCTTGCTTGTGGTTTCTGGGTCAAATCCCCATTGATTTACATTTGATAGCATCTATATTAAAAATGGATCTACTAATTGTATTCTATGAAGTTGGAGTTTTTATGGTAATTAATGATTTACAAAAAATAAGGGAGAGCAATATTTTCTAAATGCAGTAAGGGAGAGGATGTCACTCTGTTGAAGGCCACTTCCCCCATGTAGTACGTGGCAAAGCTGACACAAAAAATAGTTTCTAAATGTTAATAATAAAATCAACTGAATGGAGAGTTACTTTGTGTATTTGTTAGAAATCAGTGCTTTGGAAAATTCTAATTTCAATATTATTTTCTCAATGTTTACAAACATCTTTTCAGGCTTTTTCACTATTTCTTCTAATCAGATAAATTTCATAAACCCCCAGGATATTAACCTTAAGAAATCAATTTGCATAAACTAGCACTCCTTGAGTTCTTTTTATGACTATCATAGGATGTACAGTGGTTTCCATTCTTTTATTCCATTAAATGATATGCACGGTTATTATTTTTGTAGATTTTGAGAACCTTTAACCCTTAACCCTTTTGTTCCCTCCTATTCTTTCTTCTTTTGAACTTGAATAAGCGCTCTTTATCTCAGGAAGTTCTTCTCCTGACACATGCCATACGGAGGATTGCGGAGTATTTATGAGAATGTTGAAAATTACGCTTATGCCTCAAAACTAGTCATGTGAATTTTTGTACTGAGTTGTTATAATTTAATTATCCAAAGGCATGAGATGTGGAAGTTGTGAAAATAAAGAGTATCTGATTATCTTGAAAAAATTCTTATTTATTTCTCATGACAATAGAATGCTTTTCAATTGAGAGAGTTAAACTATTGCTAAATGTAAGAGTTTGTAAAAACAATTAAATTATAGTAATTCATTGAATTATGTACATATATTCTCATATAACATCAATGAAGCTGAAGAAGTTGATTGTAATTCCATGGTAAAGGTGAAGGAGTAATTGCGTCATAAGTGACACTTCCCTCCCCTTCTGACCTCAGAAAAATGATTCAAAGAGGAAATTATTCCAAAGGTGAAAATTTGGTCACATGGAATGAGATTTTTGATTAATGCTTTTATCAAAAGTAAATACTCCTGCTAAACGCTCCTGGCAGCTCGCGGAGTATTTATCTAAAGTATCTAAATCCATCAAAAGATCTTAAAACATGGAGAAAGCTTCAGGACTGCATAGTACACTTTTATTAAAAGTTAGCTCGTTGTTCCTCAATGGCTTAAACCTGGCCAATTTGCAAGAACATTCAGGATTGGATTGTCAAATAATCTTCTTTCTACTCTTCCTGTTATTTTAAACCCATAAGGAGGAAGGATCCCTTTGCAGATAGAGAAGGTTCCCTCTGTTCTGTCCCCTGCTAAAACCCAGATACTTGTGCAAAAGGTCATTCAACCAAACTCGACAGAAATAATGCTGAAGCTGCCAAATTCGCAGAGATTTCATACAATTTTTTAACCACTGATTGTACGGGTTATTTATTTCATTCATTGTACGCAGAGCCCAGTTACAAAGATTGCACATTGGTAAAGGTATTAATAGTAATTAGTTAACCTATGTATTATTATAATTTTATACAAATATTCTTCCATGTTAAAGCCTCTAAAATATGGATAGTAGTAAATTATCGTAATAAAATTAAAGAAATACTATCCAAATGCAAAAACTAGACCATTGTAACAGATCATGTCCTCCATCTTTATTCTCCAACAGTGAGGCTCGCTATGTCTATTTGACGAGTTGAGAGGTTTTTAGGTTCTAGCAGTACATTTAAGCAACAGATACCCATAGCTGATTTATTTCTTTCTGCCACATATTAACAGAGGTTAAAATTTTGTATATTATCTATAAATAAGATCTTAAAAAAAAGTATTAATTAAGATGCAAATGAGTACATTCTAAATTTTATCAGAAATCTTGGTTATTTATGCATTACATTGGTGAAAATCAATACTTTTTTGACTAAATGTATTGCATCATTTTTTCACACGATTTTGTTCTAGGACCCTTTTTCGATGCACACAAATCGCAACATTAAGTCTACGTATATACTCAGTATAAGAAGAGACGCCATATTTCTAGATTTCAGAATAGCTTTCGATTGAGTATCACATGTAAAATTAACTCATAAGTTGATGCTTATGGGATTAATGGAAAAGTCCAAAAGAAATGGAAAAGGACCAATTTTGTTCCTAATTTATATTAACGATGTTGCGGATAATATTAAATGCAAGGTTAGGCTATTTGCCAATCATGCTGTTGTGTATAGAAGGATTGTAACTCAAGATGACACTGGTTGTTTGCAGAACGATCTGAATATTATTTCGTGATGTTGTAGTGATTGGCAGCTCAAGCTGAATGTAAAGAAGTGCATAGCTATGAATTTTACACGATCTACCAACGTTACCAGCTGAATTGCTAGAGCTCTTCATCGATGACGAGTTGAACTTAATGAGAATTACGAAGGAGGGACTAATTCATCCAAATGATGAAGTTTTTACACTTAGCGGATAATAGTAAGTTAGACAGAAGCAATAGGATCTACAAAGTCTTGCCTACGATGAAAAGGATTACACAGAAATGTTTGCAGCATTTGGTGCCTTCCCAGTTCTTAGATTGTGAAGAAGAGATGATAAAATACTATGGAGGATATAGCTGCAAACAATTTATTAGAGGTATCTATAAGTATTGGTGCGTGAGCTCTGACTCTAGATACTCATTAATTCTGATTTCTATCATGGGAAAATTCTTTCAGTAATATAAAACAGGAAGAAGCGTTTGGAAGAGCAGCAGCTCCTCTTCTCACTATGCTGGAGAAAATTCATAAAATGGAATTATCATACAGCATATTCTTTGATAATATTTTTACAGATAAATAATTATTTTCATCTATGATCATTTGAAGTAGTATGTGCCATAATATAATAACCTTCATTTATTTTACTCAATATATAATTTATACGAAAGAAGGTATTGACACATTTGAAAAGATGTGGCTACAATGAAATGGGAGAATCAGAAAGAACCAGATTCCGAAAAATAGTCCGCTACCACCAAAAAATGATCTAAAAGAGGAGGAGAGAGGAAAGAGCTTCGCAGCTCTTTCTATATGCGAAGGAATAGGAATCACTAAGTGGCTGTACAATTCGGTAATTGTGGCAGCTTCATCAATGTATGGAGTTAGGCCATCGATGAAAGCTAAAAGATTTTGTAGGAAACAAAAGAAAATTATTCAGCTTCCATAACCCTACTTCATATCCCAGTATAATAAGCATACGGGTGGAACTGACCAAAAGCATGAACACGTAAATTCACTGCACATTGGTAAGATGTGATTTGTATAAATTACTTACAACTCAGACAATCGAATAATAATAAAAAAAAAGGAAATCATCTGAGCCCAGGACAAAATTATAGTTTAGACGGGAGATTGCTCAGGTGTACTTTATTAGGAACAAGATGGAAAAAAAATCACCTGGTGAATGGCTCAGCAAGGCTTCCACATCAAAAACTGGCTCCACGCAAGAGTTGTGGTTTGATCATTTTTTCAGTAAAATACCGCTAAACAAGAGGAAACGCTGCACTTATGAAGAGTGCGGAGTCAAGGGAGAACAATGTGCAGCAAGTGCGATGTTGGACTATGTGTAGAATGTTTTACAAAAGTACCACACAAAATAATTTAAAAATAAATAATATTTTTGCAATAAAATGCTCTTTTTAAATTTCATCATGGCGTGCGTATTAGTAGCAGTGGGAGGGACTGACGTGCCCATATGGGAATGGGCATTTGCCAGGAACCTATGATTGTTATCTTTTTTAAACTATTTTCTCTTGTTAATTTATGTCATCTGAATACTAATATACGAAAATTAAGGTAATTTTAAAGAAAAAATAATTCTCGTCCTTGGAGGGTTAATAAAGTCCTGCAAGAGTCATTGTCCTGAGCTCCTTTCTTGACTACATGGTTTTGCCAATCGATGTCTGGAAGATTAAAATCCCCTCCAATTATTATTATGCTATTTTTGTTTTACACGAGTAAAAGTTTATTTCACTTTTTTAGGTTACGCAAAACATGACACGAAGAGTTGAGAAGCCAGTAAAAAGCACATACATGTAGATTAGGTTTATTTGGCTGACTAATACGCTCTTGATGCAACCATTAAAACCGATGCAAACAGCCCATTCCATAGGTTTTCTAATTAATTCCCCGAATGTTCAAAGGATACCTCCAACCTGGTTGGATATCTTTCCAACCAGTATTGGTGTCCCTTCCATCCTTTATACCAAAGAAAATTGATCTCATCACCTTTAAGTTGGGTCATTGTGTACTAAAAAATATAATAACAATATTCATACAACAAATAAGATATTAAATGTTATAAATATGTGCAAAACAGCAATGATTAGCTACTGCTACAAGCAACCTTGTGGAGGAATTGGCAAGGACAGAAGGTGCTAGAAAACAGCTTAACCCTTTCGCTATTTTCGGACACGCTCTCTGGTTCCTTACTGAGGGACGGAGAGCGTGCCACTCATGCCCATCAGTTTTAAATGAGTGGGGGAACGCTTCCGATACTCGGAAAGGTTTTCCTTTAGTCTGCCGTTAACCACGAAGGAATACAATCTCATTCTCATACATCGCCAATATGCCCACCATAGTGAAAGGGTTAATTTGACTGAAATTACCTCATTTTCTGCTTCCATAAGAGGCATCTCAAGAGGCATAGAAATGGCATGTTGAGGATTGTTCATCTGTTTTCTTTGCAAGTGACATCTTTTGACTAGCCGTGGTGGCAGAGTGGTTAACGTGCTAGCTCGTTAATGCTCCAACCTCACGGTCCAGGGCGTCAATTTTGTAATAATTCCGACCCGAATGGAATTCAGTTTTCTTCGGAATTATACGTCATCATGGCGCTTTCTTCGAGTGGAATTGCTTTAGCGATTTTTTAACCCATAATTCCGGTTTCCGCCGGAATTAAATTCCGCAGGCGGGTAAAATTTCTTCCTCCTACAAAAAGTAGGTGGAATTCCAAGGCGGAATTTTTAGTAAACAAAAATCATGCAGGTGTGGAGAAAGAGAGTTGAAATGGGTTGGATTCTAAGAATAATGGTTACCTGACTGATTTATTATTGCAGTTATTCATTAGATATACGTTATATTTAAGCAAACAAAAACCTGTGACTTATCAAATTACTAGAATATGTCACTTCAATTAATGAATTACACTATAAGTCATTCAATGCTAACAAGCCCTCAAAGAAGATGTGCTGCCTATTTTTGTGTATACCCTAACCAATAAGTTTTAGCAATTTTAACTTAAATATCATACCAAAAGAAACTGGATGACTCAGTGAACAAAAAGAGAACTTTCATAATGGAATGAATGAAATGCCCTGTGTGGTTTCCTAATAAATTTGTGGGGAAAAGTTATAGGATTGTTTATAAATCTTGAAATTACGACTTAGATATATTCAAATTACATTGTAGTAGGAGGAAATAGCATCTTTTATAATTTCCAAGGATTTCAGACGAAATAGTTATATAAAGGAAGAGAAATAAACCTCAAAGAGAAGTTTCAATTGCAAATACAAAGAACACATATTAATCGTATTAGAAATCCAACGGTTGGGACTAAATTCATAATCAACAATACATTTCAAATACACAATTATTCTATTACTAAAAATATGCCCATTAAATAAGAACAAATAACATAATAAACATTCTCGATGAAAGGTTTTCTTAACGATGCAAGGGACCAAACGATCTAATTACATCATGTAAAGAGATCCACCCGCTGAATACTACATAACTTGTTCTTTTCAATACTTTTTCATCAATACTTACGCTGCCATGTTATAAACTATACCAAACTGATACAGATATTCACACTATATTGGAGAACCCGCCTTGCATTGACTGCAAATTCGCATCTATTGCGTTATCGGTTAAGGGTACATGAAACTTCTTTTTGGTGCATAGGTTTTAGAGTGAAATAAATTGAATAAGTATTATTTATTGATGTGATGAATTGATGTATTTAATGCCATGCTACAATACTAAAATCCACCGAAGTAAGTTCTGCAAGATGAAACAGCAACATAATAATTGGTTGCAGAATCAAACTATCTGCTAAGAGCTATCCTTAATAAACATATAGTAAACATGTTTACAATAAAGTAAATACATATATTTCCGCATTCGCAAAATTACTCTACAATATTCATAAATGACACAAATAACTAAAACAATATTGCAGTCTGCTCATTCATAAAAAAGATGGAAAAGCTGTATTTTGCCCTGCAAAATGAAAAATTTAACCGAAAAGTCTCTCATTTTGCAATGAGTGAAGTATAGCTATTGACTACACAATAACTGGATGTAATGCGTTATAGACTTTCTTTAAGTTTCTTGCTATGTCTTTGTCAAAATACGAACAAAGTAACTCCGAAAACGACATGTTATCGAAAGTGCAACATGGGCTACACTTTGAAACTATATTCATTCAGTCTCCGAAAGTATTTTGTCATTATAAAGGGAAGTATACCCTCCTCATTTCACAATATTACCAACAATTATCATGGTACTCAAGTTCGCCCAATAATGCTTTTACTTATGCATGAAACATATCCATATATACAATCGCACATGAAAGATTCAATCATCGCCATAAATTATTGAAGTGCAACCCATTCACTGGTTATACGCTAAATTGCTTCTATGTGCATTTATGAATAATCCTGCATGAAATTATTAGCTGTCATTGTCTCCCCTCGATTATATTACGATGTTAAAGAAATCAGAATAAACGAACTAAGAGCTAGCAGACTACCAATTCTCGTCAATGCGCATGGATGAGAAATTAGTCAAGCAAGACAGCGAAGTGGAAAAACTGGAGAAACTAAGCGATATCCTTCCGAGCGGAATTACTCCTCCCGCTCGTACGCGGAAATAGCTTACAAATTCGTAAAATTCCACAAACTCCATCCCATTCGGAATATTGCCTGGTGGCGGAATTTCGGAAATTCCATTCCGCTCGTAATGGAATTATTACAAAATTGACGCCCAGGGTTCGAATCCCGGCTAATTGGATTTTTCCGATTAGGGAATGGTTGTCTGTGTATGTTGTGTGTGTGATGCTAATAAAAATAAAATGCAAAAAAAAGGAATAAAATTAAGAAAATGGGTTAATTGGAGGAAAATCCTTCCTAGGCTAAAATTCGCCTAAAAAAGAAAGACGGCATTATTATTATCTTATTAAGCAGAAAATAGTTGTTTTAACTGAAAATTTTTTTTTGAGAATTTCGTTTATTTTTTCAAAACTTCGAGGCAAGAATTCTCACAGTAGATTTTTTTTACTTCGAAAAAAATTTATGTTAGTAATTTATACGTGGGTGGATCATTTGTACCGTGTATAACATTTTCACCATGAAAGGAAGTGGCAAAATGCTCCTTCTTTGTGTTCTTTTCGCCAGGACAGATGTGCATCCTTTTGCTATTGATTTTATGCTGACTCACTAAATGAGGAGCTAAAACGAAAACAACTAACAATGAACAATTAGTTAGCACCCAATGAGCTTTACCTGGCTGACCTACCCCAAATAGAGGGGCACTAATTGAAGGATTACGGTGAATTTACCTGTGCAAATGGTTTGTATTAAATTAAAATTTTAAAAAAATTATAAAGGCAAAAGGGAAGTTAGCGCAGAGGATGTGTTAGAGTAAAACATCCTAAATATATTAGGAGGATTTATGGAAGTTTTTCTTCTTGGTGCAAGAAATAATATATACATTGAGATAGTGTAGTTAATGGTTATCAGTACTTATGATAAAAGAAATATAAGTCTTCTTCCACTATCGTACGAAAATTATCAAACAAAAGAGGACACTTAGCAACATTTTCAAATGAGACAAAAACGTCTGCAGTTCTAGTGTTAAGGGATTAGCCTCTGGTACAGAATTACTCAATTTTGATTTCCCCTTCAACCAGTCTTGTTCCAAAGTGATCATGTCAACATCATAACATTCCTCGATAGTCCGATATCTTATTTTACTAAGAGCTCAGTACTTATTTCTTCAAACTTTACATAAGTTTTTGCACAGTAATCCCTTATACTTCAATTACATTGTATCCGAGTTACATAGATAAATATAGTTATACAGTTATATATACAATATAGAAATATAGTTATAATTTCAGAATGTACTTCCACAAAGTTTGGCCAAATATGATGCAATTTATAGATAAATATATTTACCTTCTTATAAACTGCATTGCAAACACATACTCAGAATATCTTTTATTGAGTCGTTTCAAAAATAATTATGAGGCACTCGAGATAACTTCGAGGTGGGACTAATTGGATGCCAGAAAATTGAATTAGTCTATATTATATAAGCAAATAGTCTATTATATTAGCAAATAGTCTATTATATTAGCAAATAATCTATCATATTAGCAAAACCAACTATCCGTTGAAAGTGATTAACAGTTGGAGCTTTCCAATAAAACTCTAGTATAAAAATGATTTAGAGAGGGAACTCACGGCATGAATAAACGAGCAGTTTTTTTGCCCAAGAGCTCGAGTTTATCTCCATCGAGATGAAGAATGCTCCCTTCCCTTAGTCCAACCACTGGTGGCATGCCAGGAATCTCATGGTACTGATTTATACGGGTCTCCCTAGTTTCCTGCAAAGGATCACTACAAGAGTGAAAACAAACTCATAGAAGGTGAAAAGCACCTTGAACATCATAAACATGAATACAATGGATATGTTTAGGGGGAAATAGCTGAAAGCACTCTTCCTCAAACAACTCCATAACAGTGAAAAAAAGCCAGTTCAAACCGGCAATATTCAAACTCCATAGGAAGGGCAATGGATTTTTATACACAGTAAAAATAGACATTAGTAGTAAAAGATTAAAATCATTCCTTGCTCCTAAAAATGTAATGAGTAGAGAATAAGTGGAAGAGATTGGCAATTGTGCAGCTGTATGTAACAATGAGATACAAGAACTGGAAGAAGAAAAGAGATAAACTTCTTTCTAGCGACGGTAAGATAAGAGTTTTTAGAACAAAATCTGCAAAATGGCAAATTGAAACAACTTATAGCAAACATATGAGTGAGAATCTTGGTCTGCTTACTTGATATACCACACGAAGCAGATGGGCTCTAAATCATTAACTCTTTTCTAGCATTTACAGATTGTTCTGCTGGTTTGCCATTGAAAATTCAGTAGAATACTGTTCTATTGTAATCAGAATTTTTGACTACTTTTCCCACAAAGAATAATTTTGTTTCGTTTTTAGAAAAATTTATCTTTTCCCAAAATTCAGTGCACAAAAACAAGGGGCATATCCAATGCAAGGAGGAGTAATTCTTGAGAAAAATCTTCAATTGTGACTTCCACTGGACATACTAGGATGCTCAGCATCACTCCTGTTCATAAAACTACTAAAGTCAGTGATCATTAGTGAATTACACTATGCAACAGAGAAGTGATTCCATAACACTTATTCAGCTTTGATTTTCTTATGTAATAAGTGCCTTATTGGTAATGTTTTTCTCCAGAAAATAAACACACATTGTCTGCTTTCAGATGCTCTCAACAGAGTTCTAACTAGCAGTTCAGACAAAAAAGCATCTACAAAAAACAAGTCTGACTTAAAATCAGATGTCAACAATAAAAAAATGACATTATTAGTGAAAATGTGATTTTGTGTCTCTGATTAATCAAAAGCCAATGGTAAGTAAGGAAATAAAAGCAAAATCTTACCCCCATGTGGGTTGATTTGGGATCAGGATCCATATAATGGGGGTTTATGTTGAATGGCACCAGTCCAATTGCTGACAAGCTTGGCACATGAACTATTGGCATGTCATTTGTGGTACATATGCTTAGAGTTGCTACGTTCGTCCCAGCACTGCTTCCCATGTATGGAACACCATCCTAAAAGATTTCATTGTGGTCAAACATACTTTATAAAATTCATCCAAATTAAGCACCTGCAATATTAAAAATTAATATTTTTGAAGTAGTTTCGGAAATTTCCTTCAATTTAATTTCACCCTTTCATTAACAATTAAGAAGAGTTATTAAACAAATCGCAATAAACATTTACCTCTGATACTCCAGCAAAACCAAAAATTTAACTGAGAGATTCCAAAGAAATTACATTTATTCAAATTATTTCCGAATGAATGCTAAAATAATATGATTGTTAACAAGGAGAAAAGTCTAAATTAAACAATATATTTATTAATTACGAGAAAAATACTAGTCATCTTCTATCAAAAATGATTCTTTACAGCAAAACTAGCACGAAAACCACAATACAAATACAGTTAACTAGTTAGGGCACAAAACACCATCATCAGAAGTGAGGAAAGCTGCAGTTATATACAAAGGGGGAATGAGAGATAAGCAGAGGTTGTATACAAAAGGGAGTAGCAGCAAATGGAGATGAAGAGGTTGTAAGGGGAGAGAAATTAAGGCTGGCTTCACACGGAGCCATTTGCAGAGCTTCTAAGTGGTTTGCTAGCAGCGCTTCCGTTGCTTTTCCACAGCGCCACTACCAACCGGCATTTTCACATTATTGGCTTTTATCATGCAGGTCTAGTGTAAGTGATACCATGCATACAATTCCAGATGGCGTTGTTATCTCTTCTAGCGTCAGTGGGTCCGTGAGAACACGCCCATTTAAATCTGGCTCTACTCATACAAAGCACGACTCTTGTAAGCTGGAGCCTGCAGTGGAGGGCACCACTGTAACCATCTGCAGCACTGCTAAAACAGTGGTTGTGGCGGCGTGTGAACACCACCATTCTACCCAATTAATAGCCGACAGCAGCTCTGGAGAAGCGCTGGGGAGTGGCTCAGTGTGAATCAGTCAAATACAAGCATCTTAGAATTCATTTTTTAATGAACCTATTATAATGTGTAAAATATAATTACAATTATTTTACAATAGCACTAATTTTTCATAGGCATATTTGGAATGTTTTAGACTATGTACCTTTTGGAAAAATATCGAATAAAAATTACCCGAGTGTTAAATTATACATTATCTTGACAAAATTGGGTGACATTGGAAAACCAGCAACGGAAGTATTTCTTTTAACAATGAGCCCATTAAGACCCCACATTGATATTTTATTTTTATTGATACCCTTGTCATGTTTTATCATTTGAAAAAGCATTTAAAATGCTGCAAAATGACACCTCTCTCAGCTCTCTAGCTGAATTAGAACAGCTTCTAGAGGGATTTAAAAAATGAACGTTCACTTTGCGAGTTTTTGTCAACTTTACATAGCCATATCTCGGAAACGGTTTGAGATGAAAATTAAAAAATTGGTATCTTTCTTAGTATTAGCAAGAAGTATAAGTACACAAAATTTTTAAAATATCTGAAATGGTGAGGATAAATTTCTTTCTAAAGTGTGTTGATTTGACATTTGACCCAACAGACAAGTGGGAACTAAAGAGAAAAGGTATTCTGGACCAAATGTGCTCATGTTAATCTCCGTAAACTAACTCACAGATTTGTGATAGAAACTGACAAAATTTCATTTGATACTCTACAGAGATTAAATAGAACAGTCGTTCAAAGACACATGCTGAGACAAGGAAAAGTATTATAAACTGATGCCTGAGTGAATTTCTTCACACATATACCACCTATCCTAAAATATCTCGAAAATTTTTGAAATTTGAAGTTTTATTTTGACTGAATGGAAGCAGTTGTGGGTTAAGGCACCTGTTCAGCTACTATAGAGAAAAAATAAACCCTGTATTCATGTATCTCAATTCATATGCATACATCACTTTTTATGAGTTTTGAAATTACTTTTAAGGATTTAGAGTTAATTATTAATATGAGTCTAATAATTAAGGATCAATTGTTATTAATTATATCAACTTTCTTCAGCTACTGATTAATACGATATTTACTCTATCAGTCAGGTTCAATGAAATGAATTCTCAAATGATTCGTGAAGTTTTTTAATTTAGATGCTGAGTGAAGCAACCAAGAAGCCCGGCCCAAATAATCTATACCATTTTGAACGAATGATAAAATATACACAAACGTCATTAAACACTACTTGACATTGACATATACCAGTACCGGTCAAAATACAAATATTGCTTCTACGTTATCTATAATACTTACATGAAGAACTCTCTTTCTAATAGCTTCAATCAACGAATTCTCATATAATGACTTCAGAAGCTGAAACGTATTTCCACCCCCAATGAAAAATGCTTGAGCTTTGTTCACAGCTTCCAAATGATTTTTTGCTTCATGTATACTATCAACATCGTAACCTAGTAAGTATAATAAATTTTAACAGTAATTACATTAACACGAATAACTGACTGACGCAGAGTGGCGTTAAAACTTACCCCAGGCGTTCAACGAAAATTTTGCCTTACGCGCGTACTCGTCATGATTACGAAGAGCAAATGGGATGAATAATACTTTGGAAACGTTGTTCCTGTAGAAAAAATCTTTCAATAACTGTAACTGACAGAATCGGTGAAAGAATACACCAAAGGTACCTTTTAAGAAATGAGTTAATTTCCGTCTCAGCATACTGTAAATATTCGGTACCGTGAATAGTGGAGGTAGATAAAAGCAGCAACTGCCTTGGGCCTGCCATTGATATTGTTTGATTTCAAAACTTAACTTCCTAGCACGATAAGTTTCGCCTGAATGCTGATTCATGCAAGCTTATTCAAACTTGATCACGAGTCATTGCTCACGACTTTAAACATAAAATCAAATTATCATGAGAATGTGTGTGAGCTTTGAAACTGGAACCACTTGAGCATCGCTTACTTCACATGGGTCACATGACTGCACGATTTATGATTATCTCTCACAGAACACCAATACTAAGTTATCTCTTGCAACTCTGTGCAACAGGCAACAATCATTTTCAAATATGGTTGTAGTCCATTCCCATTACAGTGGGCAGAGATGGCAGCACTTGGGAGGGGGCTCATTTCAATCTCGTTGAGTGGCTATTATCTTTTGTTATATATAGTTGGTACCAGTAAAATGTTACTTGCATACTGCAAGCACATCGTAAACACTAATTTTAAGTCAGCATCATATAGAGTGAGTCCTCAAAAGAAAAAAAAAATGATTTAAAAGTATTCTTAATATTCGCTGCAATATATTCGTCCGGCATCGAACCCGGGTCTTCCCGGTGATACTTACTATGCAACACAATAGAAGATCACCTTCTCTAACTAGGTGTGAAAATTCAAGCAGAAATGTTAACTGCAACTGCCTCAAACGACGTCGTACTTTTCCCTTGTATTCCTAGCAGAGAATGGTTAATGTGCTCTGGCATCGAACCCAGGAATAGAACGGTCTTATGAATTTTTTTTCTGAAACCAATTCTTACTATACATCTTCCAGCGAAGCACGAACTTCCTATCATTTCGATGAGTTAATAAAAAAAATAATGATAAACTACTCCCATGTATTTTAAAGGGCAGATATTTGCATCGTTCTAGCATCGAACCCAGGATATTTTCCGTGAAAGTCATTTATGTTTTCCGTAGATTATAACTATAAATATAGACTCCTAGAGTTTTGATTCTCTACCTATCCGGGAAGTATTTTTTTTAAATTTCAGAAAATCGAAGCAATGCATTTAAATGGAAAAATCGGGACTTTGGGGCCCTCTGGAACCCATGACACTGAGGTTCAAAATCTCATTTTTTCTGGCGGTTACCTTTTACGGCCAATACGTCATAAAAAATTCAAGTCAATGACGCTTGTGGTTTAGCCTGTGAATTAGTATCCTATCTATATACCTATACGTATAGATGAATCCGGAGGAGCATCTATATATAATAGATACGAGTAAAATGTAGCTTGCATACTGCAAGCAGATCGACAACACTAATTTCATAACGGCAATATATCGGGACGGTCCCGGAAAGGAAAAAAAGGATTGAAAATATTCTTAAAATTCGCTTCAATTTAATCGTCTGGCATCGAACCTGGGTCATTTTGGTGAAATTTCTATGCAGCACATCAGAAGATCATCTTCTCTAAATAAGTGTGAAAATTCAAGCAGAAATATTGGCTGCAACTGCCTCAAACGAAGACCTACTTTTCACGAATGTTAATAGCTCTCTGGATTCGAACCAAGGACGATCGAGGAAATATAAAATGTTTTCGAAATGTATCTGTAAGTTCTATATATATGCCGAATTTCAAGTTTTAATATTATTGGGAAGGGGTTCAAAATATTCCTTAAAAATCGGATCAGTGACTGATTGTAGAGACGCCTGGTGTCGAACACTGGATGTATTGGAAGCTGTAAATGCACAAAATGACTTGCTAGGACTTGATCTAATTTCATACAAAGTTTGAAGTCGATATCATACCTGGAAGTACCTAAAATGTGTTTCCGAATTCTGAAACCGTTTTTTTTAATTCCCGAAAATCGAAGCAATGTATTTAAACGGGAAAAATCGGGACTTAGGGGCCCTATGGAATCGATCCCATGAAACTGAGGTTCAAAATCGCAATTTTTCTGGTGGTAACACGTTATGGCCAGTATGCCGTAAAAATTTCAGCTCAATCGCTCTTGTGGTTTAGGCTGTGAGTTTGTATCCTCTCTATATATATATATATCTATTATATACGAGTAAAATGTAGCTTGCATACTGCAAGCAGATCGACAACACTAATTTCATATCGGCATCATATCGGGACGGACATCAAAGAAAAAAAAATTCATAATATTCGTATAATTCGCTGCAATTGAATCGCCTGGCAGCGAACCCCGGCCTTCCTGGTGTACTTACTATGCAGCAAAACAGAAGATAACCTATCAAACTATATGTGAAAATTCAAGCAAAACTATTAGGTGCAACTACCTCAAACGACTTCCGACTTTTCACATACACTCCTTATGTGAGAAATTATAATGTGCTCTGGCATCGAACCCAGGAACAGCATGGTCTTATCTATTTTTTTTCTTAAACAAAGTGTTAATATACATCTTCCATCTAAGCAAGAGCTCCCTTACATATCGATAAATGCATAAAAAAATTATGAAAAGATACCCCATAGTTTTATATATGGGGGATATTTTTACCGCCCGGCATCGAACCCGGGTCTTTCAGGCAATACTTTCTATGCAGCACAACAGAAAAACACCATCTCTAACCGCGTATGCAAATTCAAGCAGAAATATTGGTTACAACTGCCTCAAATGACGTCCTACTTTTCCTTTATATTCCTTATGAGAGAAACGTTATTGTGCTCTGGCTTCGAACCCAGGAATAGTACGGTCTTATGAAAATTTTTTTCTAAAACTTATTCGTACCATACATCTTCCAGCGAAGCACGAACATCCTATCATTTCGATAAGTGCATCTAAAAAAATAATGAAAAACGGCTCCCATGTATTTTAAAGGGCAGATCTTTGCATCGTCCTAGCATCGAACCCAGGATAACTTTTGTGAAAGTCATTAATGTTTTCGAAAGTCCAAGACTATAAGTATAGGCACCTTGAGTTTTACTTCTTTACCTATCCGGAAAGTATTTTTTTTAAATTCCCGAAAATCACGGCAATGCATTCAAACGGGAAAAATCGGGACTTTGGGGCCCTCTGGAATCGAACCTATGACACTGAGGATCAAAGTCGCTTTTTTCCTGGGGGTTTCACGTTATGGCCAATATGTCATAAAAATTTCAAGTCAATGACGCTTGTGGTTTAGCCTGTGAATTTGTATCCTATCTATATACCTATATAGCTATATATATGAATGAATCCGGAGAAGCATCTATATATAATAGATAGATGCTTCTCCGGATTCATTCATGTATCCATATCTATTATATATAGATGCTTCTCCGGATTCATTCATGTATCCATATCTATTATATATAGATGCTTCTCCGGATTCATTCATGTATCCATATATATATATAGCGAGGATACAAATTCACAGGCTAAACCACAATCGTCATTGACCTGAAATTTTTACGACATATTGGCCATAACGTGTAACCTCCAGAAAAATTGCGATTTTGAACCTCAGTGTCATGGGTTCGATTCCAGAGGGCCCCAAAGTCCCGATTTTTCCCGTTTAAATGCATTGCTTAGATTTTCGGGAATTTTCAAAAAATACTTCCCGGATAGGTAGAGAATCGAAACTCTAGGAGCCTTTATATATGGTCATGACCTATCGAAAACATAAATGAGTTTTACGGAAAATATCCTGGGTTCGATGCTAGGTCGAGGCAAAAATCGGCCGTTTAAAATGTATTGTGGCGATTTTTAAGATTTTTTTTGGACTCTTTCCCGATGGCATGGAAACTTGAAATTCGGCATGGAGTTGGAGATTATAAATATATTTCATAATCAAATTTAAAATATTCGCTGATGGTCCTTGGTTCGATCCCAGGGCGCCATATACATTTCTCAATGCATTTCTTATGGAGATAACGGAAAAAGGTTTTAGGTACTTCCCGGCATGATATCGACTTCAAACTTTGCATGATAGAAGAGCAAGTCTTTACAAATCAATCTGTGCATTGACCGCTTACAATATGCCCTGGGTTCGACACCAGGTGTCTCTGCAATCAGAAGTTGATCCGATTTTTAGGAATTATTTTGAAACCTTTCCCAATAATATAGAAACTTGAAATTTGGCATATAGATTGAGATCATTAATAACTTTCAGAAACATTTTTTAAATTTCCACGATCGTCCTTGGTTCGAGTCCCGAGAGCCATTTACATTCGTGAACATTAGAGCGTCTTTTGAGGCAGCTGCGCCCAATATTTTTGCTTTAATGTTCACACATAATTAGAGATGGAGAAATTCTATTGTGCTGCATAGTGTGTATCACCAAAAAGACCCGGGTTCGATGCCGGACGAATAACTTGCAGTGAATTTAAAGAATATTTTCAATCCCCTTTTTTTTCTTTTGAGGACCGTCCCGATATGATGCCGAGATGAAATTAGTGTTGTCGATCTGCTTGCAGTATGCAAGCTACATTTTACTCGTATATATATATATATATATATATATAGAGAGGATACAAACTCACAGCCTAAACCACAAGAGTGATTGAGTTGAAATTTTTACGACATATTGGCCATAACGTGTAACCTCCAGAAAAATTGCGATTTTGAACCTCAGTGTCATGGGTTCGATTCCAGAGGGCCCCAAAGTCCCGATTTTTCCCGTTTAAATGCATTGCTTTGATTTTCGGGAATTTTTAAAAAATACTTCCCGGATAGGTAGAGAATCAAAACTCAAGGAGCCTATATATATGGCCATGATCTATCGAAAACATAAATGAGTTTTACGGAAAATATCCTGGGTTCGATGCTAGGTCGGGGCAAAAATCGGCCGTTTAAATTGCATTGTGTCGATTTTTAAGATTTTTTTTGGACCCTTTGCCTATGGCATGGAAACTTGAAATTCGGCATGGAGTTGGAGATCAATAATAAATTTCAGGATCAAATTTTACATATTCGCTGATGGTCGTTGGTTCGATCCCAGAGGACCATTTAAATTCCTCAATGCATTTCTTACGGAGATAACGGAAACAAATTATAGGTACTTCCCGGCACGATAAAGACTTCAAACTTTGTATTATGAAAGATTAAGTGTATACAAATCAAACTGTGCATTCCCAGCTTTCAATGTGTCCTGGGTTCGACACCAGGCGTCTCTGCAATCAGTAACTGATCCGGTTTTCAATAATTATTTTGAACCCTTTCCCAACAATATAGAAACTTAAAATTCGGAATGTAGATAGAGATCATAAATAACTTTCAGAAACATTTTTTACATTTCCATGATATTCCTTGGTTCGAATCCAGAGAGCCATTTAAATTCGTGAAAATTAGAACGTCTTTTGAGGCAGTTGTAGCCCATATTTCTTCTTGAATTTTCACACATAGTTAGAGATGGCGATTTTCTATTGTGCTGCATAGTAAGTTCGACAGTAAAGACCCGGGTTCGATGCCAGACGATGGAATTTCAGCGAATTTTAAGAAAAAATTTCAATCCATTTTTTTCTTTTGATGGCCGTCCCGATATGATGCCGACATGAAAATAGTGTTGTCGATCTGCTTGCAGTATGCAAGCAACATTTTACTCGTATATATATATGGATACATGAATGAATCCGGAGAAGCATCTATATATAATAGATAGCTATATAGATAGGATACAAATTCACAGGCTAAACCACAAGCGTCATTGACTTGAAATTTATATGACATATTGGCCATAACGTGAAACCCCCAGGAAAAAAGCGACTTTGATCCTCAGTGTCATAGGTTCGATTCCAGAGGGCCCCAAAGTCCCGATTTTTCCCGTTTGAATGCATTGCCGTGATTTTCGGGAATTTTAAAAAAATACTTTCCGGATAGGTAGAGAAGTAAAACTCAAGGTGCCTATATTTATGGTCTTGGACTTTCGAAAACATCAATGACTTTCACAAAAGTAATCCTGGGTTCGATTCTAGGACGATGCAATGATCTGCCCTTTAAAATACATGGGAGCCGTTTTTCATTATTTTTTTAGATACACTTATCGAAATGATAGGATGTTCGTGCTTGGCTGGAAGATGTATGGTACGAATAAGTTTTAGAAAAAAAATTTCATAAGACCGTACTGTTCCTGGGTTCGAAGCCAGAGCACAATAACGGTTCTCTCATAAGGAATATAAAGGAAAAATAGGATATCATTTGAGGCAGTTGTAACCAATATTTCTGCTTGAATTTGCATACGCGGTTAGAGATGGTGTTTTTCTGTTGTGCTGCATAGAAAGTATTGCCTGAAAGACCCGGGTTCGATGCCGGGCGGTAAAAATATCCCCCATATATAATACTATGGGGTATCTTTTCATAATTTTTTTATGCATTTATCGATATGTAAGGGAGCTCTTGCTTAGATGGAAGATATATATTAACACTTTGTTTAAGAAAAAAAATAGATAAGACCATGCTGTTCCTGGGTTCGATGCCAGAGCACATTAAAATTTCTCACATAAGGAGGGTATGTGAAAAGTAGGACGTCGTTTGAGGTAGTTGCACCTAATAGTTTTGCTTGAATTTTCACACATATTTTGATATGGTTATCTTCTGTTTTGCTGCATAGTAAGTACACCAGGAAGACCGGGGTTCGCTGCCAGGCGATTAAATTGCAGCGAATTCTACGAATATTTTGAATTTTTTTTTCTTTTGATGTCCGTCCCGATATGATGCCGATATGAAATTAGTGTTGTCGATCTGCTTGCAGTATGCAAGCAACATTTTACTCGTATATATCTATTATATATAGACGCTTCTCCGGATATACCTATATATAAGTTATATATATATATATATATATATAGGGGATCAAAAGTTTTACCATGTTCCACAAGTGCCACCGACTTGAAATTTTTACGACGTTATGGCCATGACGTGTAACCTCCAGGAAAAAGCCGACTTTGAACCTCGGTGTCATGGGTTCGATTCCAGAAGGCCCCAAAGTCGCGATTTTCTCCATAAGGATACATGGCGGGGATTTTCGAAAATTTTTTTGGTGCACTTCCAGGGAAAGTAGAGAGTTGAAATTCGAGAGATCGCTAGATGCCAAAGATATCTAAAGAAAACGATAAAGACATCTACGAATATTATCCTTGGTTCGATGCTAGGCCGGGGCAAAAATCGGCCGTTTAAAATGCATTGCGGCGATTTTTAAGATTTTTTTTGGATCCTTTCCCGATAACATGGATACTTGAAACTCAGCACTTCGATAGATATCATGAATTTATTTCATAATCGAATTTTATATATTAGCTTATGGTCCTTGGTTCGATCCCAGAGGACCATTTGCACTTCCCAATGCTTTTCTTACGGAGATAACGGAAACAAATTTTAGGTACTTCCCGGCACGATATTGACTTCAAACTTTGCATGTAGAAAGATCAAGTCCATACAAATCAAACAGTGAATTCACAGCTATCAAAGAGTCCTGGGTTCGACACCAGGTGTCTCTGCAATCAGAAGTTAATCCGATTTTTAGGTATTATTTTGAAACCTTTGCCAATAATATAGAAACTTCAAATTCGGCATATAGATAGAGATCATAAATAACTTTCAGAAACATTTTTTAGATTTCCAAGATCGTCCTTGGTTCGAATCCAGAGAGCCATTTAAATTCGTAAAAATTAGAACGTCTTTTGAGGCAGTTGTAGCCCATATTTCTGCTTGAATTTTCACACATCGTTAGAGATGGTGATGTTCTATCGTGCTGCATAGTAAGTTCACAGTAAAGACCCGGGTTCGATGCCGGACGATGGAATTTAGGCAATTTTAAGAAATATTTCAATCTTTTTTTTTCTTTTGATGGCCTTCCGGATATGATGCCGACATGAAAATAGTGTTGTCGATCTGCTTGCAGAATGCAAGCAACATTTTACTCGTATATATATATGGATACATGAATGAATCCGGAGAAGCATCTATATATAATAGATATATAGAGAGGATACAAAGTCACAGGCTAAACCACTAGCGTCAATGGCTTGAAATTTTTACGACATATTGGCCATAACGTATAACCTCCAGAAAAATTGCGATTTTGAACTTCAGTGTCATGGGTTCGATTCCAGAGGGCCCCAAAGTCAGGATTTTTCCCGTTTAAATACATTGCTTAGATTTTCGGTAATTTAAAAAAAATACTTTCCGGATAGGTAGAGAATCGAAACTCTAGGAGCCTTTATATATGGTCATGATCTATCGAAAACATAAATGAGTTTTACGGAAAATATCCCGGGTTCGATGCTATGTCGGGGCTAAAATCGGCCGTTTAAAATGCATTGTGGCGATTTTTAGGATTTTTTTTGTACCCCTTTCCGAATGCATGGAAACTTGAAATTTGGCATGGGGTTAGAAATCATAAATATATTTCATAATCAAATTTTACATATTCGCCGATGGTCCTTGGTTCGAACCCAGAGGGCTATTTGCACTCCACAATGCATTTCTTATGGGGATAACGGAAACACATTTTAGGTACTTCCCGGTATGATATCGACTTCAAACTTTGTATGAAATTAGATCAGGTTTTAGCAAGTCATTTTGTGCATTTACAGCTTCCAATACGTCCAGGGTTCGACACCAGGCGTCTCTACAATCAGTCACTGATCCGATTTTTAAGAATTATTTTGAACCCCTTCCAAATAATATTTAAACTTGAAATTCGGCATATATATAGAACTTATAGATACATTTCGAAAACATCTTTTATATTTCCTAAATCGTCCTTGGTTCGAATCCAGAGAGCTATTAACATTCGTGAAAGGAAGGTCTTCGTTTGAGGCAGTTGTAGCCAATATTTCTGCTTGAATTTTCACACATAGTTAGATATGGTGATGTTCTATTGTGCTGCATTGTAAGTTCACAGTAAAGACCCGGGTACGATGCCAGACGATGGAATTTCAGCTAATTTTAAGAAAAATTTCATTCCATTTTTTTCTTTTGATGGCCGTCCCGATATGATGCCGAAATGAAAATAGTGTTGTCGATCTGCTTGCAGTATGCAAGCAACATTTTACTCGTATATATATAGGTATATCCGGAGAAGCGTCTATATATAATAGATAGATAGACGCTTCTCCGGATATACTTATATATATATACACTGGGGATCAAAAGTCTAAGCATGTTCCACAAGTGCCACCGACTTGAAATTTTTACGACATATTGGCCATAACGTGTAACCTCCAGGAAAAAGGCGACTTTGATCCTCAGTGTCATAGGTTCGATTCCAGAGGGCCCCAAAGTCCCGATTTTTCCCGTTTGAATGCATTGCCGTGATTTTCGGGAATTTTAAAAAAATACTTTCCGGATAGGTAGAGAAGTAAAACTCAAGGTGCCTATATTTATGGTCTTGGACTTTCGAAAACATCAATGACTTTCACAAAAGTAATCCTGGGTTCGATTCTAGGACGATGCAATGATCTGCCCTTTAAAATACATGGGAGCCGTTTTTCATTATTTTTTTAGATACACTTATCGAAATGATAGGATGTTCGTGCTTGGCTGGAAGATGTATGGTACGAATAAGTTTTAGAAAAAAAATTTCATAAGACCGTACTGTTCCTGGGTTCGAAGCCAGAGCACAATAACGGTTCTCTCATAAGGAATATAAAGGAAAAATAGGATATCATTTGAGGCAGTTGTAACCAATATTTCTGCTTGAATTTGCATACGCGGTTAGAGATGGTGTTTTTCTGTTGTGCTGCATAGAAAGTATTGCCTGAAAGACCCGGGTTCGATGCCGGGCGGTAAAAATATCCCCCATATATAATACTATGGGGTATCTTTTCATAATTTTTTTATGCATTTATCGATATGTAAGGGAGCTCTTGCTTAGATGGAAGATATATATTAACACTTTGTTTAAGAAAAAAAATAGATAAGACCATGCTGTTCCTGGGTTCGATGCCAGAGCACATTAAAATTTCTCACATAAGGAGGGTATGTGAAAAGTAGGACGTCGTTTGAGGTAGTTGCACCTAATAGTTTTGCTTGAATTTTCACACATATTTTGATATGGTTATCTTCTGTTTTGCTGCATAGTAAGTACACCAGGAAGACCGGGGTTCGCTGCCAGGCGATTAAATTGCAGAGAATTCTACGAATATTTTGAATTTTTTTTTCTTTTGATGTCCGTCCCGATATGATGCCGATATGAAATTAGTGTTGTCGATCTGCTTGCAGTATGCAAGCAACATTTTACTCGTATATATATATATATATGGATACATGAATGAATCCGGAGAAGCATCTATATATAATAGATATATAGAGAGGATACAAAGTCACAGGCTAAACCACTAGCGTCAATGGCTTGAAATTTTTACGACATATTGGCCATAACGTATAACCTCCAGAAAAATTGCGATTTTGAACTTCAGTGTCATGGGTTCGATTCCAGAGGGCCCCAAAGTCAGGATTTTTCCCGTTTAAATACATTGCTTAGATTTTCGGTAATTTAAAAAAAATACTTTCCGGATAGGTAGAGAATCGAAACTCTAGGAGCCTTTATATATGGTCATGATCTATCGAAAACATAAATGAGTTTTACGGAAAATATCCCGGGTTCGATGCTATGTCGGGGCTAAAATCGGCCGTTTAAAATGCATTGTGGCGATTTTTAGGATTTTTTTTGTACCCCTTTCCGAATGCATGGAAACTTGAAATTTGGCATGGGGTTAGAAATCATAAATATATTTCATAATCAAATTTTACATATTCGCCGATGGTCCTTGGTTCGATCCCAGAGGGCTATTTGCACTCCACAATGCATTTCTTATGGGGATAACGGAAACACATTTTAGGTACTTCCCGGTATGATATCGACTTCAAACTTTGTATGAAATTAGATCAGGTTTTAGCAAGTCATTTTGTGCATTTACAGCTTCCAATACGTCCAGGGTTCGACACCAGGCGTCTCTACAATCAGTCACTGATCCGATTTTTAAGAATTATTTTGAACCCCTTCCAAATAATATTTAAACTTGAAATTCGGCATATATATAGAACTTATAGATACATTTCGAAAACATATTTTATATTTCCTAAATCGTCCTTGGTTCGAATCCAGAGAGCTATTAACATTCGTGAAAGGAAGGTCTTCGTTTGAGGCAGTTGTAGCCAATATTTCTGCTTGAATTTTCACACATAGTTAGATATGGTGATGTTCTATTGTGCTGCATTGTAAGTTCACAGTAAAGACCCGGGTACGATGCCAGACGATGGAATTTCAGCTAATTTTAAGAAAAATTTCATTCCATTTTTTTCTTTTGATGGCCGTCCCGATATGATGCCGAAATGAAAATAGTGTTGTCGATCTGCTTGCAGTATGCAAGCAACATTTTACTCGTATATATATAGGTATATCCGGAGAAGCGTCTATATATAATAGATAGATAGACGCTTCTCCGGATATACTTATATATATATACACTAGGGATCAAAAGTCTAAGCATGTTCCACAAGTGCCACCGACTTGAAATTTTTACGACATATTGGCCATAACGTGTAACCTCCAGGAAAAAGCCGACATTGAACCTCGGTGCCATGGGTTCGATTCCAGAAGGCCCCAAAGTCGCTATTTTCCCCATAAGATTACATGGCGGGGATTTTCGAAAATTTTTTTGAGGCACTTCCCGGAAAAGCAGAGAGTTGAAACTCGAGGGACCGCTAAATGCCGTGCATAGCCAACGAAAATCGAAAAGACATCTTCGAATATTGTCCTTGGTTCGATGCTAGGCCGGGGCAAAAGTCGGCCGTTTAAAATGCATTGCGGCGATTTTTAAGTTTTTTTTTAAACTCTTTTTCGATGGCATAGAAACTTGAAATTCGGCATGGCGTTAGATATCATAATTATATTTCATAATCAAATTTTACATATTCCCTTATGGTTCTTGGTTCGATCCCAGAGGGCCATTTACATTCCTAAATGTATTTCTTATGGAGATTACGGAAACACATTTTAGGTGCTTCCCGATATTATATCTACTTGAAACTTTGAATAAGATAAGATCAAGTCATTACTAATCAAACTGTGAATTCACAGCTACCAATGTTTCCTGGTTTTACCACCAGGCGTCTCTACAATCAGTAAATAATCCGCTTTTTAAGAATTTTTTGGAACCATTTCCCAATTATATAGAAACTTGAAATTCGGCATATAGATAGAGATCATAAATAACATTCAGAAACATTTTTTAGATTTCCAAGATCGTCCTTGGTTCGAATCCAGAGAGCCATTTAAATTCGTGAAAATTAGAATGTCTTTTGAGGCAGTTGTAGCCCATATTTCTCCTTGAATTTTCACACATAGTTAGAGATGGTGATGTTCTATTGTGCTGCATAGTAAGTTCACAGTAAAGACCCGGGTTCGATGCCAGACGATGGAATTTAGGCAAATTTTAAGAAAAATTTCAATCTTTTTTTTCTTTTGATGGCCGTCCGGATATGATGCCGACATGAAAATAGTGTTGCCGATCTGCTTGCAGTATGCAAGCAACATTTTACTCGTATAGGTATATCCGGAGAAGCGTCTATATATAATAGATATCTATCTATTATATATAGATGCTTCTCCGGATTCATTCATGTATATACCTATATAGATAGATAGATAGATAGGATACTAATTCACAGCCTAAACCACCAGCGTGATTGACTTGAAATTTTTACGACGTATTGGCCATAACGTGTAACCGCCAGAAAAATTGCGATTTTGATCCTCAGGGTCATGGGTTCGATTCCAGAGGGCCCCAAAGTCGCGATTTTCTCCATAAGAATACATGGCGGGGATTTTCGAAAATTTTTTTGAGGTACTTCCCGGGGAGAGAAAGAGTTGAAACTCGAGGGATCGCTAGAAGCCGTGCGTATCCAACGAAAATCAGAAAAACATCTTTGAATATAGTCCATGGTTCGATGCTTGGTCGGGGCAAAAATCGGCCGTTTAAAATGCATTACGGCGATTTTGAAGATTTTTTTTGGATCCTTTCCCGATAACATGGATATTCGAAACTCGGCACGTGGATAGATATCATGAATATACTTCATAATCAAATTTTACATGTTCGCTGATGGTCCTTGGTTCGATCCCAGAGGGCCATTTGCACTTCTCAATGCATTTCTTACGGAGACAACGGAAACAAAATTTAGGTACTTTCCGACATGCTATCAACTTCAAACTTTGCTTGATACAAGAGTAAGTCTTTACACATCAAACTCTGCATTTACAGCTTGCAATACGTCCTGGGTTCGACACCAGGTGTCTCTGAAATCAGAATTTGATCCGATTTTTAGGAATTATTTTGAAACCTTTCCCACTAAAATAGAAACTTGAAATTCGGCATATAGATAGAGATCATAAATATCTATCAGAAACACATTTTAGAATTCCACGATCGTCCTTGGTTCGAGTCCCGAGAGGCATTAACATTAGTGAAAATTAGAACGTTTTTTGAGGCAGTTATAGCCAATATTTCTGCTTGAATTTTCACACATCGTTAGAGATGGTGATGTTCTATTGTGCTGCATAGTAAGTTCACAGTAAAGACCCGGGTTCGATGCCGGACGATGGAATTTAGGCAAATTTCAAGAAATATTTCAATCTTTTTTTTTCTTTTTTTGGCCGTCCGGATATGATGCCGACATGAAAATAGTGTTGTCGATCTGCTTGCAGTATGCAAGCAACATTTTACTCGTATTATATATAGATGCTTCTCCGGATTCATTCATGTATCTATTATATATAGATGCTTCTCCGGATTCATTCATATATATACCTATATAGATAGATAGGATACAAATTCACAGCCTAAACTACAAGCGTCATTGATCTGAAATTTTTATGACATATTGGCCATAACGTGAAACCCTCAGGAAAAAAGAGACTTTGATCCTCAGTGTCATAGGTTCGATTCCAGAGGGCCCCAAAGTCCCGATTTTTCCCGTTTGAATGCATTGCCGTGATTTTCGGGAATTAAAAAAAAATACTTTCCGGATAGGTAGAGAAGTAAAACTCAAGGTGCCTATATTTATGGTCTTGGACTTTCGAAAAAATCAATGACTTTCACAAAAATTATCCTGGGTTCGATGCTAGGACGATGCAAAGATCTGCCCTTTAAAATACATGGGAGCCGTTTTTCATTATTTTTTTAGATGCACTTATCGAAATGATAGGATGTTCGTGCTTGGCTGGAAGATGTATGGTACGAATAAGTTTTAGAAAAAAATTTTCATAAGACCGTACTGTTCCTGGGTTCGAAGCCAGAGCACAATAACGTTTCTCTCATAAGGAATATAAAGGAAAAGTAGGACGTCATTTGAGGCAGTTGTAACCAATATTTCTGCTTGAATTTGCATACGCGGTTAGAGATGGTGTTTTTCTTTTGTGCTGCATAGAAAGTATTGCCTGAAAGACCCGGGTTCGATGCCGGGCAGTAAAAATATCACCCATATATAATACTATGGGGTATCTTTTCATAATTTTTTTATGCATTTATCGATATGTAAGGGAGCTCTTGCTTAGATGGAAGATGTATATTAACACTTTGTTTAAGAAAAAAAATAGATAAGACCATGCTGTTCCTGGGTTCGATGCTAGAGCACATTATAATTTCTCAAATAAGGAGTGTATGTGAATAGTAGGACGTCGTTTGAGGTAGTTGCACCTAATAGTTTTGCTTGAATTTTCACACATAGTTTGATATAGTAATTTTCTATTTTGCTGCATAGTAAGTACACCAGGAAGACCGGGGTTCGCTGCCAGGTGATTAAATTGCAGCGAATTCTACGAATATTTTGAATTTTTTTTTTCTTTTGATGTCCGTCCCGGTATATGATGCCGATATGAAATTAGTGTTGTCGATCTGCTTGCAGTATGCAAGCTACATTTTACTCGTATGAATATATATATATCTATTATATATAGATGCTTCTCCGGATTCATTCATATATATAGCTATATAGCTATATAGGTATATAGATAGGATACAAATTCACAGGCTAAACCACAAGCGCCATTGGCTTGAAATTTTTACGACGTTATGGCCATGACGTGTAACCTCCAGGAAAAAGCCGACTTTGAACCTCGGTGTCATGGGTTCGATTCCAGAAGGCCCCAAAGTCGCGATTTTCCCCATAAGATTACATGGCGGGGATTTTCGAAAAATTTTTTGAGGCACTTTCCGGAAAGGTAGAGAGTTGAAATTCAAGGGACTGCTAGAAACCGAGTATATCCAATGAAAATCAAAAAAACATCTTCGACTATTGGCCATGGTTCGATGCTAGGTCGGTGCAAATATCGGCCGTTTAAAATGCACTGCGGCGATTTTTAAGATTTTTTATGGATCCTTTCCCGATAACATGGATACTTGAAACTCGGCACGGGGATAGATATCATGAATATATTTCATAATAAAATTTTGCATGTTCGCTGATGGTCCTTGGTTCGATCCCAGACAGAGATTTGCACTCCTCAATGCATTTCTTACGGAGATAACGGAAACAAAATTTAGGTACTTCCCGACATGATAAAGACTTCAAACTTTGCATGAAACGAGAGCAAGTTTTTACAAATCAAACTGTGCATTCACAACTTACAATATGTCCTGGGTTCGACACCAGGTGTCTCTGCAATCTAAAGTTGATCCGATTTTTATGAATTATTTTGAAACCTTTCCCAATAATATAGAAATTTCAAATTCGGCATATAGATAGAGATCATAAATAACTTTCAGAAACCTCTTTTAGATTTCCAAGATCGTCCTTGGTTCGAACCCAGAAAGCCATTTAAATTCGTGAAAATTAGAACGTCTTTTGAGGCAGTTTAGCCCATATTTCTGCTTGAATTTTCACACATAGTTAGAGATGGTGATGTTCTATTGTGTTTCATAGTAGGTTCACCAGTAAGACCCGGGTTCAATGCCAGACGATGGAATTTCAGCGAATTTTAAGAAAAATTTCAATCCACTTTTTTCTTTTGATGGCCGTCCCGATATGATACCGACTTGAAATAGTGTTGTCGATCTGCTTGCAGTATGCAAGCAACATTTTACTCGTATGATATATGAATGAATCCGGAGAAGCATCTATATATAATAGATATATATATATAGAGAGGATACAAAGTCACAGGCTAAACCACTAGCGTCAATGGCTTGAAATTTTTACGACATATTGGCCATAACGTATAACCTCCAGAAAAATTGGGATTTTGAACCTCAGTGTCATGGGTTCGATTCCAGAGGGCCCCAAAGTCCCGATTTTTCCCGTTTAAATGCATCCATTATTGAAAAGTAGGACGCCGTTTGAGGCAGTTGGAGCCAATATATCTGCTTGAATTTTCACACATAGTAAGAGATGGTGATTTTCTGTTGTGCTGCATAGAAAGTTCACCATTACGACCCAGGTTCGATGCCAGACGATTAAATTGCAGCGAATTTTAAGAATATTTTCAATCCTTTTTTTTCTCTTTTGACGGCCTTCCCGATATGATGCCGACATGAAATTAGTGTTTTCGATCTGCTTGCAGTATGCAAGCTACATTTTACTCGTATACCTATATAGATAGATAGATAGATAGGATACTAATTCACAGCCTAAACCACAAGCGTCATTGACTTGAAATTTTTACGACGTATTGGCCATAACGTGTAACCGCCAGAAAAATTGCGATTTTGATCCTCAGTGTCATAGGTTCGATTCCAGAGGGCCCCAAAGTCGCGATTTTCTCCATAAGAATACATGGCGGGGATTTTCGAAAATTTTTTTGAGGCACTTCCCGGAAAAGTAGAGAGTTGAAATTCAAGGGATCGCTAGAAGCCGTGCAAATCCAACGTAAATCAGAAAGACATCGCCGAATATGGTCCATGGTTCGATGCTAGGTCGGGGCAAAAATCGGCCGTTTAAAATGCATTGCGTCGATTTTTAAGATTTTTTTTGGATCCTTTCCCGATAACATGGATACTTGAAACTCGGCACGTCGATAGATATCATAAATATATTTCGTAATCAAATTTTACATGTTCGCTGATGGTCTTTGGTTCGATCCCAGAGGACCATTTGCACTTCTCAATGCATTCCTTACGGAGATAACGGAAACAAAATTAAGGTACTTCCCGGCATGCTATCGACTTCAAACTTTGCATGATAGAAAAGCCAGTCCTTACAAATCAAACTTTGCATTCACAGCTTACAGTATTTCCTGGCTTCGACACCAGGTGTCTCTGCATTCAGAAATTGATCCGATTTTCAGGAATTATTTTCAAACCTTTCCCAACAATATAGAAACTTGAAATTTGGCATATAGATAGAGATCATAAATAACTTTTAGAAACATGTTTTAGATTTCCATGATCGTCCTTGGTTCGAATCCAGAGAGCCATTTACATTCGTGAAAATTAAAACGTCTTTTGAGGCAGTTGTAGCCAAATATTTCTGCTTAAATTTTCACACATAGTTAGAATCGGTGATCTTCTATTGTGCTGCATAGTAAGTTCACCAGAGAGACCCGGGTTCATTGCCAGACGATGAAATTTCAGCGAATTTGAAGAAATATTTCAATCCTTTTTTTTTCTATTAAGGACCGACCCGATATGATGCCGATATAAAATTAGTGTTGTCGATCTGCTTGCAGTATGCAAGCTACATTTTACTCGTATATATATATACACTGGGGATCAAAAGTCTAAGCATGTTCCAGAAGTGCCACCGACTTGAAATTTTTACGACATATTGGCCATAACGTGTAACCTCCAGGAAAAAGCCGACATTGAACCTCGGTGCCATGGGTTCGATTCCAGAAGGCCCCAAAGTCGCGATTTTCCCCATAAGATTACATGGCGGGGATTTTCGAAAATTTTTTTGAGGCACTTCCCGGAAAAGCAGAGAGTTGAAACTCGAGGGACCGCTAAATGCCGTGCATAGCCAACGAAAATCGGAATGACATCTTCGAATATTGTCCTTGGTTCGATGCTAGGCCGGGGCAAAAATCGGCCGTTTAAAATGCATTGCGGCGATTTTTAAGATTTTTTTTGGATCCTTTCCCGATAACATGGATACTTGAAACTCGGCGAGTCGATAGATATCATGAATATATTTCATTATCGAATTTTACATATTAGCTTATGGTCCTTGGTTCGATCCCAGAGGACCATTTGCACTTCTCAATGCTTTTCTTACGGAGATAACGGAATCAAATTTTAGGTACTTCCCGGCACGATATCGACTTCAAACTTTGCATGTAGAAAGATCAAGTCCGTTTAAATCAAACAGTGCATTTACAGCTATCAATGTGTCCTGGGTTCGACACCAGGTGTCTCTGCAATCAGAAGTTGATCCGATTTTTAGGAATTATTTTTAAACCTTTGCCAATAGTATAGAAACTTCAAATTCGGCATATAGATAGAGATCATAAATAACTTTCAGAAACATTTTTTAGATTTCCAAAATCGTCCTTGGTTTGAATCCAGAGAGCCATTTAAATTCGTGAAAATTAGAACGTCTTTTGAGGAAAAACGGACTTGAAAAAAGTCTGACAGGGCCGGAAATCGAACCCGGTATCTTCCTCTAACCGGGAGGATGCCTTAACCATCTAGGCTACCCGACCAGAGTTCTAGTCGGGTAGCCTAGATGGTTAAGACATCCTCCCGGTTAGAGGAAGATCCCGGGTTCGATTCCCGGCCCTGTCAGACTTTTTTCAAGTCCGTTTTTCCTTGGGAATTTTCCTGGGTGCACGCCCTTATGTGCAAAGTCACCTAAACCCTTTCCTTATATGTCTTTTGAGGCAGTTGTAGCCCATATTTCTGCTTGAATTTTCACACATAGTTAGAGATGGTGTTGTTCTATTGTGCTGCATAGTAAGTTCTCAGTAAAGACCCGGGTTCAATGCCAAACGATGGAATTTCAGCAAATTTTAAGAAAAATTTCAATCCATTTTTTTCTTTTGATGGCCGTCCGGATATGATGCCGACATGAAAATAGTTTTGTCGATCTGCTTGCAGTATGCAAGCAACATTTTACTCGTATATATATATATATATGATACGAGTAAAATGTAGCTTGCATACTGCAAGCAGATCGACAACACTAATTTCATATCGGCATCATATCGGGACGGACATCAAAAGAAAAAAAAATTCAAAATATTCGTAGAATTCGCTGCAATTTAATCGCCTGGCAGCGAACCCCGGTCTTCCTGGTGTTCTTACTATGCAGCAAAATAGAAGATTACCATATCAAACTATCTGTGAAAATTCAAGCAAAACTATTAGGTGCAACTACCTCAAACGACGTCCTACTATTCACATACACTCCTTATTTGAGAAATTATAATGTGCTCTGGCATCGAACCCAGGAACAGCATGGTCTTATCTATTTTTTTTCTTAAACAAAGTGTTAATATACATCTTCCATCTAAGCAAGAGCTCCCTTACATATCGATAAATGCATAAAAAAATTATGAAAACATACCCCATAGTATTATATATGGGGGATATTTTTACCGCCCGGCATCGAACCCGGGTCTTTCAGGCAATACTTTCTATGCAGCACAACAGAAAAACACCATCTCTAACCGCGTATGCAAACTCAAGCAGAAATATTGGTTACAACTGCCTCAAATGACGTCCTACTTTTCCTTTATATTCCTTATGAGAGAAACGTTATTGCGCTCTGGCTTCGAACCCAGGAACAGTACGGTCTTATGAAAATTTTTTTCTAAAACTTATTCGTACCATACATCTTCCAGCCAAGCACGAACATATTATCATTTCGATAAGTGCATCTAAAAAAATAATGAAAAACGGCTCCCATGTATTTTAAACGGCAGATCTTTGCATCGTCCTAGCATCGAACCCAGGATAACTTTTGTAAAAGTCATTGATGTTTTCGAAAGTCCAAGACCATAAATATTGGCACCTTGAGTTTTACTTCTCTACCTATCCGGAAAGTATTTTTTTTTAATTCCCGAAAATCACGGCAATGCATTCAAACGGGAAAATCGGGACTTTGGGGCCCTCTGGAATCGAACCTATGACACTGAGGATCAAAGTCTCTTTTTTCCTGGGGGTTTCACGTTATGGCCAATATGTCATAAAAATTTCAGATCAATGACGCTTGTAGTTTAGGCTGTGAATTTGTATCCTATCTATCTATATAGGTATATATATGAATGAATCCGGAGAAGCATCTATATATAATAGACGAGTAAAATGTTGCTTGCATACTGCAAGCAGATCGACAACACTATTTTCATGTCGGCATCATATCGGGACGGCCATCAAAAGAAAAAAAGGGATTGAAATTTTTCTTAAAATTCGCTGAAATTCCATCGCCTGGCATCGAACCCGGGTCTTTACTGTGAACTTACTATGCAGCACAATAGAACATCACCATCTCTAACTATGTGTGAAAATTCAAGCAGAAATATGGGCTACAACTGCCTCAAAAGACGTTCTAATTTTCACGAATTTAAATGGCTCTCTGGATTCGAACGAAGGACAATTTTGGAAATCTAAAAAACGTTTCTGAAAGTTATTTATGATCTCTATCTATATGCCGAATTTGAAGTTTCTATATGATTGGCAAAGGTTTCAAAATAATTCCTAAAAATAGGATCAACTTCTGATTGCAGAGACACCTGGTGTCGAACCCAGGACACATTGATATCTGTTAATACACGGTTTGATTTGCACGGGCTTGATCATTCTTTGTACAAAGTTTGAAGTCGATATCGTGCCTGGAAATACCTAAAATGTGTTTCCGTAATCTCCATAAGAAATGCATTGAGGAATGTAAATGGCCCTCTGGGATCGAACCAAGGACCATAAGGGAATATGAAAAATTTGATTATGAAATATAATTATGATATCTAACGCCATGCCGAATTTCAAGTTCCTATGCCATCGGAAAAGGGTTCAAAAAAAATCTTAAAAATCGCCACAATGCATTTTAAACGGCCGATATTTGCCTCGACCTAGCATCGAACCCAGGATATTTTCAGTAAAACTCATTTATGGTTTCGGTAGATCATGACCATATATATAGGCTCCTTGAGTTTTAAGTCCCTACCTATCCGGCAAGTATTTTTTAAAAATTCCCGAAAATCAAAGCAATGCATTTAAACGGGAAAAATCGGGACTTTGGGGCCATCTGGAATCGAACCCATGACACTGAGGTTCAAAATCGCAATTTTTCTGGCGGTTACACGTTATGGCCAATATGTCGTAAAAATTTCAAGTCAATGACGCTTTTGGTTTAGCCTGTGAATTTGTATCCTATCTGGGTATATATATGAATGAATCCGGTGAAGCATCTATATATAATAGATATGAATGAATCCGGAGAAGCATCTATATATAATAGATAGCCATATAGCCATATATATAGATGCTTCTCCGGATTCATTCATATATCTATTATATATAGACGCTTCTCCGGATATACCTATATATATACGAGTAAAATGTTGCTTGCATACTGCAAGCAGATCATCAACACTATTTTCATGTCGGCATCATATCCGGACGGCCATCAAAAGAAAAAAAAAGATTGAAATTTTTCTTAAAATTTGCCTAAATTCCATCGTCCGGCATCGAACCCGGGTCTTTACTGTGAACTTACTATGCAGCACAATAGACCATCACCATCTCTAACGATGTGTGAAAATTCAAGCAGAAATATGGGCTACAACTGCCTCAAAAGACGTTCTAATTTTTACGAATTTAAATGGCTCTCTGGATTCGAACCAAGGACGATCTTGGAAATCTAAAAAATGTTTCTGAAAGTTATTTATGATCTCTATCTATATGCCGAATTTAAAGTTTCTATATTATTGGCAAAGGTTTCAAAATAATTCCTAAAAATCGGATTAACTTCTGATTGCAGAGACACCTGGTGTCGAACCCAGGACTCTTTGATAGCTGTGAATGCACTGCTTGATTTGTATGGACTTGATCTTTGTACATGCAAAGTTTGAAGTTGATATCGTGCCGGGAAGTACCTAAAATTTGTTTCCGTTATCTCCGTAAGAAAAGCATTGGGAATTTCCAATGGTCCTCTGGGATCGAACCAAGGACCATAAGGTAATATGTAAAATTCGATTATGAAATAAATTCATGATATCTATCGACGTGCTGAGTTTCAATAATTCATGTTATCGGGAAAGGATCCAAAAAAAATCTTAAAAATCGCCGCAATGCATTTTAAACGGCCGATTTTTGCCCCGGCCTGGCATCGAACCAAGGACAATATTCGAAGATGTCTTTCCGATTTTCGTTGGCTATGCAAGGCATTTAGCGGTCCCTAGAGTTTCAACTCTCTGCTTTTCCGGGAAGTGCCTCAAAAAAATTTTCGAAAATCCCCGCCATGTAATCTTATGGGGAAAAACGCGACTTTGGGGCCCTCTGGAATCGAACCCATGACACTGAGGTTCAAAATCGCAATTTTTCTGGAGGTTATACGTTATGGCCAATATGTCGTAAAAATTTCAAGCCATTGACGCTAGTGGTTTAGCCTGTGACTTTGTATCCTCTCTATATATATATCTATTATATATAGATGCTTCTCCGGATTCATTCATATATCATATATTCATATATATATATATACGAGTAAAATGTAGCTTGCATACTGCAAGCAGATCGACAACACTAATTTCATCTCGGCATCATATCGGGACGGTCCTCAAAAGAAAAAAAAGGGGATTGGAAATATTCTTTAAATTCGCTGCAAGTTATACATCCGGCATCGAACCCGGGTCCTTTTGGTGATACACACTATGCAGCACAATAGAATTTCTCCATCTCTAATTATGTGTGAAAATTAAAGCAAAAATATTGGGCGCAGCTGCCTTAAAAGACGCTCTAATGTTCACTAATGTAAATGGCTCTCGGGACTCGAACCAAGGACGATCGTGGTAATTAAAAACATGTTTCTGAAAGTTATTAATGATCTCAATCCGTATGCCAAATTTCAAGTTTCTATATTATTGGGAAAGGTTTCAAAATAATTCCTAAAAATCGGATCAACTTCTGATTGCAGAGACACCTGGTGTCGAACCCAGGACACATTGATAGCTATGAATGCATAGTTTGATTTGTTAAGACTGGTTCTTCTATCACGCTGAGTTTTAAGTCGATAGCATGCCGGGAAGAACCTAACATTTGTTTCCGTTATCTCCGTAAGAAATGCATTGAGAAATGTAAATGGCGCCCTGGGATCGAACCAAGGACCATCAGCGAATACGTAAAATTTGATTATGAAATATATTTATAATCTCCAACTCCATGCCGAATTTCAAGTTTCCATGCCATCGGGAAGGGGTCTAAAAAAAATCTTAAAAATCGCCACAATACATTTTAAACGGCCGATTTTTGCCTCGACCTAGCATCGAACCCAAGATATTTTCTGTAAAACTCATTTATGTTTTCGATAATTCATGACCATATATAAAGGATCCTAGAGTTTCGATTCTCTACCTATCCGGGAAGTATTTTTTAAAAATTCCCGAAAATCTAAGCAATGCATTTAAACGGGAAAAATCGGGACTTTGGGGCCCTCTGGAATCGAACCCATGACACTGAGGTTCAAAATCGCAATTTTTCTGGAGGTTATACGTTATGGCCAATATGTCGTAAAAATTTCAAGCCGTTGACGCTAGTGGTTTGGCCTGTGACTTTGTATCCTCTCTATATATATATATATATATCTATTATATATAGATGCTTCTCCGGATTCATTCATATATATATATAGATAGATAGGTATATAGATAGGATACAAAGTCACAGGCTAAACCACTAGCGTCAATGGCTTGAAATTTTTACGACATATTGGCCATAACGTATAACCTCCAGAAAAATTGCGATTTTGAACCTCGATGTCATGGGTTCGATTCCAGAGGGCCTCAAAGTCCCGATTTCTCCCGTTTAAATGCATTGCTTTGATTTTCGGGAATTAAAAAAAAATACTTTCCAGATAGGTAGCGAATCAAAACTCAAGGTGCCTATATATATGGTCATGATCTATCGAAAACATAAATGAGTTTTACGGAAAATATCCTGGGTTCGATGCTATGTCGGGGCAAAAATCGGCCGTTTAAATTGCATTGTGGCGATTTTTATGATTTTTTTTGGACCCTTTCCCGATGGCATGGAAACTTGAAATTCGGCATGGAGTTGGAGATCAATAATAAATTTCAGGATCGAATTTTACATATTCGCTGATGGTCCTTGGTTCGATCCCAGAGGGCAATTTAAATTCCTCAATGCATTTCTTACCGTGATAACGGAAACAAATTATTGGTACTTCCGGCACGATAAAGACTTCAAACTTTGGACTAAGAAAGACTAAGTGTATATTAATCAAACTGCGCATTCCCAGCTGTCAATGTGTCCTGGGTTCGATACCAGGCGTCACTAATATCAGTAACTGATCCGATTTTCAATAATTTTTTTGAGCCCTTTCCCAACAATATAGAATCTTGAAATTCGGCATGTAGATAGAGATCATAAATAACTTTCAGAAACATTTTTTAGATTTCCAAAATCGTCCTTGGTTCGAATCCAGAGAGCCATTTAAATTCGTGAAAATGAGAACGTCTTTTGAGGCAGTTGTAGCCCATATTTCTGCTTGAATTTTCACACATAGTTAGAGATGGTGATATTCTATTGTGCTGCAAAGTAAGTTCACAGTAAAGACCCGGCTTCGATGCCAGACGATGGAATTTCAGCGAAATTTAAGAAAAAATTTCAATCCTTTTTTTTTTCTTTTGAGGACCGTCCCGATATGATGCCGATATGAAATTAGTGTTGTCGATCTGCTTGCAGTATGCAAGCTTCATTTTACTCGTATATATATATGAATACGAGTAAAATGTAGCTTGCATACTGCAAGCAGATCGACAACACTAATTTCATATCGGCATCATATCGGGATGGTCCTCAAAAGAAAAAAAAAGGATTTAATTTTTTCTTAAATTTGCTGAAATTTCATCGTCTGGCATCGAACCTGGGTCTTACTGGTAAAACTACAATGAAACACAATAAAAGATCACCATCTCTAACTATGTGTGAAAATTCAAGCAGAAATATTGGCTAGAACTGCCTCAAAAGACGCTCTAATTTTCACGAATGTAAATGGCTCTCGGGACTCGAACCAAGGACGATTTTGGAAATTTAAAAAATGTTTATAAAAGTTCTTAATCATCTCAATCTATATGCCAAATTTCAAGTTTCTATATTATTGGGAAAGGTTTTAAAATAATTCCTGAAAATCGGATCAACCTCTGATTGCAGAGGCACCTGGTGTCGAACCCAGGACACATTGATAGCTTTGACTGCATATTTTGATTTGTTAAGATTTGTTCTTCTATCATGCAAAGTTTGAAGTTGATAGCATGCCGGGAAGTACCTAAAATTTGTTTCCGTTATCTCCGTAAGAAAGGCATTGAGGAATTTAAATGGCCCTCTGGGATCGAACCAAGGACCATCAGCGAATATGTAAAATTTGATCCTTAAATTTATTATTGATTTCCAACTCCATGCCGAATTTCAAGTTTCCATGCCATCGGGAAAGGGACCAAAAAAAATCTTAAAAATCGCCACAATGCAATTTAAACGGCCGATTTTTGCCCCGACCTAGCATCGAACCCAGGATATTTTCCATAAAACTCATTTATGTTTTCGATAGATCATGACCATATATATAGGCTCCATGAGTTTTGATTCGCTATTTATCCGGAAAGTATTTTTTTTAAATTCCCGAAAATCAACGCAATGCATTTAAACGGGAAAAATCGGGACTTTGGGGCCCTCTGGAATCGAACCCATGACACTGAGGTTCAAAATCGCAATTTTTCTGGAGGTTATACGTTATGGCCAATATGTCGTAAAAATTTCAAGTCATTGACGCTAGTGGTTTAGCCTGTGACTTTGTATCCTCTCTATATATATATATATATATATGAATATATGATATATGAATGAATCCGGAGAAGCATCTATATATAATAGATATGATATATGAATGAATCCGGAGAAGCATCTATATATAATAGATACATTCATAGGGGATCAAAATTCTAACCATGTTCCACAAGTGCCACCGACTTGAAATTTTTACGACGTTATGGCCATGACGTGTAACCTCCAGGAAAAAGCTGACTTTGAACCTAGGTGTCATGGGTTCGATTCCAGAAGGCCCCAAAGTCGCGATTTTCCCCATAAGATTACATGGCGGGGATTTTCGAAAAATTTTTTGAGGCACTTCCCGGAAGAGTTGAGAGTTGAAATTCAAGAGATCGTTAGATGCCATGTATATCTCAAGGAAACCTTAAAGACATCTACAAATATTATCCTTGGTTCGATGCTAGGCCAGGGCAAATATTCTCCCGTTTAATTTACATTGCGATTTTTAAGATTTTTTTAAATTACTTACAGATGACTTGGAAACTTGAAACTTGGCACGTGGATATATATCATAAATATATTTTATAATAAAATTTTAGAACTCGCTGATGGTCCTTGGTTCGATCCCAGAGGGCCATTTACATCCTACAATGCTTTTCTTATGGAGATAACGGAAGCAAATTTTAGTTACTTCCTAGCAAGATGTTGACTTCAAACTTTGCATTTAATAAAATCAGGTCAAATCAAGTCATAATGTGTTTTTACAGCTGCCAGTAGGTCCTGGGTTCGACACCAGGCGTCTCTACAATCAGTAATTGATTCAATTTTTAGGAACTATTTTGAACCCTTTCCCAATAATATAGAAACTTCAAATTCGGCATATAGATAGAGATCATAAATAACTTTCAGAAATATGTTTTAGATTTCCAAGATCGTCCTTGGTTCGAATCCAGAGAGCCATTTAAAGTCGTGAAAATTAGAACGTCTTTTGAGGCAGTTGTAGCCCATATTTCTACTTGAATTTTCACACATAGTTAGAGATGGTGATGTTCTATTGTGTTTCATAGTAGGTTCACCAGTAAGACCGGGGTTCAATGTCAGACGATGGAATTTCAGCGAATTTTAAGAAAAATTTCAATCCACTTTTTTCTTTTGATGGCCGTCCCGATATGATGCCGACATAGAAATAGTGTTGTCGATCTGCTTGCAGTATGCAAGCAACATTTTACTCGTATACCTATATATATAGACGCTTCTCCGGATATACCTATATATATATACATTCATAGGGGATCAAAATTCTAACCATGTTCCACAAGTGCCACCGACTTGAAATTTTTACGACGTTATGGCCATGACGTGTAACCTCCAGGAAAAAGCCGACTTTGAACCTCGGTGTCATTGGTTCGATTCCAGAAGGCCCCAAAGTCGCGATTTTCCCCATAAGATTACATGGCGGGGATTTTCGAAAATTATTTTGAGGCACTTCCCGGAAAAGGAGAGAGTTGAAATTCGAGGGATCGCTAGATGCCGTGTATATCTAAAGAAAACCACAAAGACATCTACAAAGATTATCCTTGGTTCGATGCTAGGCTAGGGCAAATATTCTCCCGTTTAATTTACATAGCGATCTTTAAGATTTTTTTTAATTACTTACAGATGACTTGGAAACTTGAAACTTGGCACGTGGATACATATCATAAATATGTTTTATAATAAAATTTTAGAACTCGCTGATGGTCCTTGGTTCGATCCCAGAGGGCCATTTGCACTTCTAAATGCATTTCTTACGGAGATAACGGAAACAAAATTTAGGTACTTCCCGGCATTCTATCGACTTCAATCTTTGCATGATAAAAGAGCAATTCTTTATAAATCAAACTGTGTATTCACAGCTTACAATATGTCCTGGGTTCGACACCAGGTGTCTCTGCAATCAGAAGTTGATCCGACTTTTAGGAATTATTTTGAAACCTTTCCCAATAATATAGAAACTTGAAATTCCGCATATAGATAGAGATCATAAATAACTTTCAGAAACATTTTTTAGATTTCCATGATCGCCCTTGGTTCGAGTCCCGAGAGCCATTTACAATCGTGAAATTTAGAACGTCTTTTGAGGCAGTTGTAGCCAATATTTCTGTTCGAATTTTCACACATAGTTAGAGATGGTGATCTTCTATTGTGTTTCATAGTAGGTTTACCAGTAAGACCCGGGTTCGATGCCAGACGATGAAATTTCAGCGAATTTTAAGAAAAAATTAAATCCTTTTTTTTTTCTTTTGAGGACCGTCCCGATATAATGCCGATATGAAATTAGTGTTGTCGATCTGCTTGCAGTATGCAAGCAACATTTTACTCGTATACCTATATAGATAGATAGGATACAAATTCACAGCCTAAACTACAAGCGTCATTGATCTGAAATTTTTATGACATATTGGCCATAACGTGAAACCCCCAGGAAAAAAGAGACTTTGATCCTCAGTGTCATAGGTTCGATTCCAGAGGGCCCCAAAGTCCCGATTTTTCCCGTTTGAATGCATTGCCGTGATTTTCGGGAATTAAAAAAAAATACTTTCCGGATAGGTAGAGAAGTAAAACTCAAGGTGCCTATATTTATGGTCTTGGACTTTCGAAAACATCAATGACTTTTACAAAAGTTATCCTGGGTTCGATGCTAGGACGATGCAAATATCTGCCCTTTAAAATACATGGGAGCCGTTTTTCATTATTTTTTTAGATGCACTTATCGAAATGATAGGATGTTCGTGCTTGGCTGGAAGATGTATGGTACGAATAAGTTTTAGAAAAAAATTTTCATAAGACCGTACTGTTCCTGGGTTCGAAGCCAGAGCACAATAACGTTTCTCTCATAAGGAATATAAAGGAAAAGTAGGACGTCATTTGAGGCAGTTGTAACCAATATTTCTGCTTGAATTTGCATACGCGCTTAGAGATGGTGTTTTTCTTTTGTGCTACATAGAAAGTATTGCCTGAAAGACCCGGGTTCGATGCCGGGCGGTAAAAATATCACCCATATATAATACTATGGGGTATCTTTTCATAATTTTTTTATGCATTTATCGATATGTAAGGGAGCTCTTGCTTAGATGGAAGATGTATATTAACACTTTGTTTAAGAAAAAAATAGATAAGACCATGCTGTTCCTGGGTTCGATGCCAGAGCACATTATAATTTCTCAAATAAGGAGTGTATGTGAATAGTAGGACGTCGTTTGAGGTAGTTGCACCTAATAGTTTTGCTTGAATTTTCACACATAGTTTGATATGGTAATTTTCTATTTTGCTGCATAGTAAGTACACCAGGAAGACCGGGGTTCGCTGCCAGGTGATTAAATTGCAGCGAATTCTACGAATATTTTGAATTTTTTTTTTCTTTTGATGTCCGTCCCGATATGATGCCGATATGAAATTAGTGTTGTCGATCTGCTTGCAGTATGCAAGCTACATTTTACTCGTATAGCCATATAGCTATATAGATAGGATACAAATTCACAGGCTAAACTACAAGCGTCATTGTCTTGAAATTTTAATGACGTTTTGGCCATAACGTGAAACCCCCAGGAAAAAAGCGACTTTGATCCTCAGTGTCATAGGTTCGATTCCAGAGGGCCCAAAAGTCCCGATTTTTCCCGTTTAAATGCATTGCCGTGATTTTCGGGAATAAAAAAAAAATACTTTCCGGATAGGTAGAGAAATAAAACTCAAGGTGCCTATACTTATGGTCTTGGAATTTCGAAAACATCAATGACTTTTACAAAAAATATCCTGGGTTCGATGCTAGGACGATGCAAAGATCTGCCCTTTAAAATACATGGGAGCTGTTTTTCATTATTTTTTTTGATGCACTTCTCGAAATAATAGGAATTTCGTGCTTAGCCGGAAAGTGTAAGGTAAGAATTGGTTTAAGAAAAAGATTTTCATAAGACCGTACTATTCCTGGGTTCGATGCCAGAGCACATTAACATTTCTCTCATAAGGAATATAAGGGAAAAGTAAGACTTCGATTGAGGCAGTTGCAGCAAATATATCTGCTTGAATTTTCGCACATAGTTAAAGATTAATATCTTCTATTATGTTGCATAGGAAGTTTTACTTGAAAGACCCGGGTTCGATGCCGGGCGGTAAATATGTCTCCCGTTTAAAATACATTGGGTTAGTATTTCATTATTTTTCGATGCACTTATCGAAATGATAGGAAGTTCGTCTTTGGCTGGAAGATATATGGTTATAACTGGTTTAAGAAAACAGTTTTCAGAAGACCGTACTATTCCTTGGTTCGATGCCAGAGCATATTAACATTTCTCTCATAAGAAATATAAGGGAAAAGTAGGACGTCGTTTGAGGCAGTTGCAGATAATGTTTCTGCTTGAGTTTTCACAGATAATTAGAGACGGTGATCTTCTGATGTGCTGCATAGTAAGTATCACCAGGAAGACCCGGGTTCGATGCCGGACGAATAAATTGCAGCGAATAATCAGAATATTTTCAATCCATTTTTTTTCTTTTGACGGCCTTCCCGATATGATGCCGACATGAAATTAGTGTTGTCGATCTGCTTGCAGTATGCAAGCTACATTTTACTCGTATATATATATGGATACATGAATGAATCCGGAGAAGCATCTATATATAATAGATATATATATATATATATATATATGGATACATGAATGAATCCGGAGAAGCATCTATATATAATAGATAGTAGCTTTATTTAGTTTCGGTGGTAACGTTTAATGCAGGGTTGTGCAAGTCCTATCTTTGGCGTATGGGGCACCTCTGTTTCGTTCACGTCTGAATTTCTGCTAGATGGTGTTTATGGTGGTGATCTCCCAGTATCGCATAACCAGTTTACTTTAAAATTAAAGTGTTGAAAAAAAATTAATATTTATCGTAATATTTAAGTATTACACACTTCCTACAATTAAACTGAAAAAACAGTTCCATGGCATAGTTCTTGATTCAGTAATTAACTGAAAGAAGGGTAAAGGATGAAGAATACACCAGAAAATATGCTGTAATTGCAAAATGTTGTTGTCATGCATTATTTTAATAGGTCAATACATTAGTGAATAAAAACATAAAGTGAATAAAGTTTTACATAGTTAAATAGGAATTGAATCATAACACAGCAAAGAGAAGTAAAACGATTGGTAACATCGAAAATTAAATCAATTCTTCATTCAATGAAAAAAAATTTTCTTGCCATTCAGCATGATTAACAAGTATGTCCAATACAACTCTTTTCAGCATGAGATTACAATACAACTACAGGAATAAAGTTCTCATTTAAATTCCCTTTCTCACTGTGTTCTACAATCTATCTCAACCATGTAAGGAGGAGGAGAGGAAGAGGGCTATTCAACTTATGAGGCCATTTCACCTCCCAATTTTTAGTTTATAAATTACATGAGAGATAATAAAATACATCATTACTGTGATATATATCAATATGTTAAATGAAACATGTTATGATTGGTACTAACCTAAGTCTTAAACTAAACCAAAAATTGAACTTTATTCAAACAAAATCCAGATCCCAAAAAAAAATAAAATATTAAATTGTATATCACATTAAATTTTAGGTTAATAGTTATTTTATTTAAGAACTGATTCAATCCAAGTATACATTTAAAGCAAAATAGTAGATTAGAAGAATTTCTTTCTAAATTTTCCCACACAGAATTCTTCTGTAAGTTCTTTAAATCTATTTTTCTGAAGGTCTCACTTTCGATGCACAAAATACTCCATGATGACAACCTCGCCTGGGTCATTGTGATTCTTAATTGATTTTTGAGCCTTGAAAATGACCTTTCTCCAGTACAATTAGTGACTATTAAACTGAGAAACAACTGTAAGATTGATTACACATTGGGGAATGCCACTTGAATATTTTCTTTGAATATTATTTGATACAAGTCCGTACGCGACAATGTGGAATTTTTTGAAGGCTTATGCGTTTTCTCACATATGTGTGGAAATTAAATAGTAAGATTTTGGTTGACATCTTGACATGTTCACAACACCAAAAAAATTAGCAGCATCAAGGCAACAATCAACAGCTGAACGGCATACTAAATTTAAAGAGTGATCAGTGCATGGAACATATCTTGCAAACTTGTTTTTTTCGATAATTTTTTGCTGCATTTGATAGTTGCAAGATGCAAGTGAAGGAGAAAAAGTCTGCCATAGCCAGGGATCGAACCTGGGTCTCCCAATTGCCGGTCGGTTGCTCTGACCGGCAATTGGGAGACCCAGGTTCGATCCCCAGCTTCGGCAGACTTTTTCTCCTTCACTTCCATCTTGCAATTACCATAAACATGTGTATCATGTAAACTTCATTCACCTTATTCTGCATTTGATACATCAAATGATTCTTTCAGCTACCACGTCAGCTTCTCGCCTCTGCTTTACTATTACAAAAGTCTCCTTCGTTCGTATCACTCAGGCTTTTCAAATAAAGATATTACAAAACAGAAACACAATGGTATTATACATTTATTATAGAAATAATGGTAGTACTAGTAATAGTAATATTAAATCATGACACCGCTAAAGAAACCTTCATTATCTCCTAACCAGTGATGGGATGTAACAAAGTAAAAGTTATCGGAGTACTTGTAACGATTACATTTTTGGTAATTTTTACTTGTAATATACTTCAAAGGTCGTGCGAGTAATCGTTACATTAGAGTGATCAAAAGTGAACATTTGAATTCCTCACGCGCTGATCACATCGAGAGGCAGTTGTTCTAACTAAATTGTTTACCCTGAAACCGAACTTTTCTTCTCTTGGGAGGGAAGGGCCGAAGGAAAGGAGGGATGGCTGTTGATTATGCTACATAGCAATGTTGAAATAATTGTGCTGCGCTGGAGGTATAAATGAATTTCCTAGGAGGACTGAACGCGGTAGGTCCTTCTCTGGAAGAATAACTACAGATGCATTTGAGCGGTCTCCAGGCTAAGCTGGCCAAAAAGATTATCCTACCCGGGTAATGAAGCCATTAGTTGTTGCCCTAAAGATTTTGCAAGCAGAGATGAATATGTTTATTGGGTTTCTTCAGCCAACCATCAAAGGATTATTACGTGAACTCGATAAGAGAGCCCTTGACAATGCCCTTGTGCACTGTAGGCCACTGGCAAGAGCGTTGCTTCAGGGAGTTGAAACAAGATTTTGCAACCTTCTTTAAAATAGTAGTGGTATTGTTAAAAGTGCTTCGAGAGCTTAGGTCATTTTGCACATTGGCTCTCACTGGGAATCGAACCCGGGACTGCTTTCACCGAAGGCAAACGCGCTGTCCTCTTGACTATCCGGGAGCCCCCTTCTTTTAAGTTCACGTGGCTTGAGGGAGAGGAAAAAGAAGAGGCTTTACGTATTTTTAAAGAAGATATCGTGTCAAATGAAAACTCTCATGTACATAAACATGACTCGTGTGATACGAGCGATGAGGAAGCTATTCTTTTAAATATTGTGAAAAGAGGGGAAGTTTCCCCAGCTTCTGATGAAGTGAATAAGTACTTGCTCTGTACCTCAAAGGAAATTGAGTCAATTAACCAATTCCCGATTAGAAAAAAAGCATTCCTTAAATCAAACGCTTCCCTACCATCCAGTGCTCCTATGGAGCGGCTGTTTAGCATAAGCAAATATATTTTGCCACCAAAAAGTGGCAAAATATCTGACGAAAATTTTAAAATGCAATTGTATTGCAAATTGAATTCGCACATTCAATTGATTTTTTCTTAGATATATTATATTTTGAGAGCTTTCTATTTATTTGCATGCCGTTGATTTTAGAATCCATCTTCATCCACAAGTGTAAATTTTAGTAGAACATAAAAAGTTAGGCACTTTAATTACTGTAGCAATCATAATTTGAATTGAACTTTAATGCTATGGCATTAAAGTCAAATGTTAGATTGCATGTTAGTACTCCTTGTTTGAAAAAAAAAGTTGATTGAGATTGCATAATCTAGAGGAGCAAAATAAAAAGTAATTGTAATTGTTATCCTACTGATTACTTTTTCAAAAAGTAATTTATAATTATAACTGATTACAAATTTGACATAGTAATTGTAATTGAGCCCAATTACATTTTTTCTGTACTTTTCCCATCACTGCTCCTAACGCTAAGACAAATCATAACGATTATATAAACAAAAAAATCTAATGTGGCCAACACCTGACTTTCTCCGTATTTATTGAAAACAGAAGCCTATGCCGGTAATATATAACTCTAAAACAATGAGTGTTACAGGAAAATGTTTCATACAACATTTGTAGTAAAATACATTATCTAGATATTGTGTGTAAATGTATATACCTACATTGCATTTTGACAAAGATATGTTTGAAAAACTTCCATTTCTGGATAAACAACAACTTCCGGTTAACCATTATTCAAGAATAACTCCTAAACAATAAGTGTAACGAAGAAATCTTTCATACAAAAGTTGTAGTAAAGTACATAATCTATAAGTTTTGTAAATAATTGTATATACCTACATTGCATTCTTACAGAGATATTTAAGAAACAAAATTTTGTTCTGGATACACCGCAACTTCCGGTTAAGCGATATTCATCAAAGACAGATCTACTTTTGGCATTGTTAGGAAAATACTAAATATGAATTTTGAAAATGATCGGATAATTACTTTTTAAGATAGAGCGCCCACAAACCTTTTTTACCACAGACGACAGACAGACACACACACACGTTCAAGAAAATAGAGAAAACGAGCTCTATGGGCCCCAAAACATCTATTTCCATGAAAATCTGGAAGTCGAAGTTTTTAGCGAATTCAATACTTTCTTTAAACTACGTTTAGGGAGAAAGTAAAAATACATGAGGTGCTTAATGATCTTCATTTGTAAAAAGCAAACATTGAATTATATATATAATTTTTGTAATATAAAAATACGTGAAGAAATAAATATCATTTGCAAAGACTAAATATGCATCAAATTTATTTTTAAGATCTGAAAATAGTGCATTAATTCAACTCTTTCATTACGAAAAAATGTCATAGATTATAAAAGTTCAAAACATAATAATAATCCACATACATCCTTATTTTTGAAACCTAAGATTCTGGAGAAGTAGCAGAAGTACCAGGCTCTTCTTCTTCTTCCAACTCCTGGAAACTGCCCAAGAGATTGCCACCATCTCCTAGGCAGTTTGTCCCCTTCAGACAGTTTTCAATGGCTAGGCTGGAGTAGCATGCCTTCCAGGTATCTATGAAGGAGCGTATGGTTGGGTCCTTTTTGGAACCGCACTGTGCCTTAATGCACCCGAAGAAACTCTCCAGGGGGTCAAGGGTGACCCTCTTGGTGTAGAGCTTCCGCACCTTCAAAGAAATAGATATTGTCAAGCGTCACTTCGTGGGATTTCATAGTGAAAACATATAAAGATGAAGTCAAAGAAATAAAACTTGTGCTATTCCACAATATGAACTCAAAAAGAAGGGCTTAACATCACATTGCAAAGTAATTGCATAACATTACAAAGTAACGACAACAGGTTCTTATCTATTTTTTGCGGTTTTTTTATTCACCTCAATTGCTGCAACCTTACTCCAAATAAGGTCCATTGCAGCAAGAGTCGTTAGCCACCCAGTCACAGTGCGAGGCCTCTGTATAGCAGCCAGAGAACTGGAAACCTCGAGGAACTCCCAGTTATCCACCAACTTCCGGCAACTGCTCCAGAACTCCTGGTGTCCAGATGTCCTGGTCACTGGACCCTTCCATGGATGGTCTCTATCAAGCTGCACTCCTCCATTCAAAGAGTCGAACATACTGTCCACTTGGTGGACAAATCTGGATGTGGCCACAGCCGACGGAGGCAGCAAACCTGAAAAGGAAGCCAAAGTTAAATCCATTACTGAAGAGAGGAGTGTATACATAATTTGATAGCGTATAAATGCTTACTTTCTTTAACATCTTTATAAATAGTTGTAGCACAAGTCATAGAAATATATAAATTTCTATTTTCCTACCAATAAATTAGGGAATTACAAAAATTCTATGATTTTGCTAATGTGTTAACATTTACTTTGTTGCTTTTAATTTACAATTGAATCTATGAAATGACCCTTTAAATAATTAGCGATGATTCATAGATTACATTTTAGTTTGTTTTGGAGACCAGACAATTTTGAGACCGAAATTTCCCATTCTAGAATAGATAATAATGAGTAAAATGTAGCTTGCATGCTGCAAGCAGATCGGCAATACTAATTTCATATCGGCATCATATCAGGACGCTCCTCAAAAGAAAAAAAAAGGATTGAAATTTTTCTTAAAATTCCCTGAAATTCCATCGTCTGGCATCGAAACCGGGTCTTACTGGTTAACTTACTATGTAGCACAATAGAAGATCACCATCTCTAACTATGTGTGAAAATTCAAGCAGATATTGGCTACAACTCCCTCAAAAGACGTTCTAATTTCCCTTTTATTCCTTATGAGAGAAATGTTAATGTGCTCTGGCATCGAACCCAGGAATAGTACAGTCTTATGAACATTTTTTTCTTAAAGCAATTCTTACCATGCATCTTCCATCTTAGCACGAACTTCGTAACATTTCGATAAGTGCATCAAAAAAAAGATGAAATATTAACCCAATGTATTTTAAACGGGAGACATATTTACCGCCCGGCATCGAACCTGGGTCTTTCTATTAATACTTCCTATGCAACATAAAAGAAGATCACCATCTTTAACTATGTGTGAAAATTCAAGCAAAAATATTGGTTGCAACTGCCTCAAATGACGTCTTACTCTTAATGCGGGATTTTTGCATCGTCCTAGCATCGAACCCAGGATGTTCTCATTAGTAGTCATTAACGTTTTCAATAGTTCTTGACCATATCTGTAGGCTCCTTGAATTTTGATTCTCTACCTATCCGGGAAGTATTATTTAAAAATTTTTGAAAATCGTCACCATGTATCCTAAGGTGAAAATTAGGACTTTGCCTTCTAGAATCGAACCCATGGCACTGAAGTTCAAAATCGGCTTTTTTCTGGAGGTTACCTGTAATGGCCATAACGTCGTCAAAATCTCAAGTCGGTGGCACTTGTAGAACATGGTTAGAATTTTGATCCCCAGTGTATATCTATTATATATAGATGCTTCTCCGGATTCATTCATATATCATATATTCATATATATATATATATATATAGAGAGGATACAAAGTCACAGGCTAAACCACTAGCGTCAATGGCTTGAAATTTTTACGACATATTGGCCATAACGTATAACCTCCAGAAAAATTGCGATTTTGAACCTCAGTGTCATGGGTTTGATTCCAGAGGGCCCCAAAGTCGCGTTTTTCCCCATAAGATTACATGGCGGGGATTTTCGAAAATTTTTTTGAGGCACTTCCCGGAAAAGCAGAGAGTTGAAACTCTAGGGACCGCTAAATGCCGTGAAAAGCCAACGAAAATCGGAAAGACATCTTCGAATATTGTCCTTGGTTCGATTCTAGGCCGGGGCCTAAATCGGCCGTTTAAAATGCATTGCGGCGATTTTTAAGATTTTTTTTGGATCCTTTCCCGATAACATGGATTATTGAAACTCGGCACGTCGATAGATATCATGAATTTATTTCATAATCGAATTTTACATATTAGCTTATGGTCCTTGGTTCGATCCCAGAGGACCATTGGAAATTCCCAATGCTTTTCTTACGGAGATAACGGAAACAAATTTTAGGTACTTCCCGGCACGATATCAACTTCAAACTTTGCATGTACAAAGATCAAGTCCATACAAATCAAACAGTGCATTCACAGCTATCAAAGAGTCCTTGGTTCGACACCAGGTGTCTCTGCAATCAGAAGTTAATCCGATTTTTAGGAATTATTTTGAAACCTTTCCCAATAATATAGAAACTTTAAATTCGGTCTATAGGTATAGTTAGAGATGGTGATCTTTTATTGTGCTGCAAAGTAGGTTCACCCGTAAGACCCGGGTTCGATGCCTGACGATGAATTAATCTATATATATATAGATGCTTCTCCAGATTCATTCATGTATCCATATATATATATAGCGAGGATACAAATTCACAGGCTAAACCACAATCGTCATTGACCTGAAATTTTTACGACATATTGGCCATAACGTATAACCTCCAGAAAAATTGCGATTTTGAACCTCAGTGTCATTGGTTCGATTCCAGAGGGCCCTAAAGTCCCGATTTTTCCCGTTTAAATGCATTGCCGTGATTTTCGGGAATTTTTAAAAAATACTTCCCGGATAGGTAGAGAATCAAAACTCATGGAGCCTATATATATGGTCATGATCTATCGAAAACATAAATGAGTTTCACGGAAAATATCCTGGGTTCGATGCTAGGTCGAGGCAAAAATCGGCCGTTTAAAATGCATTGTGGCGATTTTTAAGATTTTTTTTGGACCCTTTCCCGATGGCAAGGAAACTTGAAATTCGGCATGAGGTTGGAGATCATAAATATATTTCATAATCAAGTTTTACGTTTTCGCTGATGGTCCTTGGTTCGATCCCAGAGGGCCATTTACATTCCTCCATGCATTTCTTATGGAGATAACAGTAAAAAGTTTTAGGTACTTCCCGGCATGATATCAACTTCAAAATTTGTATGAAATAAGATGAAGTCCTAATAAGTCATACTGTGCATTCACAGCTACCAATATTTCCTGGGTTCGACACCAGGCGTCTCTACAATCAGTAAATTAACCGATATTTAAGAATTAATTTAAACCCCTTCACAATAATATTATAACATGAAATTAGGCATATAGATAGAGATCATAGATACATTTCAAAAACGTGTTTTAAATTTCCTAGATCGTCCTTGGTTCGAATCCAGAGAGCCATTTACATTATTGAAAAGTAGGACGTCGTTTGAGGCTGTTGGAGCCAATATATCTGCTTGAATTTTCACACATAGTAAGAGATGGTGATTTTCTGTTGTGCTGCATAGTAAATTCACCATTAAGACCCAGGTTCGATGCCAGACGATTAAATTCCAGCGAATAATCAGAATATTTTCCATCCTTTTTTTTCTTTTTTGACGGCCTTCCCGATATGATGCCGACATGAAATTAGTGTTTTCGATCTGCTTGCAGTATGCAAGCTACATTTTACGATATCAACTTCAAACTTTGCATGTACAAAGATCAAGTCCATACAAATCAAACAGTGCATTCACAGCTATCAAAGAGTCCTTGGTTCGACACCAGGTGTCTCTGCAATCAGAAGTTAATCCGATTTTTAGGAATTATTTTGAAACCTTTCCCAATAATATAGAAACTTTAAATTCGGTCTATAGGTATAGTTAGAGATGGTGATCTTTTATTGTGCTGCAAAGTAGGTTCACCCGTAAGACCCGGGTTCGATGCCTGACGATGAATTACAGCGAATTTTAAGAAAAATTTCAATCCTTTTTTTTTTTCTTTTGAGGACCGTCCCGATATGATGCCGATATGAAATTAGTGTTGCCGATCTGCTTGCAGTATGCAAGCTACATCTTACTCGTATAACTTATATATAGGTACGAGTAAAATGTAGCTTGCATACTGCAAGCAGATCGAAAACACTAATTTCATGTCGGCATCATATCGGGAAGGCCGTCAAAAAAGAAAAAAAAGGATGGAAAATATTCTGATTATTCGCTGGAATTTAATCGTCTGGCATCGAACCTGGGTCTTAATGGTGAATTTACTATGCAGCACAACAGAAAATCACCATCTCTTACTATGTGTGAAAATTCAAGCAGATATATTGGCTCCAACAGCCTCAAACGACGTCCTACTTTTCAATAATGTAAATGGCTCTCTGGATTCGAACCAAGGACGATCTAGGAAATTTAAAACACGTTTTTGAAATGTATCTATGATCTCTATCTATATGCCTAATTTCATGTTATAATATTATTGTGAAGGGGTTTAAATTAATTCTTAAATATCGGTTAATTTACTGATTGTAGAGACGCCTGGTGTCGAACCCAGGAAATATTGGTAGCTGTGAATGCACAGTATGACTTATTAGGACTTCATCTTATTTCATACAAATTTTGAAGTTGATATCATGCCGGGAAGTACCTAAAACTTTTTACTGTTATCTCCATAAGAAATGCATGGAGGAATGTAAATGGCCCTCTGGGATCGAACCAAGGACCATCAGCGAAAACGTAAAACTTGATTATGAAATATATTTATGATCTCCAACCTCATGCCGAATTTCAAGTTTCCTTGCCATCGGGAAAGGGTCCAAAAAAAATCTTAAAAATCGCCACAATGCATTTTAAACGGCCGATTTTTGCCTCGACCTAGCATCGAACCCAGGATATTTTCCGTGAAACTCATTTATGTTTTCGATAGATCATGACCATATATATAGGCTCCATGAGTTTTGATTCTCTACCTATCCGGGAAGTATTTTTTAAAAATTCCCGAAAATCACGGCAATGCATTTAAACGGGAAAAATCGGGACTTTAGGGCCCTCTGGAATCGAACCAATGACACTGAGGTTCAAAATCGCAATTTTTCTGGAGGTTATACGTTATGGCCAATATGTCGTAAAAATTTCAGGTCAATGACGATTGTGGTTTAGCCTGTGAATTTGTATCCTCGCTATATATATATATGGATACATGAATGAATCTGGAGAAGCATCTATATATAATAGATATCCGGAGAAGCGTCTATATATAATAGATATCCAAACAATGTTCCTTTTACGAAACCTCAATTTAAAGATAAGATTCATGCACATAAAAATTTAGGTGGGTGTTAATGTAGAGGTAGGTAGTTAGATATCCATCTATGTTAGTTTTGCCAAGAGTCAATATATTAATAATATGAAGAGAAAACTATGTACCTTTTTATAAGCATATTGCGAGCACGGAGGGATGTGAGATTTGGCATAGTCAATGTTTATATGGAGAAGGAGTGCAGAAAGCTAAAATCTTTGTCTAAATATCCTTGGTTAGACTATGGACGGCTATAATCATTTCTCATAAGAGCTGCACGTTATGTTCATTTTGATCGATTGCAGACATTTTTTCTTTTGCAGAATTAGATCAGAAATAATGGTCGCACGAAATCGAGATAAACACCAAAAGAAAGGAAATAGAATAAAACTTCTTATTTTTGTTGTAGAATATTGAAATAGAGTCAAAATTGAGAGAATTCAGACAAAAATGTTTAATTTTGTGGGAATAAACAATTACCAAACAACTAACTAATCTCTAGCAACCAAATAGACAAATACTACATTATAACAGTGAAAAAGCACTATTTTTGTCAACAGGAAATACAATTTAACGTTAGATTAGATCAGAAGGTAGGTCCAACATTTTTTCTGAAATTGTATGCTGTGAATTTTGTGTGATTTCAAGTGCTTATTTTTAATAGTCTGAGGAGTGTAGGCGTTACATTCATACTGCCTATAAAGATATAAAAATGGTTTATTAATTCAACTCTTATTATGAAACAAATCATAACTCATTCACTCTTTTGGCCACTATTGTATTTCATGACTAAATTTCTTATATATTATGTCTACATTAATTAGACTTACCAAAAATTAGTTTCAGAAGGCAAAAATTGTGGTAAGTTGCGAGAGTTTGTGTAAGACAAGTGTTAAGCTGACTGTTTTACTTATTTACCCCTCGTTGATAAATGGTTAAATTTTATTTTCGGCGTATAAGTCAACCCCTGGTTTTTTAAAGACATTTTTAGACTTCACTTTTTAGAAACTGGTCGACTTATACGCCGGCATATACCGTAATTGTCTGCAGCCAAACAGTCGAGCTGTGAATTTAATGTGATTTCAAATGCTTCGTTGTGTATTCGACAAAAAGAGTAGATAAGTACAATTTTTTATTTAAACCATATCTAATCTTAGTTTTAGTAAGTTCATTACATGTTATTTTTTTACACTCAGATAATCACACCTACTTCCATTACGCTTTGGCATAGAATATTGATGGGTCAGAGTGAGAGACGAAGAAGGGATGTATATTCGAGAGAAAGTCAAAATGATAATAGACCAAATGGAAATTTAAATAGTAATGATGAAATTATTTCCAAGGATACATTTAAATGCGCACTAAATGTCATTCCAAGTCAATCATATACTTTTGATAGTGGATTGATGCATTTACTTCCCAAATAAGCAAATTTATCTACCTGCTCTAGTTTTTCCCCATTCATCCACCCATCAGTTAACTTAGCTTTCTTTCCTTTAGTGAACCTCAATACTTTAGTTTTACTTACGTTAATTTTCATACCAAACTCCATTGCTTTATCGTTAAGAGCATTTACTAAAGTTTGCAAACCCTTTACGGAATCACAGACAATAGCTTTATCGTCAGCATACCTGACAGACTTCACTACTTTCCCACCAACCTTTACTCCCTTGTCTCCTATTTATTCCCAGGCTTCTAGCACCATTTCCTCTGCATATATATTAAAAAGCATTGGTGACATAGGACACCCTTGTCTTACCCCCCTACCCAATTCAGCCCAATCCGATTCCCCATCAGCTATCTATCAGCTGCGTGACCTACCTATTGATCTTTCTGGCATGGGTGGCCCTATCAGGAACTATGTTCCAGCTCTTTAGGTCATAGGAACATGCAAGCCCTTCCACTACGACATGGTTGTAGTTTAGGGGAGGGAAATTAAGTCTTATGGAATTTATTTTGAAGGTAAACAATTTCAGTATACTTACCAACTGAATAACCAGTCATCAGATAACTGGCCACTGACTGACTGAGAACTTGAGCAGCAAGGTCAACTCTCAGTTTGCTCCTCCCCTGAAAAATAACAGAATAATTGTCTTACAGGTTTTACTCATGCCATGTTTACTTCAAAACAGATACCATAATTGCTCAATCTTAAACTCTTTTCAAAATAATTTTATCAGAAATCCAAGAACAACTATTACTGTCAAATAAAACGTCCTTACCTCAGGCTGCATGTGAATGCTTGACAGCCTCTTTAAAATCCGTAAATGAGCCTGCTTGCTATCCAACTCAAAGGCCTGCACTATGTCGCTCCATTTGGCAATCCCGGGAACATCAATCGAGGATCCCTCAACTTCCACAGGAAGGCGAACGTGGTACTTCAGGAACAGATTTCTGGTAGACTTGAGCAGGTGGGGAGGATCAAAGATTGTGACATACTCCTGCCCAGCTACGTTTATGAGAGGCCTATCAGGAGTAGACCCCATCATCTTCATAGCCTCGACGTTAATGCTACCCATGTCGCAAACAGTGGATATAACTTGGAGACCAGCCTCATGGCACTCCTGCAGCACCATCTCCAGGATATCCCGCAACCTCTCTGCATTGGTCATAGACCCAGTGAAGAAGGTGGCAATCGGCAGCTTCCAGTCTTGCAGCAAGCCACTAAGCATGAACACCAACGCATACCTTGCTGGCTTGTTGTACCTCCCAAATGTTCCATGATCCTCAAACCCTAAGATCATGTCATCGGCCTCATCATAGTCGTAATGCTCCCTTATAGACATTTCGTCGAATAAGAGCAGACATAAACGATTATGAGGTGCCCTGTCAGCCAATAACTCCACCAAAAAGCTGAGGGCCTGGCGATGGATGCCCACGGAAAATGGCACAGAAACCAATAGCTGCTGGAGAGACATGATTCAAGGAAGTACCAAAATACTACGAAGAAAGAAGCAATTGGGACTTCTCATGTACACCGTTAGGGCAGCAACCTTCTCCTCTTTCTATCAACTCCTTCCATTCGGCTTCCTGATGTTTGTTTGTTTATGCCGATGATACCAACTTCACCCTGTTTTATATCTATGGAAGAAATTATACCACTTGTATACATTGATATAATGCTGTTGATTTACCACTCTTACTTTCTATCAATAGTTAAGTACGGCATAACTTTCTATGGTCTGTCACCACACCTAAATAGAAAAAGTATAATACAAAAAAGGGCCATTATAGCAATGGGAGGATAAACTAAATTGACCTCTTGTAAAAAGTACTTCACAAAATATAAATCGCTAACCTTACCATATCCATATTAATTTATGAAGCAGCCATTTTTGCAAAAACACACCCTGAAATTTTCATTTTTAATTTTCGAAAATAATAACATTTCACACGCCAGAATATCAATATACACTACAAAAGATATAACCTATCCATATCAAGTAAAAGCCCTTAAAATACCCTGTATATATTATACAATAAACTTCCCTTCCAAATTTTTCAGCTTTCTAAGAAACTATTCCAAATTAGAAGCTTCAGTTAAGTCAACCTCCTCTTATATATTATACGATTTACTACAGCAAATTTGAAACATTATTTCTGTAAATCAAATCTTTAAATTACTCAACCTTTTAAGAATCAGAAAAATCTTACACGATTCACTTTTCAGCCGTTTTTGCCCCACATGCTCACTAATCGGTGACATAATCGCGCACCTATCATTTCTTAATGCGGGAAGAGCAAGGTTAACTTTTGGCGACTGTATTTGAAGCGAGGCTAATGAAGCATAATTAATGAAGAGTATCAATAATAATTAACCATTATTTTCTCAGATATAAATGACTCTAACCTTGTGATGAATTCAGAAATATAAATGTCTGTATTTATTGAGTGGAGCACCTTTTGTGATCTCTATTATTAATTTATTCCCAAAAATAAAAAGAATATTTCTAATCGTTTAGTTTGATGTTGGTTTCAATAATTTTGGGATAACCACTTGTGTTAGATTATAAGTTCTGCCAGTTAAAATATTAATTGGAGTTGGCCATCTGTTTCTGATTTATATCATCTTTACGCTGCAATTTGTACGATTAACAGGTGGCAACGGTTAAGGGGGATAAAACAATACAATCTGTCCGGCTTTCGCCCAAAGACGGGAGGGAAACCCCTCCACAAATTAATTGAACAATGTTTCGAGTATGAGAATAAAATTGTTGGATTGAGATTTGTGCAACAGAAACAGGTGATGGAATCTCATATTTTGATTGGAAATTGTGGCTGTATTAATTGGAATGAGTTTAGTGAAGTAATCCTTTAAAAGTTATTTCTACAAATCTTATTGGCTAACCAATACCCCAAAGTTTAATGCATAATATTATAACAACAATAATATAAATAATTAGGTATTAGCAATACTAATAATTAGCATTTGCTGATACTGGCAAGAGGCTTAGACTTAAAACAATAAGTCCTATTATTGATGCAGTGAAAGACCGATATACAAAGTTCAATTAAGTAAGTAAGGAGCTGGCAGTCAATGAGATCATGGTGACATTTGAAGATATATATTTTGTTTTTGAAATAGCAAATCAGCATCAGCAAAGTTAAGAATTAGCGTAAGATCTTCGTGTAATTCCCCGACTGTATTTATTCTGATATTCTGTATTTACTTTGAAAAGTTATAGCCATTACTAAGGAAGGGCGTTTAAGGGTACTGCATACAGAATGTCTTTGAAATCATGATACTAAACTAAAATTTAATCACAACTTAATACAATGTGCCATACAAAAAGTATTGCTAGAAGAGAATCGCAAAAACATAAACTAGAACAGACCACGAAATGTTTACTTAATAATGTTCAGTAAGCCACAAAATACGCGAATCAGCCATTTACTTAATTCAAATCGGAACAAACACCAAATTAAGTAATAATACATTCTAAATGATTGCAGATTTTCAAGGCAAAATAATGTTGAACAATAATGACATTATGTGGTACTTACGTTTTTATCACAAACCAAAGAATGTGCTTAGCCTCGTGGTCGATCCGTTTAAGGTTAATCTCGTTATCACCGCCCAGCAACGTATGGTACAAGTAGGAAATAAGAGATGTTGATCCAGTAACAGAAGGAAGAGAATAGACGCTAAGCATGTGACGGTGTCAAACCCCGCCAACCGTCAAGGAAGTAGCGCCGGAAGCGCCACCACCAAAATAGTTCTTCAACTGTTATAGATAGCTGCATGCGTTAGGCACGGTTTTAAATTCACCCAACGGATGATCGATGGGCTGCATTGATCTTTGTCTGTTTACTTAGATGGATTATCAATTCTTGATGAATTTAAGAACAGTCCGCTGGTTCAAGAATTTATACAACAATTAAAATTTGAGTTTACTCAAAATAAACACACATCAGAGCAGCTGCTGACAAAAGAATACCTTTGAAGAAGAAATGAATACGAAAAATGATACAATTGCAAAGAGGATTAAAAATGAAGACCAAAAAGTAGCTTCCATTTTTTATAGTTATAGAAGAATGAGTGCCATGAGAGAGATTTCTGGGTCATTATTAGAAATAATGTTTATTGTTCTTGGACTTCTTCGTCCACTTGAGAACATACAAAAAGAAATACAAATATAAGATAGCTCATAACATTATAAATTAAATTAAACAGCGGATAAATTTTTACAATAAAAGATAATTGACTTTTTATACAACATCATAGCGTAAATGGCATATTATTCCCTTT